>BLSH010286071.1:3338516-3390025 GCA_018402905.1 Glandirana rugosa | reverse complement strand
GATAGTATCGCTCGACGAACGACACCCCCGTGACTTGTCCTCCCTCCCCGGTCCTAGTGTATTCTCCCTGGTCTCTTCTCCTCCTAAGCCCGACGAGACACTTTTAGGTGATGTTGTCTCGTCCATTCGTATTGTACAAACAATAAAAAAACCTTCTTTTCTCTGAAATGTTGAGGAAATTGGTGAATTCCTGGCCTTCCTAAAGGTCGAAATCCTGGCCTCGGGAAAAACGCTAAGTCGCGACGTAGCGAAATTGACTGTTAACGCGCCAGCACGCCGCAACATGGTTTTGCTTTAGCCGCAGGAAAAAAAGGGTGTTTATCTCGAAAGAAAACCACCATAAACTAGTGGAGACGCATTTTTTGCAAAATTGTCGCTCTTCTTTTGTTTATAGCGGTGATCAGAAATGACGCAGAGGTGATCAAATACCACCAAAAGAAAGCTCTATTTGTGGGAAAAAAAGGACGCCGATTTCGTTTTGGTACAACGCCGCACGACCGCGCAATTGTCAGTTAAAGCGATGCAGCGCTGAATCGCAAAAAGGGCTCCGGTCCTAAAGCTGGAAATCCTTCCGGTCCTTAAGTGGTTAAAGGAGTTGTAAAGTCTCTTTTCTTCCAAAAAAATAACAAACATGTTATGCTTACCTGCTCTGTTGTAGTGGATTTTCACAGAGCAGCCCGAATCCTCCTCTTCTCTGGTCCCTCTTATGTGATCCTGGCCCCTCCCTCCTGTTCAGTGCCCCCACAGCAAGCAGCTCGCTATGATAGCACCCGAGCCGAGTCACAGCTCCCTGTGTCCATTCAGATACGGAGCCTCAACCAAGCCCCACCCCCTCTCTTCCCTGATTGGCTAGCTGATTTGATTGACAGCAGCAGCAGCCAATGGCGCACCTGCTGTGTCTCAGTCAATCAGGAAGGATAATGAGGTTAAAGAGAACCTGATGATATAAATGTTTCATTAAAGTTACAATACCTACTGTCCTAAGGTGTTCATGCAGCATCTCTGCAGTCTGTAGACAGTGGCACAGTAGAATTTTGCTTAGGATTCACTTGATGGCTTGTTTAGACTTCATATCTGGGATTGTTTCATGCCTTTAGGCATTGATTGAACATATTGGTAGAAATTGGTGTTTAGCACAGTGTCTCATCCCACCCTTTGCTTAATCTTGCCTTGAAGTACAAGTTTTTTTTAAGTTACCAGCACTGGTCTCCCATTGTTGCTACCTTGATTTTTGGAAACATCCCAAGAGACTGAAAATTTGGCCTTGGTGATGCATTTCTTTTCTAACACTTATTAAATAAACATTTTTGTGAATGTCTTGTTCAATTCTCACGGTCTATTCTTACAATCTAAAGGTTTTTTTTTTAAAAATGGCATCCCAATAGTTTGAAAGTCATCTCCCCCCACCCATTCTTTGCCACAGTGTAAATATGTAGTCCACTCTCCATCTTCTCAGCCAAGTTCTGAAATCAAGTCCCCTGGCATTCCGCCACAATGTACATGCAACAGACTTATCTTTATCTTACCACATGATCAATTCAACCCCATGCACTTCTATGGGGCAGAGAGACCCAGTCCTAGCCCCATAGACTGAGCTCATCCCTCTGTTAAGGCCCATACACACGGTACAATAATTGGCCAACAACGGTTGTCCAACAGCCTGTTGTCCGATAATCCGACCATTAGAACGCCAATTTCCAATTGTTGGCTAGCAGAAGTTGGCTGACAAGACTAGAAATTTTTTCTTGGCCAAAAGGCGTTGGCCAATTGTTCGCTCGTGTGTACAGAAGTTGGCCCAACAAAAAATTGGAAGGCAAACACGCATGCTCGGAATCCAGGAAGTGTTTGGTCGTGTAAACGTGTTTTCGTAATTCACAAATCACATTCACCTGATCTTCCTCGTTATACGCTCGTAACACATCACTACGTTCTTTGTTGGGCGATTACTTGACTACCATCAGTACGCTAGACAAACCGCTAACAGCCAATTTGGACAAAGGTTGGACGTTTGGTTGTCCAACAATCTGTTGCGTGTGTGTATGAGGCTTTACTCTGCCATCTCCTTCTATTAGCACATAACTGGCTTTCTTCTTGTGCTGCTTCTTTCTTTCCCTGTCGCTGTAAGCTCTGCTGTACAGGGGACTGTAAGAGATGGATGCCATGTCAATTTCACGCTACATTGCTTCAATTTTTAAAAAAATGCATAATTAAGTGTTGATAAATTGAGAGCTGCATTATTTATTTATGTATTTTATAACTTGAGTTCAGCTTTAATCTAAAAACTAAGAAAAGAAATGGCCCAGTAACATCACTCATTTGTGTTTTAGCTTCACTTAGTCATGTTTGCAAATGATTGATTTCTAAAAATACAGACTTTTTTGCTTTAGATGAACAGTGATGTGTTTCAGCTCTAATATGAAAGACAGCCATTTCCAGTTTCCAATCCAGTGACTCTTCAGTAACTGGCTGTTCCTATGCATAACAGGATAATCGTGGCATGTGTTGTGCTAGACACTTGCAAGCCTAGAATTATGGTCCTCTTTTTCTTCATGAGCATCCTTTATTATAGTCTTAAACAGGTGACCTTCACTGTGGAAACATGTTCTAGATACATGCTACGAAGTTTATAAATCTCTTACAGCCAAGTGGAAAATAGCATCAATAAATCATAGGGACAATATCACCACTTTTATGTACTCTGCCTTAATCACCAGCTGAACAAAAGAACATTTAGCTTTGGGGAATTAAAGAAAACGGGACAGTTGGGCCCAGTCTAATAGAGATGATTGCTGTTGTACTTTGCAGCTTAGCAGACAATAACTTCTTTGTCCATACAGAATTGCTGGAACCCATGAATGAACTTTGATCGTTTATCAACCTTCGTCCTCGTGTTGAACTGAGATGAGTGGTCTTCTATTAATACCTACACTTTCTGTACCTGACGGACTGTCAGCTCATTGTTCATTCAAGATAAGGCCATTATATGTTCTTAAAGCGCAACTTTGGGAAACTTCAAAATGATCCATTGCAGCAGGGCAAGGCTTAATTGCTTGTTTGAATTTAGTTGGAATTCACACTTTCGTGACTTGCCTTGTGACTTTGGACATCAAAGTTGCATGACAAGTCACAGCCCATTCTTTTCAATGGCACCTGTTCAAATCAGTGCGACTTAAAGTCACAGCTACTTTTAAAAGGTGCTTGCACTACTTTGGTGCAACCTTTGATGCCACTTGGGTCCAGAGAATGTAAAGTCACACTGAAAGTTGCATCAAAGTCATGCTGTAAAGTCGCAAGATTTCTAGTGCCAATTTGAATAGAGCTTTAGGGAAAGCAGAAAAGCAAATTTATGTACTCAATCCTACATTCCCTTTTGCTGCTAGGTTCCGGCAGTGTCTTCTCCCCAATGCTACAGCAGTCTAAGATTCTGATGTTATCAAGTCCATACATTGGACGTGATGATGTTGAGGAACAGCCCACTGCCCCAACACTAGGGGAACGCTGGCTGCTGGAAGAATGGAGGACCGGGTGAGTCATACTGCTTCTCCTTTCCCCTAGACAAAACCAGCAGTTAAAGCGGAGTTCCACCCTATTAAAAGTCAGCAGCTACAAAAAGTGTAGCTGCTGACTTTTAATAATCAGACACTGACCTGTCCAAGGCTCCAGCAATGCAGCCGCCCGCAGCGTCGCTCTTCTGCCCCTCCTCCGTATGAAGCCGGAATCACAAGTGTGGGCACCCAGCCTTGGCTTCAAAGCCAGGCACGCATGCTGTGAATGGCTGGTGTATCTTCTGGGATCTGTGACGTGTCCCAGAAGATCACAGAGAGGGAGGTGAATTGCCTTCCGGTTCTGCAGCACCAGGAGAGGAAGTGGACCTGGGACCCTGTGAAAACAGGGTCCCTGGTCCCCCCCCCCCCCCAAAAAAAAATTACTTGCCAATTGTGGCATGTTGGGGTGTCACCTTCCCTTAAAGTGGAAGTTCCACTTTTGGGTGGAACTCCACTATAGTCCTTGCAGTGCAGGTGCACTTTCACTGCAATGGAAGTTTTAAAGTCTCCCAGAGTTGTGCTTTAAAGAAAACCCATTACAAAAATTCCATATTTATCTATAACAAAATGACAACAGTAATTTCAAATTCATTTTTAATCTACCATTTTTATTAAAATACCTTGTGATCCTGCAATGAAAATACCTGTTCAGGCACCTACTAATATGAAATGACAATGCTCTGTCCTGGTCTCCCAGCTGTGCTCTTGTGTGAGAGAGACACTGGTGTTGATTTACTAAAGGGGAATAGGCTTTTCACTTTGTAAGGGGATTTTCCCCAGAACTTAAAGAATGAGAGGAAGCTCTGCTGACATCCATCATCCAATCACATGCAATGAAAAATATGTTTTATTATTTTGTTAGCACATGTAGCACCCTCTAGTGTGTGGACTAAAAGTGTAGTGCAGGTAAAACATAGTCTGGCTCTGGGATAAACCTGAGTCATTGAATCTGGGTCAGGATTATTAGAGGCCAGGGCTGGATAACTCATCCTGGCAACTCCCTGGTGCCCCCACATTTCTAGAATTTTGGAGAACATTCTAGAAGATAATGGGGGGGGGGGGTGGGCTAGGAAGGGTGACCTTGTATATTTAGGGGCCTTTCACCAATCCCAGGTTGGGGGCCTGGCAATGAACCAAAGAACCCCTTAAATAGCCATTCTAGCAGGGAGTTTGGGTGGAAGATGGAGAAGCAGAGCTGAGAGAGGCTGTCAGTGGCCCTTGAGGGACCCCACGAGGGGTGTTTTTACCTTGGGCTGGAGCTCGGGAGGCTGGCCTGGAAGGATCCCACCACAGGGGGGCAGTTGGAGGGATTTAAGCTGGAGAGGCAGCGGAGCAAACAAGGAGAGACAGTAAGTAGATCAGCACGGTGCAGGGACAGACAAGAGGAGAGACTGCCAGCTGTAGCAGGGCTCTCTTGAAGACCATAGCGTGC
This sequence comes from Glandirana rugosa, assembly GCA_018402905.1. Lineage (NCBI taxonomy): Eukaryota > Metazoa > Chordata > Amphibia > Anura > Ranidae > Glandirana > Glandirana rugosa. Next base: position 3,385,048 of record BLSH010286071.1, on the reverse strand, counting down.
CAGGTCTTCATCTAACCTTGCCCTGGGGATTCTCCATATGTGTCAGTCAGGAGGACTGGAAAAAGAGAAGCAGTCAGGTGCGGCTGGTGGCAGCCAGGTGAGCTAGCATTCTTTGTGCAGTGGAACTGTGATCAGTGGCCACAGGGAAGCAGAAGGAGATGTGATGTGCTGTTTCACTCCATATGTACTACTTTTCAAGAGAGTTCCTGCCTGTAATGGGCTGTTGCTGAACTGACAAAAATCCTGGCAGTTCCCTCAGGAGTGAACCAGCAGAAGCTGTGCAAAGAGGAACACAGTTTGTGCAGGTGGAAGGAGGAGTCTGTAAATAGGGAGGAAGTGTCCCTGAAGTTGAATTGTTGTCACACTGGGCATCCCATAATCCCTTACCCCATCCAAGTTATAATCCCCTAATGAAACAACAAAAAGAAGCCAAAGACTGATTTCTGTGTCCGGATGAAAGAAGGAAATGCTGAGCGAGTGGCTGTGCAGCAGTAGGGAACTGTTTCACTTGCAGCCCCTACGGGGGTAGTGCTACACACATAATTGGGTATTCTTTGCAAAGTGAAATTGCACCTGGCAAAGTAAACAGTCTATTTGCCTTTTGTAAATCAACCCCTATAAGTGCCAGTGGCAATACTCACTAAGCAGGCATATTTCACTGTTGTCACTGTCAGGAAGCTCACCCTGAACAATGACATGCAGCAATCGCTGGGGTGCATGCATGTAGACAGGAAGCAGCTGGAAGAGATTGGCTGTACTGCGATGCAGGATGGGTGAAAGAATGTAAAAAAACATTTTTTTTTAAAGAAAAAAACATGGAAATTGTTAATGATAAACATCAATTTAGCAAACTGAATGTCATCTATTTTTGTTGTTTTTTTTTGTTTGTACTTTTATTTAAAAAATTGCAAGAAGAAGGTATTTTTCATTATAAAACATTAATAAATTGCAGTAATACAAATATACAAGAACACAAGGCAGCCAATGAATTTTCATTTTCCAGACTAGGGAAATAAGAAATCTGGTTGCTGTGGGTTACTTCACTTTACCTACTGTTCTCATCTTTTTTTCATAAGCCTGATTTTGTTTGTTATTTCTAAGAAAATGGACAAAAATAACATTTGAGAATGTGTAGAGAAAAGGGAAATTCTGAAGCCCTCTGTCAATTTTCAGCACCAGCCTTTCATAATATGGCCCATCCCTTGATCTAATGCTGCTTTGTGATTCAGCCTCTGCACTGCCAGATCCCTGCACCCCAGTTTCCATACAGACTTATAAAGAGGCAAACAATATGGGCTGTCAGCTTTCATTAAGCATTCAAGAAAATCCTGCGCTATTCCAGGTGATTGTATATATTCAGGCAAACACCTCATTTACCAAGGTCTTGATTTTATTTTCTAAGCCCTACTGTCTTTTCCTGCATGTTTCCAATCTGCCAGGCAGACCCCAGGTTTCAGCCAGTGCTATTTATCATTTTTTATTTTCAGAATTGCCGCATAACAAAAAGGCTTATAATGGGGAACCGGAGGATTGTCAAGTTTCATAAAGCAGCCCAGGAATCTCTGCTGCTTTATATGACAATGTCAGTTCTGCTCGGAGTTCAATAAGTGGGTTAACAAGCTTTCACAAGGATATCCTGCTTAAATATTTGCAACATAAACAGCATGTTTTGGAGGATGAAACACTGGCGTTCATTTTTTCCCCTTTTCTCCTTCAGTTTCACTTACTGAATGTTCACCAAAGGATCATAAAAGACAGAATAAGCCACATTTATTTTTACAGCTTTCATTCTCGGTGGAACTTGTTGCTGGCAGCATGAAATAACTTTAACCGAATGCCAGAGAAATGAACAGGTTGTGATAGCCTTGACAGGAACAAAATGTTGCTACAAATATGTGCTAGGTGTCATATATATGTGCAACATAATATCATTTTCTATACAACTGTACATGAACTCTAAATTTGTTCACTGTATGAACTGCAATATTGTGGGCATACACTGAAGGTATTTGTGTTTGTTCCAGTGGATTTACTTAATTCATAATTAGATGCATAACTCATTTTAAGACTAGCAATGTACAGGTAAATGTAAGGACCAATTTTGGTGTTTTTGATGTTATATTTCATTTTTTTTCTACTAGAAAGTGTAATGCTGGCCCATTGACAGAGTAGGGAATTGTTAGAACCGGTGTCATATTTTTATTGGTGCCTGTGTCCCTGTTGGGGAAAGTTCTGCCCACTTCCTGTCTCCAACTTTCCAACTTTCAATTATTTTTTATTCATTTGACAAAGAGTTAGAAAATACAATACATCACAACGGAAATCACCATAAATTGCAATAATATGTTAAAATCACAAACACAATATAATATAAGTACAATGACATACATAGGGGAAAATAAAAAACAATTTGTGATAATCTAGGGGGCCAAATCTAGGGAGAGTTATGTCTCCCCAGTACTGCCCTTACCTTCCTTCACCATACTCCCATACCTGTTCCCTTTATCCCTTCTTCCCTTTTGACAGAGTAGGGAATTGTTAGAACCTGTGTCATATTTTTATTAGTGCCTGTGTCCCTGTTGGGGAAAGTTCTGCCCACTTCCTGTCTCCAACTTTCCAACTTTATATTATTTTTTTATTCATTTGACAAAGAGTTAGAAAACACAATACATCACAATGGAAACCGCCATAATTTGCAAAAAATGTTAAAATCACAAACACAACATAACATACAGTATATACATACAACGACATACATATATATAGGTGTATCTCCTAGAACCTAATCATAATTTCTCTCCCCCTTCATCACCCCCAGCACCCCATTACATGCTGTGTTGTAAAGAAAAAACAAGTCATCAAAAAAAAACTGTGCCAAAAACCATAGGGGAAAAGGAAAAAACATTTGTGATAATCTAGGGGGCAAAATCTAGGGAGAGTTATGTCTCCCCTGTATTGCCCTTACCTTCCCTCACCATACTCCCATACCTGTCCCCTTTATCCCTTCCTCCCTTTTGACAGAGTAGGGAATTGTTATAACCTGTGCCATATTTTTATTGGTGCCTGTGTCCCTGTTGGGGAAAGTTCTGCCCACTTCCTGTCTCCAACTTTCCAACTATTTATTTTTTTATCCATTTGACAAAGAGATAGAAAACACAATACAACACAATGGAAAACACCACAAATTACAAAAAATTTTAAAATCACAAACACAACATAAGTACAATGACATACATATATAAAAGGTGTATCTCCTAGAACCTAATCTTAATTTCCCAATGTATCAAAATTAAAATTCGTCCCTGGAGAGGAGGCAAGAGTAACATGAGAGGCGGAGATACCCCATGTCTAAATGCAAAAACCAGTCTTCCCCTGCCCCCCCCAGGAGAAATTGAAGGGTTACAAGGCTTCTCTAGCTAGTTTAAGCTCCCCATACCCCCCACCCCCTCATCCTCCTCCTTCATCACCCCCAGCGCCCCATTACATGCTGTGTTGTAAAAAAAACAAGTCATCAAAAAAAACTGTGCCAAAAACAATAGGGGAAAAGGAAAAACCATTTGTGATAATCTAGGGGGCACAATCTAGGGAGAGTTATGTCTGCCCAGTACTGCTCTTACCTTCCCTCACCATACTCCCATACCCATCCCTTTTATCCCTTCCTCCCTCATAATTACTTATTCGGGCCCATTATGGGTATTGTCTATCCATGAGCAAATTCACTATTCCAAAATTATTATGAGAAGAAAAAGAAAAGGTAAGGGTGGGTTGGGAATTCAGGGTAGCAAGAAACACAGGGCTCGTTCCATTCCTCAACTGTCTCTCTCTACTTCTCTCTCTCTTCCCTCCGCTGATACATATTACATAACTTATGTAAACCAAAAGCTGTTTAAACTCAAACCTGCTTTTCCAAGTTTCCAAGTACAGTATATTTTATAAATGTATCAGTTCTTCCATTAAACTGGTTATCTATCTACCTCTCTAAACCATTCCAACATAGTTGGTATTTTCTTTGATTTCCAATATTTCTGGATCAATAACTTAGCTGCATTCAGAAAAAAGGAATAACAGACATTTTGTATTTTTTCCTTGCCTCCTCCACTACCTGTCTCTGCAACAACATTGTCACGGAGGCAGAAAGAAAGGAAAAAATCTTCTGAAATGGACACAGAGCAGCAGTAAAAACACATTTATGTAGTGGAGTGGGGGGAAAGATAGAACCTCTTTTGGCTTTTAATTGCTATGTCTCTGTAAGCAGGTGCAGTTAGCTAGTCTGCCAGTAGGTGGCTTTTTCCCAGAATAGTGAGTGGTAACAGAGAATAGTGTAATCAGGTGCTAGGTCCCTTTTAGCCCTCTTGTAGTGATATAATGAGTGAGTCAGTGCCCATATTTAACCGAGGTTTGGAGAAGCCTTTATGAGGTTGGGCATGGGAGCCAGAGACCCCACAAGTATGCAGATGTAGTCGGCTAGGTGGAGGCCCTGGACAGGGCTGGAGGACAGGGTGAGTTAGTCCTGCACTCAGAAAAGCCAGCTGTAGTCATCCTGTCTCGTATGGTGGTGGAGGTTAGAGCATGCTGCAAAAAGCCTTCTAGTTCAAGTGTTCCCTAAAGTGAGGCTATCCCCCTGGATGACCTTGCAGAAGTATACTGAAGCAGAAGTGAACTAAAGTGATCTTGTCTCAGGAACTACATGCAAGAAGTTGTGAGCTGGACATAGATAGCCTAAGGCAACCCAGAGCCCTTTGAGTGAGTACTAATGACCCTGCGAAGGAGAGAAACTGAGTAGGGGAAGATGGCGTAATATAAATGTGCTGTGGGCTGCTTTCACATGTGACTGCGTCACTATATGACAAGTGGCCCCAGATATTATGATATTATGTGATGTCACTGGAAATGCCATCTTGAAGTAACATCAGTAAAGTACAGCTACTTTATCTTTTCGTGTGGGCATTCCTTTCTTTGGAATATAAAGGCTAATGGCTGGGAATGTCATGGGGAGGCCTCTGGCAAGGAGATAGGCACAATATGGCTGAGGGTAAGGCTTTAAGCAGGAGGGTTGTTGTTCTAGCAGGAAGATATAGGGTAGGGACTTTTGCCCTTGGTGCAATACACAGTCGTTCACAGGCCCTCTTACATCCCTATTGGAGATTTTAGGGTTGATTTACTGAAGGCAAACAGTCAGTTCACTTTCAAAGGAAGTTACACTTTTCAAGGAATTTGCCCCAAAACGTAGTGAATGAGGTTAAAGCGGAGTTCCACCTTGAAAATGTTGTTTTTTTTAAAAGTCAGACTTTTAATAAGAACACTCACCTGTCCAGGGTGCCTGAGGCCGATCCGTCCATCGGATCAGGTGCAGGCGTTGCCTTTGGAACTAAGGGTAACCGGCAGTGAAGCCTTCAGGCTTCACAGCCGGTTTCCTACTGCCAATGCGTGAGTCACACGGTGCTTTCTGAATGGCCCCGTCATCTTCTGGGATACACACAGGTCCCAGAAAGCAGTGGGGGGGGGGGGAGGAGGGGCAGAACCAGAAGAGGAAATTACGTACCTCGCCGTGGCAAGGCTGGGACAGAAGTTCTCAGTTTTTCTATTAAGGTAAAAAAATAAAATAATTGTATACCCAAAAACGAGGGGTTGGGGGGTGCTCTTTCATTTAAGAGCAAGTACTAAAGTTGGGTAGAGCTTCGCTTTAAACTCCAGTTTCTTATCTGCTCCTAAAGTAAATATTTTCCAGGTGTATATGGCAGTGGGAGAAGGGTCTCGGCACCCATCCCACCCATACCTCACATAACTGAGCCCCAGAGAGCCCTTGGGCAGCTGTACAGTCTACAAAAATGATGCATCTGTCCCTGCAACCCACCTTTTATAAACGTGACTTCTAATATTTTCAACAGAAGATCAGTCTGCCTCTCTGAAAATGTGCACTAGTTTAACCCAGTGTATTTTTATTTCTCTGTATTATGGGCTCTTTTATAACATATTATAACATATTATTTGTCAGGTATGTCCCTTGTGTATGCAAATTTTCCCAAACACCCCCAAAAAGTCTGTGTATATATTGCCAGCATCCTTTAAACACCTGAATACTTTTAAAAGAGCATGTATGTAACTTTATTGTAAACATTATTGAACAGTTGATGCTGGCTTGCATGTGGTATTTGTAAAACAAAAGTGGGATTTTGAATGAAAGTGGAGAGTTAAAAACCAGGAGTTGAAGATAGGAGTCTTCTAACCTGTAAGTAACATTTTATACTTCCTATAAGTAAATATATTGTAACTGGCTTAATGTGTGCTAGCAAGTTTGTAGGTTTTGCTTAGTGCACAATGTGCCACATATATGGAAAAATGGTGCAACAGCTCCAGGATGCATACCGCTGTGACAGATGTGAGCAGGTTGACCTTCTGGAAGCTCACATTAGAGGTTTGGAAGAGCAAGTTGCAACAATGAGCAGAAAGGATAACCTTGAAAGGGGTCTTCTGCTCACTGAGCAGGTAGTTGATGGGGTTGATGTGGAGGGGTAAGTCAGGATTATCAGGTAGGAAGATGGGTTAATGTAGTTAGAGGGAGTGGTAGGGGCTCACAGAAAAGGAAGGCCAGTCCTGTGTTTGAGCACCAAACAAATTTGCCATGCTGGGTGAAGATGTGGAAGTGGCAGACACAGAGGTGGTAGCCTGGGATGTCACTGCTACCCCTAAAAGCCGGGAGAGCAGCCCATCTAGTAAGGGTGGTGAGGGTGGTTCCGGTAGGCTTAGACAGTTGGTGGTAATAGGGGATTTAATAATCAGGAAGACTGATAGAATAATTTGTTGCCAGGATCACCTCAACCAAATGAGTCTCTGTCTCCATGGTAACAGGGTTTGGCATGTGGTGGTTAAATTACTGGGAGGGGCTGGGCATGATCCAGCTGTCTTGGTCCATGTTGGAACCAACAACAGAATACATGAAAGGTGGAGGATGCTTAAAGTGGTTGTAAACCTTGTTACCATGAATATCTCCTAAACTCGCACAGTTTTGGAGATACTCACTGTATCCACATGTGCCAACTTCATTGGCGCATGCGCACTAAAGAAACGGCCCGCTGGTGCCCTTCAGGACCCATGAACGGCAGCTCCCGTGGGCCAATCACATCACCGAAGCATGCGAACCTGGAAGAAGCTCTGGGAGACATTTGGCCGCCACAGCAGTGTGCGGGGACCGTTGCAACAGCTTTGATCTAAGGTAAATATTTCATAAAGAGCTAGTTTGCGATGGATACTAGCTTATTATGCCTTTGTCTGGCAGTTTTGTTTTTTTTGAAGTTTACAACCTCTTTAAGAATCAATTTAAATAACTAGGCTGTAAGTTGAAGGGAAGGCCTTCCAAGGTTATATTCTCTGGAATATTTGCTGTGCCATGTGCAACACAGGGAAGACAGAGGGAGATTAGAGACCTGAATGCATGGCTAAAGACCTGGTGTAAGACAGAAGAATTTGGGTTTCTAGAGTACAACCTACAGTATCTCACAAAAGTGAGTACACCCCTCACATTTGTGTAAATATTTTATTATATACAACACTGAAGAAATGACACTGTGTTACAATGTAAAGTAGTTAGTGTACAGCTTGTATAACAGTGTAAATTTACTGTCCCCTCAAAATAACTCAACACACACATTAATGTTTAAACTGCTGGCAACAAAAGTGAGTACACCCCTAGTGGTCATCTTGGAGCTGTGTTTGGGGTCGTTATCATGTTGGAATACTGCCCTGCGGCCCAGTCTCCGAAGGGAGGGGATCATGCTCTGCTTCAGTATGTCACAATACATGTTGGCATTCATGGTTCCCTCAATGAACTGTAGCTTTTCAGTGCCGGCAGCACTCATGCAGCCCCAGACCATGATACTCCCACCACCATGCTTGATTGTAGGCAAGACACACTTGTCTTTGTACTCCTCACCTGGTTGCTGCCACAAATGCTTGACACCATCTGAACCAAATACGTTTATCTTGGTCTCATCAGACCATAGGACATGGTTCCAGTAATCCATGTCCTTAGTCTGCTTGTCTTCAGCAAACTGTTTGTGGGCTTTCTAGTGCATTATCTTTAGAAGAGGTTTCCTTCTGGGACGACAGCCATGCAGACCAATTTGATGCAGTGTGCGGCGTATGGTCTGAGTACTGACAGACTGACCCCCCCACCCCTTCAACCTCTGAAGCAATGCTGGCAGCACTCATACGTCTTTTTCCCAAAGACAACCTCTGGATATGACGCTGAGCACGTGCACTCAACTTCCTTGGTCGACCATGTTAAAGCCTGTTCTGATTGGAACCTGTCCTGTTAAACCACTGTATGGTCTTGGCCACCATGCTGCAGCTCAGTTTCAGGGTCTTGGCAGTCTTCTTATAGCTTAGCCCATCCTTATGTAGAGCAACAATTCTTTTTTTCATATCCTCAGAGTTCTTTGCTATGAGGTGCCATGTTGAACTTCCAGTGACCAGTATGAGAGAGTGAGAGCAATAACACCAAATTTAACACACCTGCTCCCCATTCAAAACTGGGACCTTGTAACACTAATGAGTCACATGATACCGGGGAGGGAAAATGGCTAATTGGGCTGAATTTGGACATTTCCACTTAGGGGTGCACTCACTTTTGTTGCGAGTGCTTTAGACATTAATGGCTGTGTGTTGAGTTATTTTGAGGGGATTTCACATTTACACTGTTATACTGTACACTCCTTACTTTACATTGTAGCAAAGTGTCATTTCTTCAGTGTTGTCACGTAAAAAAATATAATAATATATTTACAAAAATGTGAGGGGTGTACTCACTTTTGTGAGATACTGTACGTCTTTTTTCCAAAGACAATCTCTGGATATGACGCTGAGCACGTGCACTCAACTTCTTTGGTCAACCATGGCGAGGCCTGTTCTGAGTGGAACCTGTCCTATTAAACCGCTGTGTGGTCTTGGCCACAGTGCTGCAGCTCAGTTTCAGGGTCTTTGCAATTTTCTTATAGCCCAGGCCAACTTCATGTAGAGCAACAATTCTTTTTTTCAGATCCTCAGAGAGTTCGTTGCCATGAGGTGCCATGTTGAACTTCCAGTGACCAGTATGAGAAAGTGAGAGTGATAACACCAAATTTAACACAACAGCTCTCCATTCACACCTGAGACCTTGTAACACTAACAAGCAGGGCTTTTTTTCTGGCAGAACATGCCGGAACGCCCTTCCACCAACTATGCCATACACAGACAGGGGCAGCAGGCATGAAGGGACGGCTGTATTAGTAGGCAATCGTATATCGTTCCAGCTGCAGCAAGCCAGGGAGGGCGGAGTGATATCATCTGCACTCCGCCTCTCCCTGCAGACTGAATGCTCCTTTTGGCGGCAGCCTGTCCTCTCTTGGATCTGTGTGAAGAGAGAAAGTGAGCTCGTGCTCAACAAGTGTAGCCTGACTGCAGAGTAGCTGTGCAGCCTTTCTTGGTAAAGTATTCATGCAGGATTTGTTAAGGCTGCTTGGATGTGGGTCTGTGAGGGTCTCTGAGCTGGAAAGGGCTGTCTCTATGCTGGATATGATATGGGGCTGTCTCTATGCTGGTTATGATATGGGGCTGTCTCTATGCTGGTTATGATATGGGGCTGTCTCTATGCTGGATATGATATGGGGCCGTCTCTATGCTGGATATGATATGGGGATGTCTCTTTGCTGGTTATCATATGGGGCTGTCTCTAAGCCGGATATGATTTTGGCTGTCTCTATGCTGGATATGGTATGGGGCTGTCTCTATGCTGGATATGATATGGGGCTGTCTCTATGCTGGATATGATTTGGGGCTGTCTCTATGCTGGTTATAACATGGGGCTGTCTCTTTGCTGGTTATGATATGGGGCTGTTTCTATGATGGATATGATTTTGGGCTGTCTCTATGCTGGATATGATTTTGGGCTGTCTCTATGCTGGCTATGATATGGGGCTGTCTCTGTGCTGGATATTTGATGACTATGTGGCAAATGAGGTTTAATATTGATAAATGTAAAGTTATGCATTTGGGGGCTAAGAATATACATGCATCGTACATACGAGGGTGAGTACAACTGGGGGAATCCATAGTGGAGAAGGATCTGGCGGTTTTGGTAGATTATAAGCTTAATAATGGCATGCAACGCCAAGGTGCGGTTTCCAAAGCAAACAAAGTCCTTCTTGTATTAAGAGACGTATGGACTCCAGAGATAGAGACATCATTTTGCCCCTGTACAAATCATTAGTAATACCTCATCTGGAATATGCAATTCAGTTTTGGGCACCAGTTCTCAAAAAGGATATCGGGGAACTGGAGAAAGTGCAGAGAAGGGAAACCAAACTAATAAGAGGCATGGAGGAGCTATGAGAAAAAATTATAGGAACTGAATTTATTCTCTCTTGAAAAGAGGAGATTAAGGGGGATATGATCAACATGTACAAATACATAAGTGGTCCATATAGTGAACTTGGTGTTGAGTTATTTACTTTAAGGTCATCACAAAGGACAAGGGGGCACTCTTTACGTCTAGAGGTTAGAGCTGTGAAAATGTGGAATAGACTCCCTCCAGAGGTGGTTTTGGCCACCGCGGTAGATTGCTTTAGAAAAGGCCTGGATTCTTTCCTTAATGTAAATAATATAACTGGGTACTAACATTTTTAGGTAAAGCTGATCCAGGGTGAACCCAATTGCCTCTCGGGGGATCAGGAAATAATTTTTCCCCCTGCTATAGCAAATTGGATCATGCTTTGCTGGGTTTTTTTGCCTTCCTCTGGATCAACTGTGGGTGAAGGATTGTATATTGGATTATATGGTTATATAAAATTTTTCTATTTTTTCTTTTCACTTTTTTTTTTTGGTTGAACTAGATGGACTTGTGTCTTTTTTCTTTTTTCAACCTGACTAACTATGTAACTATATGCTATGGGACTGTCTCTTTGCTGGTTATCATATGGGGCTGTCTCTATGCTGTATATGATATGGGGCTCTCTCTTTGCTGGTTATCATATGGGGCTGTCTCTTTGCTGATTATGATATGGGGCTGCCTCTTTGCTGGTTATGATATGGGGCTGTCTCTATGCTGGATATGATATGGGGCTATCTCTATGCTGGTTATGATATGGGACTGTGTCCATGCTGGATATGATATGGGGCTTTCTCTATGTTGGATATGATATGGGGCTGTCTCCATGCTGGATATGATATGGGGCTGTCTCTGCTGTATATGGGGCTGTCTCTGCTGTATATGGACCTGTCTCTGCTGTATATGGGGCTGTCTCTGCTGTATATGGGGCTGTCTCTGCTGTATATGGGGCTGTCTCTGCTGTATATGGGCCTGTCTCTGCTGTATATGGGGCTGTCTCTGCTGTATATGGGCCTGTCTCTGCTGTATATGGGGCTGTCTCTGCTGCAGTGGCGGAACGATTACAGTCGCAACAGTCGCCATTGCAACTGGGTCCCACAGTCGCGGCGCTGTAGGGGGGGCGCCCACCCTGCACTGCCAGGGGCCTGGTCACCATTCTGCACTCCCAGGGGCCCGCCCTTACTCCCTTCGTTTCGCCACAGAAGGGGGGGAGGTGGTGGACGCCCGCTGGCCGCTGAGGAGAGGGAGGCAGATGCTGAAAGAAAAAGTCAGCTGACCAGCTGACACTAATAGAGTGAAGGGGGGAGAGCTCTCGCCTCTGCAGGAGGCCCCGTGACAAAGGAGCATCCCTAGAGGCACGGGAAAAATTCAGATCCCCGCTGGAGCCGTACTTCGGCAATAGCGCGGATATGAAGGGGTTAAAAAGAGGTCAGAACCTTTATCAAGTAGCTAAAGTCCTGTTAGTTTAACTTCTATAGTCGCAAAGATTCTGGAGAGTTTAATAAAAGACCAAAATATTTTAAGCAACAGACAGCATAGATTAATGAAAGACATAAGTTGTCAAACAAATTTGATTTGTTTTTATGAGGAGGTGAGAAAAACCTAAGACAAAGGGGTGGCTGTGGCCGTAGTATACTTGGAATTTGCAAAAGCTTTTGGCACCGTTCCCCACATAAAATCTACATTCTTGGAAAAATCAGTTTGTAAATGGATAGAAACCTGTCTAAAATGCCGTATTCAGAGAGTAATGGCTAATGATTCTTACTCTGAATGGTCTAAGGTTATTAGTGCTGTACCCCAAGGCTCAGTGTTGGGACCCTTACTTTTTAATCTATTTATAAATGATATAGGGTCTGGGAATAAAAATGTATTTCAGTGTTTGTAGATGACACGAAACTAGAATAACGTCCTTGCAGGATGTCTCCAACTTACAAGCCAACCTCAATGCACTGTTTAATTGGGCAACTATGTGGCAAATGAGGTTTAATATTGATAAATGTAAAGTTATGCACTTGGGGGCTAAACACATTCATGCATCATACATACAGTACTAGGGGGAGTACAACTGGGGGAATCAATGCTGGAGAAAGATCTGGGGGTTTTGGTAGATCATAAGCTTAATAATAGCATGCAATGCCAAGCTGCTTTTTCCAAACCAAGCACAATTCTTTTTAGTATTAAGAGAGGTACAGACTCCAAAGAGAGAGATATAGTTCTGCCCCTGTACAAATCATTAGTAAGATCTCATCTGGAATGTGCAGTTGTTTTGGGCCCCAGTTCACAAAAAAGTTTTGGGGAACTAGAGAAAGTGCAGAAAAGAGCAACCAAACTGATCAGAGTTATGGAGGAGCTCAGCTATGAGGGAAGATTAGAGGAACTTAATTTATTCTCTCTTGAGAAGAGGAGATTAAGAGTTTTGAGTTATTCACTTTAAAGCAGAACTTTGAGATCAGCAAAAAATCCCCCATTAGTACACCCCCTACACAAACACTAAACAGTTATTACATTTGTGAAATTCCTTACCATTGAGGAGAAAAGTCAAACTGAATTCAGCTCTGTAATTCAAAAAATGCATCATGTATTCTGCCAAGGAGGAAGTGTTACACCAGGGTTTAAATCATATCCTCTTCTCTCTCTGCACAGGAAAGGTAACTACATTTCCCATGAATCTTTGTAAATTGCAGTGAATGTGGGAGGGCACACTAGGCCTGTACATGTTAAATGTGAACCCGCCCACTTCAACATAAATCACACCCCTCATTCTGCAGCCACACTACTGAGCACAACACAGACAGTGAGGAGAAATTCTTATAACTGTAAAGCATGCATGTGCACAATGTTTAGTTCAGTCTATGTAGTCTACTTTCATTAAATCTGTCCCACTCAAGCTAGAACAGCAGATAAAAAATTGTATGTCTTATTCTCCTTTAGATGTGTATTACATGTGAAATCACAAATCAGTGGAATTATTGCACTTGAAGTTAATCTGTTTGCCAATATCTATAGAAGGGGTTTCCACCATCCCTGCTAAATTTCATTTTGTATATCTTGTTTCAGTTTGATGTGTATTATATGTGACATTACATATCACAGAGACTGGTATTGTGGTAATATTGAAGTTTATAGAGATTTACATACATTAGAGGGTTCCACTATTATTGTGTTATTGATTAGTATGTTAGCGCTGCACTTTTTTTGGCATTAATAAACATCAACAGATTTCAGTTGACAATGTGCCTGGCTGCTAAGCTTCTCTTATTATCCCTGTACTCAGTGCACAGATAGGCAGCACTGATGAGGCACTGATTTGCAGCACTGATGGGGCACCTCTGTACTCAGTGCACAGATAGGCAGCACTGATGAGGCACGGATTGGCAGCACTGATGGGGCACTGATTGTTGCCACTGATAGGGCACTGATGAGGCACTGATTGGCAGCAGTGATGGGGCGCTGATTGGTGGCATGGATGGGGCACTGATGAGGCACTGATTGGCGGCACTGATTGGCAGCACTGATTGGCTGCACTGATTGGCAACACTGATGAGGTACTGGTTGGTGGCACTGATGCCGCACTGATTGGCTGCACTGATGCCGCACTGATTGGCGGCCCTGATGAGGCACTGATTGGCGGTACTGATGGGGCACTGATTGGCAGCACTGATGAGGCACTCATTGGTGGCACTGATAGGGCACTGATATGATGCACTGATTGGCAGCACTGATGGGACACTAATTGGCGGCACTGATAGGACACTGATGATGCACTGATTGGCAGCACTGATGGGGCACTGATTGGCAACACTGATAGGCACTGGTTGGCGGCACTGATTGACGGCACTGATAGGGCACTGATGATGCACTGATTGGCAACACTGATAGGCACTGATTGGACACCCTGATGGGGCACTGATGAGGCACTGATTGGCTGCACTGATGGGGCACTGATTGGCAACACTGATGAGGCACTGATTGGTGGCACTGATGCGGTACTGATTGACGGCACTGATGGGCACTGATTGGCGGCCCTGATGAAGCACTGATTGGCAGCACTGATGGGACACTGATTGGCAGCACTGATGAGGCACTGATGGGGCACTAATTGGCGGCACTGATGGGGCACTGATTGGCAACACTGATAGGCACTGATTGGCGGCCCTGATGAGGCACTGATTGGTGGCACTGATGAGGCACTGATTGAGGGCACTGATGAGTCACTGATTGGTGGCACTGATGAGGCACTGATTGGCAGCACTGATGGGGCACTAATTGGCAGCACTGATGGTGCACGGATATGGCGGCACTGATTGGCAGCACTGATTGGTGCCACTGATGAGGCACTGATCGGTGGCACTGATGGGGCACTGATGAGGCACTGATTGGCAGCACCGATGAGGCACTGATTGGCAGCACTGATGGGGCACTAATTGGCAGCACAGATGGGGCACTGATGATGCACTGATTGGCAGCACTGATGAGGCACTAATTGGCAGCACTATTGGGACACTGATTGGCAGCACTGATGAAGCACTGATTGGCAGCACAGATGATGCACTGATTAGCAGCACTGATGGGGCACTGGTTGGTGGCACTGGCGTGCATTTATTGGTGGCACTGATTGGCATTTATAGGTGGCACTGATTGGCAGCACTGATTGACACTACTGATGGGCAATGATTGGTGGCACTGATAGGCAGCACTGATGGGCACTGATAGCTGGCACTGATTGGCAGCGCTGGTTGGTGGCACTGATAGGTGGCACTGATTAGCAGCACTGATGGGCAGTGATAGTGGTACTCATGGGCATCACTGATTGGCACTGATAGGCACTGATGGGGCACTGATTGGCAGCACTGATTGGCATTGATAGGCAGCACTGATTGGTAGCATTGATGGGCACTGATAGATGGCACTGATGGGACACTGATGAGGCATTGATTGGCAGCACAGATGAGACACTGATTGGTGGCACTGATGGGGCACTGATTGGCAACACTGATGGAGCACTGATTGGTGGCGCTAATGGGGCACTGATTGGTGGCATTAATGGGGCACTGATTTGTGGCACTGATTGGCAGCACTGATTGGCACTACTGATGGGCACTGATTGGTGGCACTGATAGGCAGCACTGAGGGGCACTGATAGGTGGCACTGATAGATGGCACTGGTTGGCAGCACTGATTGGTGGCACTGATGGGCACTGATAGGCGGCACTGATTAGCAGCATTGATGGGCAGTGATAGTGGTACTGATAGGCAGCACAGATTGGCACTGATAGGCACTGATGGGGCACTGATTGGCCGCACTGATTGGCATTGATAGGGAGCCCTGATGGGGCACTGATGAGGCACTGATTGGCTGCACTGATGGGGCACTGATAGACAACACTGATGAGGCATTGATTGGTGGCACTGATGCGGTACTGATTGACGGCACTGATGGGCACTGATTGGTGGCCCTGATGAAGCACTGATTGGCAGCACTGATGGGGCACTGATTGGTAGCACTGATGAGGCACTGATTGGCGGCCCTGATGAGGCACTCATTGGTGGCACTGATGAGGCACTGATTGACATCACTGATGAGGCACTGATTGGTGGCACTGATGAGGCACTGATTGGCAGCACTGATGGGGCACTAATTG
Organism: Glandirana rugosa; assembly: GCA_018402905.1. Classification (NCBI taxonomy): domain Eukaryota; kingdom Metazoa; phylum Chordata; class Amphibia; order Anura; family Ranidae; genus Glandirana; species Glandirana rugosa. The sequence goes on along the minus strand of BLSH010286071.1, from coordinate 3,369,046 downwards.
GCAGCACTGATGGTGCACGGATATGGTGGCACTGATTGGCAGCACTGATTGGTGCCACTGATGAGGCACTGATGGGGCACTGATGAGGCACTGATTGGCAGCACAGATGAGGCACTGATTGGCAGCACTGATGGGGCACTAATTGGCAGCACGGATGGGGCACCAATGATGCACTGATTAGCAGCACTGATGAGGCACTAATTGGCAGCACTATTGGGACACTGGCAGCACTGATTGGCAGCACTGATGAAGCACTGATTGGCAGCACTGATGATGCACTGATTGGCAGCACTGATGGGGCACTGGTTGGTGGCACTGGTGTGCATTGATTGGTGCCACTGATTGGCACTGATAGGTGGCACTGATTGGCAGCACGGATTGACACTACTGATGGGCAATGGTTGGTGGCACTGATAGGCAGCACTGATAGGTGGCACTGATTGGCGGCACTGATAGGTGGCACTGGTTGGCAGCACGGATTGACACTACTGATGGGCAATGGTTGGTGGCACTGATAGGCAGCACTGATAGGTGGCACTGATTGGCAGTGCTGATTGGTGGCACTGATGGGCACTGATAGGTGGCACTGATTAGCAGCACTGATGGGCAGTGATAGTGGTACTCATGGGCATCATTGATTGGCACTGATAGGCACTAATGGGGCACTGATTGGCAGCACTGATTGGCATTGATAGGCAGCACTGATTGGTAGCATTGATGGGCACTGATAGATGGCACTGATGGGACACTGATGAGGCATTGATTGGCAGCACAGATGAGACACTGATTGGTGGCACTGATGGGGCACTGATTGGCAACACTGATGGAGCACTGATTGGTGGCACTAATGAGGCACTGATTGGTGGCATTAATGGGACACTGATTTGTGGCACTGATTGACAGCACTGATTGGCACTACTGATGGGCATTGATTGGTGGCACTGATAGGCAGCACTGAGGGGCACTGATAAGTGGCACTGATAGATGGCACTGATTGGCAGCACTGATTGGTGGCACTGATGGGCACTGATAGGCGGCACTGATTAGCAGCATTGATAGTGATACTGATAGGCAGGACTGATTGGCACTGATAGGCACTGATGGGGCACTGATTGGCCGCACTGATTGGCATTGATAGGCAGCACTGATTGGTAGCATTGATGGGCACTCATAGGTGGCACTGATGGGACACTGATGAGGCACTGATTGGCAGCACGGATGAGACACTGATTGGTGTCACTGATGGAGCACTGATTGGTGGCACTAATGGGGCACTAATTGGTGGCATTAATGGGGCACTGATTGGTGGCACTGATGGGGCAGTGATTGGCGGCAGTGAGTGGCGGCACTGATTGGCAGCACTGATGAGGCACTGATTGGCAGCACTGATGGGGCACTGATTGACAACACTGATGGAGTACTGATTGGCAGCACTAATAGGGCACTGATTGGCGACACTAATGGGGCACTGATGAGGCACTGATTGGCAGCACTATTGGGACACTGATTGGCAGCACTGATGGGGCACTGATTGGTGGCACTGATTGGCGGCACTTATGGGGCACTGATTGGCAGCACCGATGGGGCACAGATTGGTGGCACTGATGTGCATTGATTGGTGGCACTGATTGGCACTGATAGGTGGCACTGATTGGCATCACTGATTGGCACTACTGATGGGCACTGATTTGTGGCACTGATAGGCAGCACTGATGGGCACTGATGAGGCACTGATTGGCAGCACTGATGGGGCACTGATTGGCAACACTGATGGAGTACTGATTGGTGGCACTAATAGGGCACTGATTGGCGACACTGATGGGGCACTGGTTGGCAGCACTGATTGGCGGCACTGATTGGCAGCACTGATGGGGCACTGATTGGTGGCACTTATGGGGCACTGATTGGCAGCACTGATGGGGCACATATTGGTGGCACTGATGTGCATTGATTGGTGGCACTGATTGGCACTGATAAGTGGCACTGATTGGCATCACTGATTGACACTACTGATGGACACTGATTTGTGGCACTGATAGGCGGCACTGATGGGCAGTGATAGTGGTACTGATGGGCAGCACTGTTTGGCACTGATAGGCACTGCTGGTTGGCATTGATTGGCAACACTGATGGGCACTAATAGGCAGCACTGATGGGCACTAATTGGCAGCACTTATTGGCATTGATGAGACAGCATGGATAGGCAGCATTGATGGACACTGATTGGCAGCACTGATAGGCAGCACTGATGGGCATTGATAGGTGGCACTGATGGGCACTGATTGGGGGCATTGATTGGCACTGATATGTGGGACTGACTGGCAGCATTGATGGTCACTGATAAGCAGCACGAATGGGCAGTGATAGGTGGCACTGATGGGTGGCACTTATTGGCACTTATGGGTGGCACTTATAGGCAACACTGATGGCCACTGAGAGGCGGCACTGATTGGCAGTGATAGACAACACTGATGGACACTGATTGACGGCACTGATTGGTGGCACTGATCAGTGGCACTGATGGGTACTGATAGGTGGCACTGATATGCGGCACTGATAGGCAGTACTGATTGGCAGCATTGATGGGAAGTGATACGGGGCACTGATGATGCACTGATTGGGAGCACTGATGAGACACTGATTGGCAGCACCGATGGGACACTGATTGGTGGCACTGGTTGGCAACACTGATGGGAAATTGATTGGCAGCACTGATTGGCAGCACTAATGGGGCACTGATTGGTGGCATTGATGTGCATTGATTGGTGGCACTTATTGGCACTGATAGGTGGCTCTGATAGCACTGATAGGCAGCACTGATGGGCACTGATTGGTGGCACTGATCGGAAGTGATAGTGGTACTGATGGGCAGCACTGATTGGCACTGATAGGCATTGATAGGCAGCACTGATTGGTAGCATTGATGGGCAATGATGAGGCACTGATTGGCAGCACAGATGAGACACTGATTGGCGGCACTGATGGGGCACTGATTGGCAACACTGATGGAGCACTGCTTGGTGGCACTAATGGGCACAGATTGGTGGCACTGATTGGCAGCACTGATTGGCACTACTGATGGGCACTGATTGGTGGCACTGATAGGCAGCACTGATGGGCATTGATAGGTGGCACTGATTGGTGGCACTGATGGGCAGTGATAGGCGGCAATGGTTAGCAGCACTGATGGGCAGTGATAGTGGTACTGATAGGCAGCACTGATAGGCACTGATGGGGCACTGATTGGCAGCACTGATTGGCATTGATAGGCAGCACTGATTGGTAGCATTGATGGGCACTTATAGGCAGCACTGATGGGACACTGATTGGCAGCATGGGTGAAACACTGATTGGTGGCACTGATGGGGCGCTGATTGGCAACACTGATGGAACACTGATTGGTGGCATTAATGGGGCACTGATTGGCGGCACTAAGGGGGCACTGATTGGCAGCAGTGATTGGCGGCAGTGATTGGCAGCACTGATGAGGCACTGATTGGCAGCACTGATGGGGTTTTGATTGGCAACTCTGATGGAGCACTGATTGGTGGCACTAATGGGACACTGATTGGCGACGCTAATGGGGCATTGATAGGGCACTGATTGGTGGCACTGATGAGGCACTGCTTGGGAGACGATTGGAGCACTGGCAGCACTGATGAGGCACTGATTGGCAGCACTCATTGGTAGCACTGATGGGGCACTGATGTGCATTGATTGGTGGCACTGATTTGCACTGATAGGTTGCACTGATTGGCACAGATAGGTGGCTCTGATTGGTGGCACTGATGGGCACTGATAGACGGCACTGATTAGCACCACTGGGGCAGTGATAGTGGTACTGAACAGCAGCACTGATTGGCACTGATAGGCACTGATGGGTGGGATTGACTGGCAACACTGATGGGCACTGATAGGCAGCACTGATGGGCACTAATTTGTGGCACTGATTGGCATTGATGAGACAGCACTGATACGCAGCACTGATGGACACTGATAGGTGCCACTGATTGGCACTGATAGGCAGCACTGATTGGCAGCATTGATAGGTACTGATAAGCAGCACGGATGGGCAGGGATAAGTGGCACTGATGGCTGGCACTAATTGGCACTTATGGGCAGCACTTATAGGCAGCACTGATGGCCACTGATGGGCGGCACTGATTAGCAGTGATAGACAGCACTGATGGACACTGATTGACACTGATTGGCGGCACTGATGGGCCCTGATTGGCACTGATTGGTACTGATAGGTGGCACTGATATGCGGCACTGATAGGCAGCACTAATTGGCAGCATTAATGGGGAATGATAGGTGGCACTGATGGGCAGTGATTGGCAAGTGGTAGTACTTGTGGGTACTGACAGAGAAGGGGGAGTTTATGTGCAGCAGACAGTGAGAGCCGCTCGGTGTATGTGAAAGGGTTAGGTAATATAACTACTTGTAATGAGAAGATCTGCTGTCAAAACAAATTGGTGATGTCGGGGGTGGGCGGGACCAAGCAGCTATCAAACACCAGTCGCTTAGAAAAGGGGGCAGAGCCACAGAAATGTAACGGCCTGCCCAGTCATCATCCCATAGGCTGGTGTTTGATAGCTCTCTTTATGGCTAAGTGGGATGAGGACGTCGTCTATGATCATCATAGACCGCAGCTTCTTTTCTGGAGAAGATACATAGATTACGTCCTCCTCCTATGGGAATGTAATAAAGAGTCACTGGCTTCCTTCTTCACTAAGCTGAATTGTAATGACAGTTTAGATCTCAGGATAAGGGTGGAAGGTGGTATTATTTCCACCTCAACCTTTTTTTAGGACGCAGACCGGAATGGGTTTATTGACATTTCCAGTTTTCATCACCCTTCCTGGCTCCGCTCTGTCCCTAAGAGTCAGTTCTTTAGATGAAAAAAGAATTGTACTAATAGGGAAGATTTTTTGAAAGAAGTGGATGTCCTAAATACGAGATTTTTGGAAAAGGGCTATGATGAGGCGGAGGTTAAGAAAGCCTTCTTGGAAGCAGATGCTATGGATAGGGAAACCATGTTGGGGCCTAAAACGGAAAGGAAGAGGTCTTCTTTTGATTTTGCTTTTCTTACTACATTTTCCAACCAACATCAATCTATCAAACGGATTGTGCGGAGACATTGGGAGGTCCTCCGCAATGATAGGGTTTTGAATTCTGTTCTCCCAGAAAATCCCCAAGTAATATTTAGAGGTGCCCCTCCTTTGAGGTTACAAGTGGCCCCCAATATAGTGGAACCCCTACTGAGATACTCTTTTTTTTCAGCACATTCAAGGCTACTACCCTTGTAAAAAGTGTCCAGTGTGTAAGTGTGTGTGTGTAATTTTCTTGGCACAGAGGCCAAGGAAATTGTGTTCATTTGAGTCTGCAGCGACACATCAGACCTTTTCCATTAAACCATTTATTACTTGCAGCTCAAAAAATGTGGTCTATATGATCTGTTGTCCATGTGGGTTGCAGTATATAGGCCGCACTAAACGCAAAATGGTCACCAGATTTAAGGAACATATAGCTAATATCAAAAAAGGCTTTTTGGATCACAGCCTATCGAAACATTATGTGCTTAAACATGATAGAAAACTCAAAGGCACTGTGTTTATCGGCATAGATAGATTTTCATCCAATTGGAGGAGTAGACACGTCGTTTGTGAGATCTCTAGGCTTGAGGCCAAGTGAATCTACCAGGTTAAGACCTATGTCATCCATGGCATGAACGTCGAATGGGAACTCATTAATGTTTTGTGTTGGGTGTCACCCTAGACACCCTACAGATATGGATATGGAGATTGTATTGAATATCAACTGTTCTCTACATTTTTTTAATACAGGGTGCTTTTGGATCTATTTGGCCCATATAATCAATTGATAAGGTGTTCATCTTTGAGATATTTTTAATTTATTTTTTCATTTTTCATATTTCATATTTTATGTTTTATTCATTATTTTTATGTACCTATCTGTTGAGCAGTTTTTGTGTTGCTTTATTGGGTTTACATAATTTTTTGTCTTGTTTCTAATTTTTTGCTTTCTTTATTTTGTATTTTTTATTTTCCATTTATTCATGAAGTACATATATCATTGCAATCTATTTTTTAACCACTAGATGGAGCCCGTCTGGAAATGCGATTTTTTATTAATTAAGGAATCTCTCTTAGATGTTTTTAGACAATCGTTTAAAATTGTGTATACAGGCATATATGCAATTTACAACATAAAACTTTTATGTAATATTAGTATTTATACTTCAGTGTTTTGTACCAGTTGCTTTTATTCATATATAATTTCAGTTGGAGCTGGTTCTCGTTTAATTTCCGGTCTGTGGAGCGCATTGGCACAGGGAGCGGACCGTGAGGATTATCGAAGTTCCTCTTCCGGTGTGTGTAACGCACGGAAGTTGTGAATGGTGGTGGAGGAGTGTGATTATGTTCTCCCCATTTCGTTCCATGCGCCCACATGACCTCCAAGTGTTACGGGCACTTTATATATAACGCTATGTCAAGAGCTGGCCACGCCCCTGACGACGTCAATGATGACAAAACATGTTGTGAGGAGCCAGCCAGCGTGACGATATCGCGTTCCAGGACCAGACCGCCATCTTGTTTCATTGCTTGTGAACCTTTGCAGAAACATGAGTGCAACGCTTGTTATTGAAATAAATTTATATTGGAACATACTACACTATCTTTGGCATATATTCCTTTCAAGATCCGGGGAGGATGATCGGGATGCCCTTGGGAAACCTCAGTATGCGCAGGCAGAAGTTGGTCAGTTACCACCTGTGAAAGCTTCCATTACCTAATCCCACACAAGGGCTCATTGGACCTCTGTAATAGGGGTCATACTTGGAGGGTAAGAGGCAGTGTGTGTGGGTGTCGTTGAAGATTTCTTCTATGGGATTACTTTTCCTAAATGTCATCTTTTCATCAGGATTGGTTTCCTGATGAAAAGATGGAATTGGTTTCTGGACTATTGTGTTATGTCTTTCTCAGCACTGCACCCACAGTTTTTGTTTTGCATATGGATGGTTCAACCTTTTGTGCTGGCAGCTGAATATCAAATTTCCCATATTTAGTGTGGTTAATTTTATATTTTTTTTTTGGGTGTTTGATAGCTGCTTGGTCCCGCCCACCCCCGACATCACCGCTTCGTATTGACAGCCGATCTTCTCATTGCAAGTAATTATATTACCTGACAGTTTTACATACACTGAGCAGCTCTCACAATTGCTATCTGCTGTATGTGAAACTGTTTCACAGGCAGCAGGTTACACACAGATGCAGCCTTTCTGAGCAGCCGGGGGGGGGGGGGGGGGCTGTAATTTCTAGGACAAGGTCTAGGACAAGTCCTGTTCTCCCACTATAGCGAGCAGGGACAGAAATACATCCTTGCTTCCTCTAGATAGAACTACAACTGGGAAGTGCCAAGACTGGTGGCTGAGGGTACATGAGGAATAGCAGCCTCCGGTCTTACAAACAGGAAATCCCTACCAAGTAACGGTTTTATGTGAAAGTTACCCGGCTATTGCAAGGAAACTACTGAACTACGAAGAAGATGAATGGCATATTCAGTGAAGGTAGGAAACTAGCAAAAAGGACATGTAAAAAAGTTTTTTTCCCAGAGTTCTGCTTTAAAGTCATCACAGAGGACAAGGGGACATGCTTTAGGTCTGGAGGAAAACAGATTTAATCTCCAAATATTGATAGGTTTCTTTACAGTAAGAGCTGTGAAAATGTGGAATAGACTCCATCAAGAGCTGGTTCTGTCCAGCTCAGTAGATTGTTTTTTTTAAACCCCAGTGGAAGTCTACTTAGACTAAATGCGTCAGGTGACTGTGAGCCCACACTCTTCTCCATTGCGCCAATTGAGAGTCTGGAATTCCTTACTGTTTTAACTTCCTGTATGAGATGTAAGTGCAACTCTTTTCAATAAATTCCCGTATCATACAGTACTATGCTATGTGGGAACATTTTATTTTTTATGTGGACAACTTATTGCTGGCGGTGTGTCGCTGAGGGATGCTTTGGTCTCTGGTCTGATGCCACCACTGAATGCCCTGGCTGACATGCGTATGAACTGTGAAGTCCTATTGGTACACTACTGACATCACTGGTTTAACTACCATCTGGAATATTTCTACATGCCTCTGGTAAGAGCATATATATACTATTCTATGGTGACAGATGCACTCATCGTGGTGAAGCACTAAGAAGCTTGATTATTTTTGCACTATTTGTTGCACTTTATTCATGGTGAACGTTCTAAGGACACTTCCTTTTTTTCACTGTTTGGGAAATATCCCTCATTTATTGAACTTATGAACCGTTTGCTGCTTTTGTTATAATTTTAAAGTGTTATTATATAGCGCAGCACTTTTATCTGTTTATTCTTTCACATATTGATTGATATTGTGGTGCCAGCAGCTCACTAGACTTATCCTGGATGCGCAGTATAATATTCCTTTCTCTTTTCTGAATGCACATACTATAACTGAATACTAGTAAAGTGGATCCAGGGAATATCTAATATCCTCTTGGGGGGTCAGGAAGGAAGCAAATTGGATAATGCTTTGTTGTTTTTTTTTGCCTTTCTCTGGATCAACTATGAGTATAGGATTGTGTACATATGACTGTATACCCCCCCCCCCTTCTATAAGTTGAACTGGATGGACCTTTTTCAGCCAGACTAACTATGTAACTATGTAATAGGGTGAATTTTGTACATGTTTATAAGATATAAGCTTTCCTTTTTAAGTTGATTTTACAGCAAAAAGTAAGTCTTGAACTTGAGCTTGCCAGAAATATCCCTAGAGATGATAAATCCGACTGAACAAAGACCTGTCTCTATTACCAGTTGCAACCAATGACATTCTCCTTCTTATGCAGGGGAGATGAAATGAAAAGTCTGATTGGATAGGTAGGTATAAGTCATTTCTCTGTCGACATTGATAACATTGTCTAGGGCTAGGCTTTCACTGATAAACTGTACATAGAGGAGGGAAATAACAGTGTGTTCCTATGAGGGCAGCTCTTACAGCTTTGAAAAGCAGGACCATTAAACAATAACTTGAAGCATTGCTTAGTTTCAAGGGTCTGTGTGTATGCATGTTTCCAGGAGCTGCTCATCTGACTTTCATTTCATATGGGTGAATAGTTCCTGATCTGCCAGAGAAATACAGTTGTCATGGGGATCACTGATGTCTGTGACAACTACTAGTCAGTGCCCATAATAAAACCAGTGAAAAAAATGATACTTCATAAATGATGATAAATGATACACAGTAAATGAGCTGTAGTGGATTGTCAGTTTTTTCCTTCATGGCTTAGATCTGAACATGTTATCCTTCTAGACTTTCTGGTCCCTTAACCTTAATCTGTTGCTGGACTGGATTCATACTTTGGGTTGTAAAAATGAATGTAGTTTTGCATATTTTTATTCTACATTACTTTGGTAATGGTTTGCTCAGTTTATGGTTTGCAAAAACAAAATGGTAATGGTTTGCTTAGTTTATGTTTTGCAAATTCTTGCCTTAGGAAAAAATAAATCTCTGTTGGTTGTATGGCTTACTGGTTTTACGGGTTCACCAATAATTTCTATGGGTCCCAATGACACAAGTTCATGTAATAAAGTTTTTGAAGGCTGTGTTTTTTGCACTGTATAAAATTTTTTAAAAAAAAGATCAGACTGAATTGACAATTTTATCTCAATTGCAGCAGTTTAGATGCTAAGATGTGAACCCAGCCTTAAAGTGGATGTAAACCCTTACATATACCCAGTGAAGTGACTGGCCTCAGATGATCCACAGAGATTAAACAAATCCTCCTACATAATTTGTACCAGTTTATCTACAGCTGCCTTTCCCCTACATCCATTCAAAGCGCAAAATTTACACCAAATCTCTTAGCTCTGGAAAGTGGGATCAGGGAGCTGAAGTTACATCAATTGGGAGGGATCTGGGAGCTGATTGGAGGGAAGGGACACCCCCTTCACACATCACACAGGAACATAGATGAGGCTGCAGGTCCCTCCCCGGTCACCTTTTTTTTCTTGGTGTCGGGATAACTTGTCGGAAGTGATTCAGGCTGAGAGCAGAGGAACAAGGCAGCACATAGTATTATGGATTGAGACAAGTACACACTACATAGGGATATGCTTTGTTCATATTTCATGTCTGAGGTTTACAACCACTTTGAACCACTTCCCGGCTGTCATTCTGTATATGGCGGTAGGGAAGTGGTTAGTTATCCTTACTGGTTGTGATATGACGTTCAGCATGAAAACAAGCTGGCGTGCACCTGCAGGGGTGCGCAGCATGGCGATCGGTGGTGGGGTGTGTCAGTCTTACACACCGCATCTCTGATCGTGGTAAAGAGCTTCCGTCAGAAGCTCTTTACTACGTGATCAGCTGTGTAAACAGGAAAAGCCGCATATCAGCATTTCCTGACGGGGGGGGGGTCTGCACTGATTGTTTATCAGTAAAGCCCCCCCTCGGTTCACCACCCAGGACCACCATGGAGCCAACCTAGGACCTCCAGAGAATGCCCACCCAAGGACCACCAGGGAGACAACCAGGGAGCCCACCCTGACCACCAGGGAGCCCACCAGGCAAGGGACGCAGTGCCCAACAGGGGTAGCACTCAGTGCCATCTTGGATGCCACCCAGGACCACCAGGAAATGCCAGGGAAGGAGCACCAATATACTGCCATCTAGCACTGCCACCTATGAGTGCCCATCAGTACCCATCAGTGCCACCTATGAGTGCCCATCAGTGCCATCTATGAGTGCACATTAGTGCAACCTATCAGTGCTCATCATTGCTGCTTACCAGTGCTGCATATATGTGCCTCATCATCAGTGCCCATCAGTGCCACCTCATCAGTGCCAATCAGTACTGCATCATCAGTGCCCGTCAGCGTAGCCTCATCAGTGCCCATCAGTGAAGGAGAAAACATACTTATTTACAAAATTTTCAGTCTTGTTTTATTTGTAGCGCAAAAAATAAAAATCCCAGAGGTTATCAAATACCACCAAAAGAAAGCTCTATTTGCGGGAAAACAATGATAAAAATTTTGTTTGGGTACAATGTTGCATGTTTGCCAAATTGTCATTCAAATTGTGACAGCACGGAAAGCTGAAAATTGGTCTGGGGGGGAAGTGGTATAAGTGCCTGATATTGAAGTGGTTAAAGGGGAACTGAACTGTGGAAGTTTTGCCCAAAATAAATACAAGCAGAGGGCAAATGACTAGTCATTAGTATGGCCTGTTGTCTTCCTACAGCTGTTTTTCCATAAGACAATATGTACAGTATCTCACAAAAGTGAGTACACCCCTCACATTTTTGTAAATATTTTACTATATCTTTTCATGTGACAAAACTGAAGAAATTACACTTTGCTACAATGTAAAGTAGTAAGAGTACAGCTTGTATAACAGTGTAAATCTGCTGTCCCTTCAAAATAACTCAACACACAGCCATTAATGGCTAAACTGCTGGAAACAAAAGTGAGTACACCCCTAAGTGAAAATGTCCAAATTGGGCCCGAAGTGTCAATGGTTTGTGTGGCCACCATTATTTTCCAGCACTGCCTTAACCCTCTTGTGCATGGAGTTCACCAGAGCTTTGAAGGTTGCCACTGGAGTCCTCTTTCACTCCTCCATGATGACATCACTGAGCTGGTGGATGTTAGAGACCTTGCGCTCCTCCGCCTTCCATTTGAGGATGCCCCACAGATGCTCAATAGGGTTTAGGTCTGGAGACATGCTTGGCCAGTCCATCACCTTTACCCTCAGCTTCTTTAGCAAGGCAGTGGTCATCTTGAAGGTGTATTTGAGGTCATTTTCATGTTGGAATACTGCCCTGCTGCCCAGTCTCTGAAGGGAGAGGGATCATGCTCTGCTTCAGTAGGTCACAGTACATGTTGACATTCATGGTTCCCTCAATGAACTGTAGCTCCCCAGTACCGGCAGCACTCATGCAGCCTCAGACCATGACACTCCCACCACCATGCTTGACTGTAGGCAAGACACACTTGTCTTTGTACCCCTCACCTGGTTGCCTCACACGCTTGACACCATCTGAACCAAATAAGTTTATCTTGGTCTCATCAGACCACAGGACATGGTTTCAGTAATCCATGTCCTTAGTCTGCTTGTCTTCAGCAAACTGTTTGCAGGCTTTCTTGTGCATGCAACCATGCAGACCAATTTGATGCATTGTGCGGCATATGGTCTGAGCACTGACAGGCTTACCCCCCCACCCTTTCAACCTCTGCAGCAATGCTGGCAGCACTCATATGTCTATTTCCCAAGAACAATCTCTAGATATGATGCTGAGCATGTGCACTCAACTTCTTTGATTGACCAGGACGAGGCCTGTTCTGAGTGGAACCTGTCCTGTTAAACCACTGTATGGTCTTGGCCACCGTGCTGCAGCTCAGTTTCAGGGTCTTGGCAATCCTCTTATAGCCTAGGCTAGCTTTATGTAGAGCAACAATTCTTTTTTTCCGATCCTCAGAGACTTCTTTACCATGAGGTGCCATGTTGAACTTCCAGTGACCAGTATGAGAGAGTAAGAGCGATAACACCAAATTTAACACACCTGCTGCCCAGTCACACCTGAGACCTTGTAACACTAACGGGTCACATGACATGGGGAGGGTAAATGGTAAATTGGGCCCAATTTGGACATTTCCACATTAATGGCTGTGTGTTGAGTTATTTTGAGGGGACAGCAAATTTACACTGTTATACAAGCTGTACACTCACTACTTTACATTGTAGCAAAGTGTCATTTCTTCAGTGTTGTCAAATGAAAAGATATAATAAATATTTACAAAAATGTGAGGGGTGTACTCACTTTTGTGAGATACTGTAGCTCAAAACTCAAAGCTCCAAAATGCTCAACATCCAAAATCCTATACATTTCTAAGGTGATTGTTCACATCTGAGTATTCATGCACCTGTAGCTTGATGCCTGAAACTCCAAAAGCTACATGAGCTACTTTGCAGATTTGGTTGTTTTTGGCCCAATAGACTTTAGATGACCTGAAATCACTCAAAATTAATGTTTTCAAGCATTTTCTTAGATGTATTTCAGGTGTTTTTTTAGCCTGTAAGAACTCGTCTCTTACCCCTAATGCTTTCTATTGACTAAAACAAAAATGCCTGAAGCTTAACTATACATGTAAAATGTTTCAAAAATGATCACAAAAATACTCAAAAGCATCCAAGTAGACTAGCAATTGAGGCTATAGGCACAGGTTCATTTTTCAGGGTACTGTTCAGACGTAATTAATATTTATAGACATTCTCTATAATATAGTGAATTTTCCTATTTTGAGTTTGGGTCCACTGTAAATACACAATACTTTTGTATTTATTGAAAGTAAAAAATACCAACCATAGTTATAACAAATAACTTCAAGTCTGTAGAAGATGTGATATGTTTTACAAGTTTATTGCTACTGGACAATGTTGCCTAATAAATCATACTTGCCGATAGTTCTAAGTTTGCTGTGACTATCCTGTGTTCTGGATTCTTTATACATAACTTTAAAATGCATTTGGCCAGAAGCAAAATGTGGACGCAACTGTGTTACCAGCGGAAGAACTTTAGCATCAGCATTAAATATAAAATATGCAGATAAGTGATAAAACAGATTGTAAAACAAAGCAACTGAATGCTTCCCATGCCAGGCTAAATTTAACTCACTCAAAGTTTCCATATACAGGAAGCCTGTGATCACAGCCCTTCCCCCTCTATGAGAACGGAGATCCATGTTTACATACACGGACCTCCGTTCTCTCACTGCGGGGGCAGTGCGGGTAGCCGGCGCCGATCGAGTCCGCCATACCCACTCCCTGGCCCCCCCCCGCTCACAGTACTAGTTATTGCAGCCACCGTCATATGACAGCGGTTTGCTATAACGAGCCACATTGTTGCCCATTGTGGTTAAAAACACTGGGGCTAGTTTCATTGGGAATACTTAGAAGATTTGAACCAAGTTCACTTCCGATATGGCAAAACGTTGGCAAAACGTTGGCAAAACGTTGGCTCCATGTGATGTGTTTCAGCAATTAACAGAAGATATACATGCAGAGGAACACTTGTGTGCTATAATAACCCTTTGAGAATGGGCTTTGCTCCCGAAATGCGTCAAGGTATGTTTTTATGACTTTTTATACTTTATAAGGTCCGTTCTTGTGTTTACATATGTTACCTTTTTGCTTCTATGGATTTTAACTTTGATTAAAATTACGGTATCACACTATGAGCATCTTTTTCTTTATTTATGGGAAAATGATGCTGATATATGTGTGACTCACACATCCCCTTGTACTGATCGGGAATATCCAAGTGGGATTCGATCATTTGCTGGAAGGATCATTTTTCTCCTGGGTTCCATTTGATGTGATGCAATATGCGTAACACCCACTAATGTCTGGTGAGTTGGTAGGAGAGTCGTGGTTGGATAAGTCATCGTGGTGTCTGTTTAACACTAGTGTGACCTAATTCCTTACACTTACAGCCGTCTGGTGAGTTGCTAGCACACATGGTGGCTGGATTAGTCATTTCATGATGTTCTTTTCCTGAGTACTGGTGCACATACATAGTGGTGATGGTTCTCTCACTATACTACTTGATATAGAGTATGAGCATACTGCACTATTATTTTCACCATATATTTTTTTTACAAATACCACGGAGACGCGGAGGGGAGAGACAGCTATCAGAAGGTCTGGTTTTATTCATCATATTCCAAGCTTGCTTTGCTGTCCTCTTAAGTGAGGCGGCAACTGGATCTGGTGAGTTGCCACCTAGACCTTTCCGTGTACATTTCGCGTTTGGAAACGTTATATGCAGAATTTGGACACCTTTTTTGGTGCACATCATACATACAATGGAGAACTTTAGACTATATATTTATTGTGGCACTTTTTCAGTACCTTATGTATAGTTTTATTTGGACTTTTTGAGCGTTGCACTTTCTTTCAAGATTGGTTGATTTTACTTGAGGACCCGTTTTTAGGCCCGTCCCTCACTGAGAATCCCAAAGTATCCTATCGTAGGGCTAAAAGTATTGGGAATAAAGTAGCACCCAGTAAAGTTCACAAAAGCCAGTCCGTCCCCATCTCTCATATTTCCTTGATTCCATTGGTCAGCATGTACCAACGCCAAAAAACTATGCCTAACTTGTAAGTTTGTACATCACGGCCAAAAAACCTTCACAGTTAAAGGAAAAATTTACAATATCAAGGAATTTTACAACTGTTCTAGTGAGTTGTGTGCTGCCTCACATGCCCTTGTGGCCTTTTTTTATGTAAGTAGGACCATTTGCATCTTGCACCAAAGAATTAGCAAACACAGGTCTGGGTCATTGAGGCTGTTCCTAGGGGTCTCCCAGTGGCAGAGCATATAAAACGTTTGTGCCAGCGGGAGACCTACTGGATATATTCTTTGAATACCCTCACGCCAGGGGGACTCAATGAGGAATTAGGGGTGCATTCTCTACTATAATATACAGTGAGTTTCTTTTGGTCATATCAGTCTACTCAATATATATATATATTCTTATTTTTTACAGCGGACCCTTACGGTCATCCTTAATTTGGATTTCGAATGATTCTATGAGGGTGGTGGTTTTGTAAGTAAATTAAGTGTACACGCTTAAAACTTCTAATTGCATCTAGGTCCATTGGATACTTCATTTACTTATAACATAGGCAACATTGCCCCCCTTCCTTGTTGATCCCTTCTTTTTAGCCCCCCTTCCCTTTTTCCTCCCTTTCCCACTTGCCCCCCCTTTTTTTAATTAAAATCCATTAAAATACTGAGCCACAAAATTTAGCTAGAAAATTAGCTGTTTAAGGGTCTTATGATGTTTTTTTTATTGCATTAATCATTATTGTTGTTTCTTAAGTTAACGTCTTCATTTTTATTTATATTGGTACTTTAAAAATCCCTTCTTCTTGTCTCAAAACACTTTGTATGTCACTCCACGTGCTGTTTTTTAAAAAATTACGTTTTTAAAAAAATAACTCTTTCAATACATGTCATTGGACCGCTGACCATTGTAGTCCCACAGCTGCGGACGTCATTCATGCATATAAAGTACTACTCCCCTCCTGGGAGCACTAGGCCAGTAGATGGAGCTATAGGTCCTGAGCAGGTAGCGTTGCTATACTGACAGTCCTATTCAAAATATCCCCATTTCAGGGAAGTCACATCCGCGTCCCAAGCTGGTTGGCCGATGCTTCCTGCTTTCTCTGAAGGATCTGTCACCATCCAGCCTTCCACTGGGTTTTCAGCCTTCAGCGCAGCACAGGAGCTACCAGAACTCTTCACCATGATGAGCATGGATTTTTCTTATATCCTGTGAGTGTTGCATTGTGCATTAAACCTTTTAATATTAATACTACACTCAGGGGTGCTTCTCCCTTCCTTTCTGCTTTTTTACATGTTGTTACAGAGGTCTTGGACACACTCTGAGGATGGCTGCCTGTTTTTAACCCTTCGTGATCTTATTTTTGAGACTAATGGACTTTTATAGTGCTTAAAATTGTTAATTCATGCAGCCATTGTATTTATTGTTATTAAAGACACAGTACAAGTGGAGCGCCAGATTTCCCATTCAATATACTTCTCATTGGTGTCCTACACGTGCTGCAGCTGATTGATAATTATTCATCCACTCCCATTGGACTCACTTTCCCACATGGGCACAGACAAACACACAGGGATTTCTTCAGAATAACAAAAAGTAGGGATCTGCAGCAAATCCTTGTAATGTACATAGATCACCCGGAGGGGAATGTTTTTTTCTCATCAAAAGAGGGTTTACGCTTTAAATATAGCTAATTATGGCAGAAAAAGCAGCAAAGTCTTGCAGCATTTCTGAATATAGCAGTCTATCCATTGAACGTATTGAAATGCTCTCTAGTAAAGTAGAAGGCTCTATCTGGAATAGCAATAGCAATAATGTTGTTCTAAGGAAACAATGTAACATGTTTACAAACTGAATGAACTTATAGTGGAGCAGAAATTATAACGTAATTGAACCGTAAAATATGCGGTTGTAAAATCCATTGTGGGCAAAACAGCTGAAAAGAGATAACCCAGAGAAGGTGGGGCATGTAAACTGCTACAAATAAAAGAGATATTTGTTAAGGGAGATGGTGCATGTTAGTGCAGAATATAACAAGTGATATTCCCACATATTGGATCGTTATTTTTTATTTGTTTTTTGAGTGCATTTCAGACCATTGATAGGGCACTTAAATAACATTACTGTAACACAATAATAAAAACTTATACAGAATATAATGAAATCGTAAAGCTGAGTAAAAGGTAATATGAGCAATTTAAATTTATTAAACACATAAAAATAGATGGAATGCATTATCTATTCATACAGGAGAAAGAAAAGTGCATTCTTGGACAGAGAACAGGCGTACATCCAATAAGCTTTAAGGATGTAGGCGAAAATAAAGCTTACAGTACAAGCTGAGGTAGTAGATGGTAACACAAACAAGTGTGAGAAGACTAAACAGTAAAATGGAAGGCACCCAAATTTAGATTGAGATTGTAAATTCAATTACTAAAAATCTCATATTTAACATGTTTACCACATCCCGTTCGGCCAATAGCAAAATGATGGGTGAGCGGTGGCCCTCCTGTTCTGACTGGATGTCATAGGATGACCTTTAGAACAAGCCGCTCCTGCATGGCCTGGGGGGTGCGCAGCACGGCGATCGGTGGTGTGGCATGTCGCTCGGACACACTACATCTCTGATCACGGTAAAGAGCTTATGATGCAAGCTCTTTACCATGTGATCAGCTGTGTCCAATCACAGCCGATCACAGTGTAACTAGGAAGTGTTGGTTATCGGCATTCCTCTATTCACACTGACAGCGCATGAGTAGAGGAGAGCAGATAAGCGGCTCTGCTGACAGGGGGGGATCTGCACTGATAATGAGTGCAGTAATTATCAGTCCAGCCCCATCAACTATGCCCACCAGTGCCCACCACTGATGCCCCCCAGTGTCTATCTGTGATGTCAATCAGTGCCCATCAGTGATGCATTTCAGTGCTCATCAGTGATGGCTGTCAGTGCCACCTATCAGTGCTATCAATCAGTGCCCATCATTGCCCATCAGTGCCACCTATTAGTGCACATCAGTGTTGCCTATCAGTGCCCATAAAGGCTGCTCATTAGTGCCCATCAGTGTCACCTATAAGTGCCCATCAGTGCCGCCTATCAGTGCCCTTTAGTGCTGCATATCAGTGCTGTATATCACTGCCGCCTATTAGTGGCCATCAGTGTTGCATATAAGTGCCTCCTCGTCAGTGTCCATCAGTGCCTGTCAGTGCAGCCTCATCAGTGCACATCTGTGAAGGAGAAAACTTACTAATTTACAACATTTTATAACATAAATTTTTTTTTTCAAAATGTTTTGTCTTTTTTCTTAGCAAAAAATAAAAACCCAGTGATGATTAAAGACTACCAAAAGAAAGCTCTATCTGTCTCAAAAAAAATAGCAAAAATGTTGTTTGGGTATAGCGTTGCATGATCGCGCAATTGTCATTCAAAGTGTGACAGCGCTGAAAGTTGAAAATTCGCCTGGGCAGGAAGAGGGTGAAAGTGCCCTGTGTTGAAGTGGTTAATGCAATTTCAAAAGTAATACTCATGATTTGAAACCTAAAGCTTTCACTAAAATAATAGCTGTTACTCTTGTCATGAAGGTCCTTCAGGCTCTTCCTTTTACAGGATGACAACATTCAGTCCCTGTCTTCTTTTTTTTTTTTTCAAGAAATTTTATTGCGGTATCAGATATTACAGGTACAGTTGTCAAATTATCAAGAGCAGATATTTCCGTACCTATTTTTCCGACATAACAGTGAAATATAATGTTGATAGATTCAATGCAAGACCACTTTTTTGTATGATAAACAGTATTATAATAATAGAGATTTGTAGATAACCAAATATCTAAAAATAAACAGTGGGGATGTGAGGGGAAGAGTGAGGTGATGGGAGGGGGAGAGGGGGCTGCATAGTGGCTGTAGGCGGGGGGATAATACCCATCCCCAGTGACTCTCATAAGGCACAAATGATAAGTGCCATCATTGCGAGAGGGAGGGGACCCTTCTAGGAGCAACTTCACGGAAAGGAGAACTAATATCGTTATCTCATTACTCGTGGAGGCTAGCTGGATGGATCTCGAATGGTAACCTAAAATCCATTTATCCACTACCATCATGTGTTGATAGTATTGAGTATACAGTGGATGATACATTGGTATTCCCGCAAATAACATTATTATCAACAACCCTACCAGGAGGAGGACTAAGTAGTAGTCTTTAGCTGTCGTATAGTTGCTTGAGATTTTCATAATAACCAAGAGGGTGGTTGATGAGTGAGACCATTTCCTCTGGGGATAGAGTTTTAGAAATATAAGTTTGCCACTTCCTGAGGAAGTTCTTCCTGGTGGAAGGATGGAGAAGGTCTTCTGACAGTCTTTCTTTATATAGCAGAGCCAAGAGATCTTTTTGTAGCTGAGGAAGTGAGGGTTGGGAAGGATGTACCCAGTTTTTCAAGACGTTTTTTCTGGCCGCCAGTAGTGTGTGTAGTATCCATGCTTTTTGGTCAGTGTGCCATCCTTGGGTGTAGCTAGCGAGAGATGTGTGGTCCCAATAGCCAAAAAGGAGTAGCATGGGATCTTTTGGTAACTTTATGGTGGTAATGACCATAATATAAGACAACACTTGGTCCCAATAATTTGATATATGTTGACAGTGTCAGAATCTGTGGGCTAGAGAGGATTGAGGCTTAGAGCATAGTGGGCAGGAGGCCATATTTGAAGCAGATTTGTCACGGAGGTAAGGAAGGTAGGCCCTGTGCTTGATTTTCATTTGAGTCTCTCTCCACTGTTCGCTGGTAGTGAAACTGAGAACTAAGTTGTATCCATCAAGTATCTTATCATCCAGGTTCTCTACAAGGAAGCCTTTAGACCAGTTGGATTTCCTTAAAGCAGCAGATGAGGAGCAGGCCGCCACACGCAGAGGTTTATAGATATCTGAGATTGAATATGATTTCTGGGTGATCATGTTCTCAATGAAGGATGCTCTAAATCTGGTTGGTGCGTCCGGTCCAAGGGATTGAAGAAAACTGATACATTGGTTATGATAATACATGTGAAATTGTGGTAAGTCTTAGCTCCGAGCGACAGACTGAAAGGGTAGAGGGGTTCCTTTTATAGGGTCACATAGGACCGCAAAAGTGTCTAGGCCCCTTTCTTTCCATTTGTGAAAGACTTTATGAGTCAACCCAGGGGGGAAGTTAGGATGACCTTGAATAGGTAGATGTCTGGAGATAAAAGGTGATAATGCCAGAAGTTTACGAGTCTCCCTCCAGGCAATGGAAGTGTCTCTTAGAAGAAGATTATGTTGAATTGGGGGAGCCAGAGATTTCCACCGTGTATGTAAAAGTGCCATTAATGAATAGGGGTGGACCATAGTAGATTCCAGCTTATAATTCGAGTATTTAGAAGCTTTTAATATCAAGTCCAATCCAATCCTCAATAAACATGCCAAATTATAAAGGCGTACATTAGGTAGGTTGGCACTGCCCTCACTCCTGGGGAGGTATAGAGTTCTCAAAGCAATTCGGGCTCTTTTTTTCTGTCAGATGAACTGGATGAAGATGATATTTAGCGCTTTAACATTCTTGTGCTTCAACAATAGGGGTATTGTCTGCGTGGGATACAAGAGTCTGGCAAAACTGACCATTTTGATCAGGTACCACCTCCCCAGGAGCGAGAGCGGCAGATCCATCCAGCTGGTCAATTCCCTATATATCTTGTCCAGGAGGGGGGGGGGGGGTAGTTTAGGGAGTACAGGGAGGCGGGCGTTTTTCCAATTTTAATCCCAAGAAAAGTGATATGTGACTTGGCTATTAGGAAGGGCGAGTCTATCAGCCATTTTGGGTTCTTATGGGGACCTAATAATAAAACCTCGCTTTTTCCATAATTTATACGGAGGCCTGAGCAATCTTTATACCTCCTTAATAGTACACACATCCGCCGTGGGATGTGCTGAAAATATCAGCACATCATCAGCGAACAGCGCTGAACGCAACTCCTCCGAACCCACCTGAATACCGTGGAGGGGAGCTTTGTGTAATAGATGTCTGGATAGGGGTTCAAGAGCAATATTGAATAGCAGGGGTGACAGTGGGCACCCTTGCCTTGTGCCCTTGAAGAGTCTAAAATCTTTACTTGGCCAGCTAAGACCAATTTAGCAGATGGGAGGGCGTACATTTGTTGTATGAAGTGAATGAAGGGACCTTTGAAATCTAACCTGTCCAGTACCATGAACAGCCAGTCAAAGTTGACATTGTCAAAGGCCTTTTCCACATCTAACATGATGATGGCTCTGTCTAATTGTGGGTGTTTCATGGCTTCTTCCAGGACTGCCATCACTTTTCGAATGTTCAGAGATGCGGTCCGGCCTTTGACAAAGCCTGACTGTGCAGGGTGAATGATATATGGGATAATTTCCACCAGTCTATTGGCCACTACTTTGGAAAGTATTTTTGTGTCCAGGTTTAGAAAGGAGATAGGATGGTATGAGCCCGGTTCCATCGGGTCCTTACCCTTCTTTTCTAGTAATTTAATGATGGCTTGATTACTAGTTGGAGGATAGTTGCCCCCTGACCATATGCCTACATAGACCTTCAATAGGGTTGGACTAATAGGGTCCTTTAGGGCTTTATAAAATTCACCTGTTAGCCTGTCCGGACCAGGTGCTTTTGCAGAGGGGAGCTGGCGGATAGTGTCCCGCACTTCCTGAATGGTTATTGGAGCATTTAGTAGCGATAGTTGGTCGGGGGATATTTTAGTTAAGTCAAGATCATCAAGGAAAAGTCGTGCTTTGGATTTGTCGATGGGGTGAGGGGCATATAGAGATGTATAGAAGTCTAGGATCACTTGGGCTATATCTGGGTGTTGGTTGTGAATTTTCCCTGTCTTATCTCTTAGGGCGGTGATATGTGTGGGTTTGTAGGGGCCCCTGCAAAGCCTGGCTAGTAATTTTGCCAGCCTTATTTCCATACTTGTAATGTGTGGTGCAGGGGCGTAACGATAGGGGTTGCAGGGGTTGCAATTGCAACCGGGCCCCATGGTCCAGGGGGCCCATGTGCCTCCCTTGTACACCTGAATAGGAGGGATGGCGGGGTGGCATTTAGAGGACCCAATCCCCTCCATTTTCCTCTATCCAGTTTACTTGTCTTCTGCTGTTCCCAGGGCCCCTGTGTGCTTCCCTGGTCCCCCTGGGGCCTGCTGCAGAACTTGTGAAAGGGCCCCACTGCAGTATCGTAATAAAGGGACCCACGATAGGCGTAAAGGGCCCCAGGATCAGTGGGAAGGGCCCTGGCCAGGGGGCCCTTCATAATTTCTTGCACCGGGGCCCTGAAGGTTCTAGTTACGCCTCTGTGGTGTCTGACTGTGCTCGCTTAGAGAGTTCTAAAGTGTCCGCCCAGAGATCAAAATTTCTCTTGGCCTCAGTGCATTCTTGTGTGTTTTGTTGCGTATTGGCCGCGGCCATCGCATGTTGTGCCGTAATAAGTCTAGTGCTTGCCTCCCTATATTTTTGAAGAGAACGTTTTTTATAGGATGATGCATAGGAGATTATTCTTCCTCTAAGATAAGCCTTTCCTGCCTCCCAAAACAAAGTGGGATTGTCCAGATGATTCTGGTTGGTAAACTTGTAGTCCTCCCATGCTTTAGTCACATATTGGATAAAGTCTTTATTTTTGGCAAGATAGGAGGGAAAACGCCATAGGCGCCTCTCCTGGTGGATATAGGGGTCCGCTAAAGTGAGGGAGACGGGGGCATGGTCAGAGATGGCTATTTTGTGTATTTCTGTCGCCTGATTTAAAGGAGGCAGATCATCCGTACCAAATACATAGTCTATTCTTGTGAGCACTTTATGTGGAGGTGAGTAGAAGGAGAATTCCCTCTTTATAGGGTGCTGAAGTCTCCATAGGTCAATGAGCTGGGGGGAGTCCATAGTGGAGATGAGTAAAGTGGGTCCCTGGGCCGTGGATTTGTTTGAGTGGGGGCGGGGAGACAATTTGTCATCCGATGGGGACATAGTGTAAAATGTGTGAAATCCCCCCTATTATGTGAGGGCCAGCGGGGAGTGTCAGGATATGGGTAGATAATTTAGCGAAGAATTGGCTGTCGGGATTATTAGGAGCATATACACTGGTTAAATTGAATTCTCTAGAACCATACTGTATGTGTGCGGTAACTAAGCGACCTTGCGTGTCAGTTACCGATGAGATTATCTTCCCTGGGAAGTTCTTATATATTAAGATGAGGGTGCCTGCTCTTTTGCTAGTACCCTCAGATTCCACTACCGTGCCCACCCAGAGTCTTTTCATATGGCCAAAATCCCTGGATGTTAAGTGAGCTTCCTGTATCAATGCTATGTCAGTTTTGAGTCTTTGGAGATGTCGTAAAACTTTGACCCTTTTATTGGGAGAGCCAAGACCCTTATCATTCCATGTCACCACTCTCATATTTGTGGGTACGCTAAGAGGCATGAGCAGAGGTTACATAGTAGGTATAAGGGTAATGGTTTAGTCGTGGGGAAACTCATCAATGCATCAACTCTCTGAGTCCTCTTATGGAGGTAGGTGGAGGAGGTGTGCCAGTGTTTCCGCAGTACTAGTATGGTCATATGCAGCCTGAGGTAGAAGGATGCGGAGGTGGGAACATTAACAACAACATGGATAATAATACAATCTCAAACTTCTCTTTCTTCCACATGGTGTTACTGCTTTAATGCAGCTCCCATCTGAGACGAGAACCCTCAGTGGGGTTAACGGAATACAATTGCAGATAGATACATATTGTAAAGGTGCGGCTGCCTTTACACTATGGTCACAAAGATTCCCTGATGGGAGGGGGGCAGTAGGACATTCATGTGGAGGAGAGAGCTCAACATATTAACAAACACTTTATCATGCGTGTGCACCGCGACATGGTAGATCTGTGGTCTCACAGGAACATATCAGCCTGTTATGTTTATAGCAGGGTGATATGAAAGCACTCATAGCATAAAGCAAAGTCTTTTCAATGGAGAGTTAACAGTATATACGAGTGTAATACATAACGCTTGGTATGCAGTCAGGTGTAGGTGATGGAGAGGCACCAAGAGAGGTCATCCAACATTGAACTAAGATGGGTTAACACTCTAGTGTATGAGTTGTCAATCTGGCTGTTGGGTTGAACTGGGCGCTCCAGACTGTTTGAACCTTTTTGGAGAGTCTTTCCTGGGGCTCCTTTGCTCCAGAGAGCGGGCTGAGGACAGATCCCTGTTGATAGCTGCTGCATATGAGCCTGCCTGGAGTGTGTGCAGGAATCTTTCCGCTTCCTGTGGGCTGTGGAAAGCATGTTGAACTCCAGAAGGTGACTTTAGTCGCAACATGGCGGGGAACGCCAAAGTAAACTTCAGGTTGTGTTTAAAAAGTTTGGCACACACTCCCTAGAATGCTTTCCTTTTTTTTGCAACCTCAGCCGAGTAGTCTGCAAATATTAGGATCTTAACGCCATCAATTAAGAGCGATTTTTGTTGCCCGTATTTTTGTAGAATCAGGGACTTATCAGCATAATTCAAATATTTTGCTATTATGTGTCTGGGTTGCGGCTTGTCTGATGATGGGGGACCCAGGCGATGTGCGCGTTCGACCAGACATTGTCCTGGGAGGCCCAGGACCTCAGGTATTTTGGTGGAGCAAAAGGTAGTTAAAGCCTGGGTATGTAGGGATTCGGGGACCCCTATAAAGCGGAGATTGCACCTCCTGGATCTATTTTCAAGATCCTCCAGCTTTTCCACAATCGCTTTAATTCGTCTATCTTGGGCCAGATCTGATTCCTGAGTTTGATAGAGCTCATCCTCTATATGAGAGATGCGCTACTCAGCCTCTGTTATTCTAGCCTTATGCTCCCTCAGTTCTTTATGTATTAGCTGCATCCCTGTTTGCACTGCCTTTTCCACAGATGCAGAGATGGTAGGGGCTAGGAGTGCAGCCACTGCTTGAGCGATGAACTCCGTGTTGTGGGATTCTTGTGGTGCTGCAGCTGGGGCGGTGTGTGCACTCACCTCCATCTCTGAAGCGGCCGCCATTACATGTGGCGCGGCCTGTTCTCCTTGATTCGTATGGCGCTGGGTCAGGGCCGTTCGAGCCCCCGTCTTGTCCAGGAAGCGATCCATGGTGTCGGTGGGATCGTTCGTGGGGGCGAGCGGAGCCGTTCGGCAGTGTGTGCCGTGTTTATATGCGGATTTGCGGGTCTTGCCGCCGGAGCTGGCGTAGCAAGAAGCTACTCCATAGGGCGCCGGAACCAGAAGTTTAGTCCCTGTCTTCTAGTTGTGTTCCTGCATTATCACCATGATTCACAGGCTTCCAATGGATGCTACCGTTTTAGGACACATTACAAAGGCATGATCCATGGTTTTTACCATCAGGAAATGGGCACGAGAAATGCCATGCAGCCATCACAGGGCTGCATGCATGTAGACAGAAAGAGGATGTAGGATATGAGCAGCACTGAGATACTAACCAACTGTCCTGGATTAGCTGGGACAGTGCTGCTTTTAATTAAATGTCCCGCCTCAGCTGCATCTCTTGGATTGCCCCAGGAACATTGTGGATGTGCTCAAACACTCCAGCTCCACCCCCAGCAAGAGAATCAACAGAAAGAAAGAGAGGTATGGTAACTGCACAGATGGTGGGCAGGAGGGGGGAGGCTACAGAGGTGTGCTTGGAACAGGCATTGAAGGCAGCGGTGTGCTCATGGAGGTGCATTGGAGGTTTACTGGGGGGCTAAGCATTGGAGGGCCTATAAAATGGATTTTGAGGTGCAGATACTGTATTATAGTTCGTTCTAGTGTCCCTAGAGGCCATTGATCCAATTTGGTATTCAATTCTGTACTTCTGTGTTGTTCAACAACATATTTACATTTTTATTTATTTACATTTGTTATTTCTAATAAAATGCTGCTATAGCCAATAAACATTTAAACACCATCCATGCATGGTCTGTTTTATTTGGAGCAAGTTGGTCACTTTTAGGGTGAGTAATGGCATAGTCGTGTGGTTAGCAGGCTCTCTGTGAAATATTATTTGCTGTATGAATAATTGACAGCACAACTAATAAATTTGAAACACCAAGAATTTAGGCAGCAGTGTGCTTTATTGCAGTGATTTTTTTAGAATGATTGACGGTGTGTGTCACATGATACGCGAGTTTCCCTTGCTACTCTCCTCAGTAGAAGGCCTCCGATGGGACCCTGCCCCCCCCCAAAAAAAAATCACATGCCAATTGTGGCATGTCAGGGGGTCCCCTTCCTTTAAAGCGGAAGTTCCACTTTTGGCTTTAATGTTTGTAATATTTCCTGATTTCCTGGTCCTCCATCCATTTTACTAAGTGTGTTGTCCTTCTCTGAACTCTCTAGTTCAAGGACATCTTTCCTGAGGATTAGTGACCAAAACTGAACCTCATACTTGAGATGAGTTTATTGATATTAATCTTCAGAAGAGCAAATTGTTAAACAATAAAGCAGAGTTCCACCCAAAAGTCGAACTTCCGCTTTAAGACCTGCTCCCCAGCTCCTGATACTAAAACTAAGCTTTTGGGGAGGAGGGGGAGGTGCGGATACCCAATTTTGACAAGTACTTCTGTCTCTGGTCGCCTCAGGCAATCAGAAGTGGATGGTCGCCTTCCCCCTCCCTCCCGAAGTCTTCTGGGACACAGGACAGGTCCTAGAAGACTTCTGGACCAATCACATGGCACTGCTCTGCTCGTGCATGCGCAGTGCGTGCCCGGCCGTGAGGCCACTAGCTGTCACGGCTGGGGGCCCACACTAGGAATGACGGCACCACGGAGGGGAGGGGGAGAGATTTGAGGCCCAGTGCGGCCGCATCGCTGGACCATGAGACAGGTAAGTGTTTGTTTATTAAAAGTCAGAAGCTACACTTTTTGTAACTGCTGACTTTTAATAAACATAGAAAATGGTGGAACTCCGCTTTGAGTTGGACAACAGCTCTAGGGACAAACAGACATGGAAAAGTCTAATCACAACTAAAACTGCATGCAAACACTTGTGTGAGTTAAAATGTGCTACATATGGAACATATACAATGTAACACTCTGCTAGTGACATGACATCATCACAGCAAGTCTACCCCACATGGGATTGAAACAATAACACGGTAGAGTAATATCAATACTTTCTTTTATCGCACGCTTTTGACACTTTACTACTAGTTCATCCTCACAATCCCCCTGCATCCAAAAGATTAATTGATATTGGCCACTCAACTGGATTTCAAAACCCCTTTCTGTCTGCGTTTAAAGCTATCTGATTTATTTTTTTCCCTAAAGCTGCTGCGGCTTTTATGGAATCTCTCATGATTGTCCGCTATGACAAATTGGTTTCTTAAAGCGGATTCTTTAAAGAATGGGATGCAGTTTGACAAGACAAGAAACAGCTCATCTTTAAGACAGGAGGATAAATAAAGAAAGAAATCCTCTTTTTTATCCCCTTACTCTGCTGTTGCTCAATGGGTGTCTCGGTTGTCACTGATAATCTTATCTTTGTATGATAGGTAGGGAACAGGACAATGGAGACCTAACCATGCTGTAGGTCTGATAGGACTCTGATTAATAGAACTGTCCAATAGGCACACAGCACCGAAGAAGATGATTAATGACATTTCTTATGAACTTTGAACTCACTGCAACAACATATTGAGAAGACAGAGGCACACAAATACATGCCATATTATTACAACTGTGATTGATTTCAGCATCTTTCCTGTTGTCACAAATTGTGTTTACAAGAAAGCAAATTCAGCACAGTTGGAGCTGAAAACCCCTGAACCTACATACATCTCTGACAACTCCAGGTGTAACTGAATATAGCACATATGTATTTACATTATTACAGAGTGTGAGAATTTATATTCATTATTGATTGATACGACCTAATATTGCTTTACATTGTATTTACTTTTCGTTTACAGGTATTCAGAAAGACAACTTGCAAAATTGTAACTCATTTTTAATGAGAAGAAGTATTTTTTGCTTAAAGTGGATGTAAACCCGATTCAAGAAATTTGAGCTGGACACATACATCTGCAGTGTTTTGTTATCTCTCTTCAAAGCACTTAGTCTCGTAGCTGTCTCTAGCTCTGTTATCAGCCTGATAAGTTGTCACACGTTCTCTGAGACGGGAGATAGAAGTGTGTGTCGGGTGAGGATGCTATAAATAGATTAGCACCCTGCTGGTTGTCTAAGAGCAGAGCTATGTACATTGCTTTCTTCCTTTGCCTATGAGGAGAGGGGGTGTGTGCCTTTCCTCCAATCAGCTGTCTTGGCTGTATTCCAATGATCCACTCCCAGTGGTAACCAGGAAGAGAAATTAGAAAGATAAAGAAACAAAGAAAGATATTTATAGATGAAGACAACATAGATATATATGTAACACTTACACAGAGATGAAACAAATCTCCTTATATATCATCTGAGGCTGTTCATGTCACTGAGTATATGGAGGGTTTACATCCACTTTAAGGCTTCATGTTTTGCAAAACCGACAGATTCAATACAAGCAAGCCCCATGCAAGCCACAAAGAAACTGGAATTTTGTCTCAGTTAACAACAGCACCTTATATAGACAGCAATGTATTCCTCCCAACCTAAGATTTTATACAGATAGATTTTAAATTAAAGAGCATTTCTGTCTGGAAATACTCTCTGAAGCACTTGTGTCAGAACTCGAACACGTCCCATCCCACAATGGAGCTGTCAAAAGAGAGGAAATGAATTGAACTGGGCCATAGTGTTGTTCCTGCCTTCATAGAGCTGTACATTCTCATGTTTGTATATGTGGCAAATTACCTTCAAAGGAGTATTTTTGGCACATCAACATGCCCTGCATTGAGCAGGCCCATTCGCTTTCTATAAGGCCTCATACACACGGACATTTTCTGACGCCAACGTTTTTTGGCAGCTCTCCATGTTAGTCAATGGCCCCATAAAAACACCAACGTTATTTAGCTGCAGAGGGCGTCGGCATTAGTGAGCTGAAACTAGAACCCAAGGCCAGCGCGTTCTGAGGCTGTAACATTTTGGCGTTTTTTGACGCCGACGCCGCAAAAAGCTCACTTTTTTAACACCAACGTTTTTAGATTGAAAAATAGCAGAGGATTTAAAAAAAAAAAACACGCCGACGCTCACTGACGCTTATTAACGCCGATGCAAAACGGCAAAAAAAAACGCAGATTTTTCCCTGACGTCGGACCCACCGTTTTGTTTATTTTTAAAACATACACCTGTGTGTATGAGGCCTTAAGTGTTATTAGCGTGTGGCCATGCACCAAAAAACACACCAGACCTATTTATTTCCAGTGAATCATATGGCAATGCATTTGTTTCCTGGTGCATCTTCATGGCAGCATACACATGGTTGTGGCTCCGCCCCCACAACATGATAGGACTGGTTAACTATAAATCAAAGACAGACCCGGCTCACAGCATTCTCCTTTTTTTCCTCACCTGATCAGGACTGGAGTCGCAAGGTATCCCTTACCGCTTGTCGCCCCAGCCAAGTTCAGCCTCTCTTGGTTGGAAGTCCTTCCTGTACAGTCTCTAAACGAGCTATATGGTTGGAGCCCCATTCTGGTGGTCTGGGGGGCATATTTCAGCTTCTCCTGGGTGGATGTCCTTCCTGTACAGTCTCTAAATGAGCTATATGGTTGGAACCCTGGGTGGATGTCCTTCCTGTACAGTCTCTAAATGAGCGATATGGGTGGAGCCCGATGCTGGTGGTGCAGGCCTCTCAAAGAAAGCTTTAAACAAGCTTTGACGTAAGTGACAGCGTTTCCCTTTGCTTTCCATATGCTTTTAACTTCTTTTCTCTGTTTTGTGGGCGTTTGCCATTTCTAAGATGGCTGCAGCAGTGCAAGTATACTCTGAGCATGAGAGGCAGGAAGTGATGCGATCTCTGTGACCAGTTTCCTGGCTAGAACTTCACCAAGCTGATGATTTGGACATGCTCAGGCACTGATCTCACTAATGGCAAAATGTGACAGTTTTAAATGGTTTTATGACATTTTTGGGCAACACATGGTGGAGCTCTCTACTCATGCATGCTGGATGCTTATGTGCTCATTGTTTGCAGGTATGTTTTCCCTTTGTATGGTATTCATCTGGACTTTTCCTATCTCTTTCTCAGTGTTGCTCTGGGATCATTGTACTCTTTATGGCATTCACCTGGGCTCTTCCTATCCCCTTCTCAATGCTTGCTATGGGATCACTGTGTTAGGCTGTTTTTAAATTTAAGTCTGCTGCTTGCTCTGTTTCTATGGGGAACGCTGTCCAGTCAGACCACCCATTGTATTTAAGGTATAGGGATTAGGTAAGTAGTGAAGATCGAGAAAAAG
>BLSH010286071.1:3321991-3332495 GCA_018402905.1 Glandirana rugosa | reverse complement strand
AAGATTCTTGTCACTATACCGAACAGGGCCTATTAAATATCAAAAGTGTGTGTCAAACTTCTACTAAGAACAGTGATATGGCTTCTCCCAGCTAATTTATGCTTTTCACACACAGTTTGAAGATGATTGTAGAATCTACAATCATCTTCAAACTGTGTGTGAAAACTATAAATTATCCGGGACAAGCCATATCACTGTTCTTAGAAGCTAATTTATAGTTTTCACACACAGTTTGAAGATGATTGTAGAACAGTGATATGGCTTCTCCCGGCTAATTAAGACTTTTCACACACAGTTTGAAGATGATTTAAGAACACTGCTATGGCTTCTCCAGCTAATTTATACTTTTCTCACACAGTTTGAAGATGGTCCACATCAACCTCCATTTTTGATTTTTTTATGTGATTTTTTTTTTAAATATTTTAAGTTATTTCCCTATCCCCATTTCTTTGTAGGCACTTGTCCGACCCTTACCCCCATTTTCCTTCCTTTTGCAGACCTCTAGGACTTTCCAGGACTTTTTTACAGCAATTTCAAAACTTTTATTAAAATACCAGAACCCCGGACCCGAACCCGGACTTTTTTTGAAAAGTCCAGGTTCGGGTCGGGGTCCCGGACACCCAAAAGTTCGGTACGGACCCGAACATTACAGTTTGGGTTCGCTCAACTCTAATCAGGACTCAAGTTAAATGTAACCAGTCCTTTAAAGTATTTAATCACACTGTCTACCCACAAATGTGGGCTACAATAAAGGATAGCTGTAATTAAGGGAGGGAGGGCAGTGTAGCTCAACTTGATTGAAGATCCATCTGCTGACAGAACCTCAGAAGCGAACATAAGGTGAGTCAGATACAGGGTTGGTTGACAGGTTTTTCCTCCAAAAGCCCAGGGCAAATCCAAGCTGAAGGACCTTGACAGATCTACGATCTAGCAACCACCTTAATTTAACTTAAAGCAGTTGTAAACCCTCACCATGTAAAATAACCCATTCAGTTTAAAATAGAAGTTACATTTTTGTATGGCTATAAGAAACATTATAAATACCTTTTTCTCTTTTTTTTATAAGTGATCACATTCCCTCTGTTCTCAGCTGCATAAAAGCTGGGGGGAGGAGAAGCAGCAGCACACTGAGCTTCCCAGTGAATGGCTGTGCAGCGGGGGGGTGTCAGGACAAGTCTGATCTGCAACCCTGTCACCTCATGGACCACAGACAGGCAATGGTCCTGCTGCTAACCTTTACTTGTGTTGGATAACTGTCCCCTTGCTTTCCTATGCAATGTACAGACAGTGGTTACAAATGGGGGAGTCCTTTTTTGGGTTTGGTTAAAGTGGGTGTTGTCAGTCCCCAAATGTTATTTTGAAAATCTGGCAACCTTAGTTTGGTCATTAGTCATTTCATTAGAGACACGCTGAGCAGCTATATGCATATATCTTTACAAATCACTCAGTAGTCAGTGAAGCACAAAGACAGGTCACCATAAAATACTAATCTTATACTCTGTCTCTGATCAGCTATATTATTTTTATCTGGTAAGCTTATAACTTATAAAAAACAGTAAACTATAAACATGGTATGCTCTAAGCCACGTGGTTTGATGGCTAAGTAAACTGCATAATACATTTGATATATTTGTTGCTAAAAAAAGAAAACTCTAAAATAAGGTAGAATATCTGTTTATTAACATTTCCATGGTTCTGATTTTGGAATGAATCTATAAAACATGAATATTAAGTGTATACATCCCATTATTCCTCTTGGAAGTCATGCATCAAGTAGTCCATATAGTCCATGCAGCGATGAACAACCATTAGGGAATCACACGACCGTGCCCTCTACATAAGATTGTTTACATATTATCTGTTACAGAAGGATATATAATCATAGGTTTAGCCTTAAGCAACGCATGAAATGAAAATATTTTGGACATATAAACCTGAACCTGAACCTAAGAGCCAATTCTCTTGAAATGTCATTTTGCAAATGATATTAAGGACTATAAATATAAGTTTAATGACTTCAATGCATCTCCTGATGGCGAAAAACCTGGAAAGAGCCATCACTCACTATCAACACAATTATGCATGGCACATTGCATCCCAGGGACCCATATGTCATATTCACTTAGCCTAATGAGAGGAAGGCGTCCCCAACCTTTACTGTTTCCAGGTTGGGATTTCACATTTTTCTTTCTCTATAATTTTTGCCTGTTTCTGCTGGCTCTTGTAATTGTCTTGGTGTCCCTGAAACCTATTGGATTGATTTCAATTTAGTGCCACAGCACCTGCTGATGAGAACAGAATTCATTAGTAGCTTTAGGGTTTCCAGCTGCTGCTGAGTTCACCCTGCCCAACCCAGTAAATACGACATTCTTCTTTGGCAGACAATCTCGCTTTGATTTAGACATAATCCGGGTCTACAAATCACGAGTGAGCTGAGGAGGAATGGACCTGTGAACTTGTCATGTACTGCTTGAAGCTTAGTGTCTGAAGTTGTTTTTTTCCCCTGAATATTCTGACCCCTCTCCAAGCAGCAACTAATGCCTCGTACACACGGTTCGATGGTCGTATACAACAGGCCGTACAAACGACCCTTGTATGCGAAATAGGGTTGCCACCTCATCCCTTTAAACCCGAACACATATGAATTACACAGGTTCTGAGGCTAATTTAATCCAGGTAAGGCACCAAGTGAGTTTAATTACCACCTTAATCAGCCACAGAACATGTGTAATTAATATGTGTTCGGTTTTAAAGGGATGAGGTGGCAACTCTAATGCGAAATCGATCATTAGTACGCGCCATTAGAACAACTGACGTACAACGGTCGTACAACAGAAGTTGTATGAGCAAACTAGAAAACTTGGTAGTACCAACAAGCGGTCATACGACCGTTGTATCGTGTGTACAGAGCAGTTGGTCCAACAAGTTGTATTGTACAAAACACGCATGCTCAGAAGTCAGAAACGGCCGGATGCTAATTACATGCACCTGAACTTTCTCTTAATACGTTCAGAACAGGACACTACGTTCAGCTTGGTCGTACGATTGTGTAGTGCATGTCAGTATGCAAGATACAACAGCCATCATACAATTTGGTCCGTTCGGTTGTACGACCGCCGAACCGTGTGTATGATAGGGTTGCCACCTCATCCCTTTAAACCCGAATACATACTAATTACACAGGTTCTGTGGCTGATTAAGGTGGTAATTAAACTCACTTGGTGCCTTATCTGCATTAAATTAGCCTCAGAACCTGTGTAATTTATATGTGTTCGGGTTTAAAGGGATGAGGTGGCAACCCTAGTGTATGAGGCTTAATTCTGTTTGGAAAGAAATATGGCTGACTTGATTTTTAAAGGTGCAGGATGCAGACGCTTTACTACCTTGTAAGTCACTTCCTTGGAATAAGCATGTAGCCACTGAGGTCTGAAAACATGTGCTCCTGTCCTGTATCCTTGTTCCAGAGCATTGATTCATTAGGCTGGGTTCACATTAGGGTTGCCACATCATCCCTTTAATCCAGGACACATTACACAGATTCTGAGGCTAATTTAATGCAGATAAGGCACCAAGTGAGTTTAATTACCACCTTAATCAGCCTCAGAACCTGTGTAAATAATATGTGCCCTGGATTAAAGGGATGATGTGGCAACCCTAGTTCACATATATGTGAAATGGATGTGGGTTTCCCAGCATCCAATTTGCATGACAGGTGAGTGTGACCGTCTCTCAATGGTGGGCGCCAGTAGATTGCAAGAGGGCCCAGTGCGTGTTTGGGTCCGTCTCAGGTGGAAATTCAGGCAAAAATTCAGACCTGAATCACACCTGGACCGGTGAACAGGGATGCCCCGGACCCCAGGCAAGAAACCCGCACCCGTACATATGTGAACCCGGCCTTAGGTAGTAAAGCTAGGACCTTGGAGACTTTACTTGTACAGTAAGTCAGCAAAGACAACTCCTATGTTTTCTATTTAACCACTTCAGCCCTGGAAGGATTTCCTCCTTTAGGACCAGAGCACGTTTTGCGATTCGGCACTGCGTCGCTTTAACTGAAAATTTGCATTCCTTTTTTCCCACAAATAGAGCTTTCTTTTGGTGGTATTTGATCACCTCTTTGTCATTTCTGATCGTCGCTATAAAAAAAAAAGGGCGACAATTTTGCAAAAAAAAATATTTTTTGCTAAAATACAAATCCAAAAAAAAACCAAAAAAAACATTTTTTTCATCGGTTTTGGCCAATTTATATTCTTCCTCATATTTTTGGTAAAAAAAAATCTCAATCAGCGTTTATTGATTGGTTTGTGCACACGTTGCCGTGTTTACGGATGATGAGAATTCATTTCTGGGGTTTTTATTTTTTTTTATTTTTTACTAGTAATGGCAGCGATCTGCGATTTTTAGTGGTACGGTATTGCAGCGGACATGTCGAACCATTTTAACACTTTTTTGGGACCATTGGCACTTATACAGCGATCAGTGCTTTTAAAAATGCACTGATTACTGTGTAAATGCCATTGGCAGTGAAGGGGTTAACTGTGTTCCCTGCTTGTGTTCTAACTGTGGGGGGGGGAGGGGCTGGACTGTTATGGGCATAAGAGATCTAACTTATCCCAGTGACAGGGATCAGTAGATCTCCTATGTCCCCACTGACATAGCGGGGAACCTCCGTGTTTGCATCTGCAGTTCCCTGCTCTTTGGCTCTGGCAGCTCATCGGGTCCGCCACAGCCACGGGCACACTCCTCCGGAGTATGGCGGGTGCGCGCCCCCTAGCTGCCACCCTGCGAATCGCTGTTTATTTATGGTGATTCGCGGGACACGTCTACACTGCCGCAGCAAATATACTGCGTGCGGCGTGGAACAAGTTAAAGATCTGAAATATGTAAACAAACTAATTCCTTTCTTTCCTTGCCAGAGGCAAAAATGCTAATTCTATTTGTATCTTATTCCCTTACAGGCTATGTGTTTCTGCGTATCTGTTCAGCTACAGTATGCTAATTAACCACTTGTGCTCCTGAAGATTTATCCCCCTTCATGACCAGGCCATTTTTTGCAATACAGCACTGCCTTATTGAAAATTGTGCAGTCATGCGAGGCTGCTACCAAATAAAATTGATGTCCTTTCCCCCCCCACAAATAGAGCTTTCTCTTAGTGGTAGTTGATTACCTCAGTTTTTTTTTTTAAATAATTTATAAACTAAAAAAAAAATTGACAATTTTGAAAACAAAAATGCAACATTTTTTACTTACTGCTATAAAACCTATCCAATAAAAAATGGAAAAAATATAATTTCTTAATCAATTTAGGCCAATATGTATTCTGCTACATATTTTTGGTTAAAAACCCCAATAAGCGGATATTGATTGAAACATAGAAACATAGAAACATAGAAAAGTGACGGCAGAAAAAGACTGAGTAGTCCATCGAGTCTGCCCCTTTTTATTTTTATTTTTTTTTATTTATTTATTTATTTATTTATTTTTTACATTAACCTTGTTGTCTGACTATGGATTTATGTTTATCCCAAGCATGTTTGAAGCCATTTACTGTTGACTGTCTCACAACCTCTGTTGGTAGTTTATTCCAATCATCAACCACCCTTTCAGTAAAATAATACTTTCTAAGATTAGTTTTGAACTTCCCCCCAGTTAGTTTGAGGTCATGTCCCCGGTTTGGTTTGCACAAAAGTTATAGCATTTACAAGCTATTGTATATGTTTATTCATCTTTATTTCATTTTTTTACTAGTAGTGGCGGTGATTAGTGACTTATAGCGGGACTACGATAATGCGGCAGACATTCTGACACTGACACTTTTTGGGGACCAGTGACACTAATACAGTGAACAGTGCTAAAAATATTCCCTGTAACTGTACTAATGTCACTGGCTGGGAAGGGGATAACATCAGGGACGATCAAAGGGTTAACTGTGTGCCTAGCAAGTGTTTATGTGTACTATAGGAGGTGCTTTTACTAGGAAAAGAGATTGAATTTATTCAAATTTCATCCCTTCTCTCCTTTTAGAATGGCAATCTGCCTTGTTTACATAAGCAGATTGTCATTCTGTCTCTCCGCCTGATTATTGGTCGGTGCCGGCGGACATCGAGTCTGTGGTTCCCGCCGATCAGCTCCCGCAGGCGCATGAGGCCCCTTACCTAGAAGAGTCAGATCACGTATATATACACAGTTTATATATACACAAATGTTTTGCCTTTCATTTCTATTTTCAAGCTACAGGCGATCCCCGGGTTACAAACAAGATAGGGACTGTAGGTTTGTTCACAAGTCGAATTTGTTTGTAAGTCGGAACAGGAACATTTTTTAAGTGTAGCTTCATCCAAAACAAATATTTTTAAGCTTTTTGGATAGCATAGGGAAGGGTTAACACCCCTGTAAGGTTTGTTTTGCTGTCTATGTTTCTGTTCAGAAGATTTCACCTCACTTCCTGTCCCAATGATAATTGGATTTTGAAAATTTTGGGTTGTTGTGGAAACAAGGATTGGTGATAAATCATCAGTGGAGACCCCTTTTTCCCATAATAACTCTTACAGGAGTGAATTTCCCTTCCTAGGGGGAGATTTCCTCTCACTTCCTGTTGTCTCCCTCCGTTTGTAAGTAGGAGTCGTTCATAAGTCGGATGTTCATAACTAGGGGACCGCCTGTAATGGGTTGTTGTACAAGGTGAGGGTTCACGTATACTTTTACATATACTGATCAATTATGACACCAGCCATTTGATGGCTTGACAGTTTGATTGAATAGAAAAGCAATTGTGACAGTTATCATTCATGCCTTGAGGCCTCGTTCACACCATGGTGCAGACATCAGTTTTTCTACACATGTTCTGCAAGGGCTCAACGAAAATAATGTTCTCTATGTGCCTTGTTCACACCACAACTTGCATATTTTTTTCTATGCAGGAATCTGCAACGTGTATGCAGCTTTCTGCACAGAAATAAAACCGACAAGACATCAACTTTGGTGTGAACAGGGCACATAACTGACACGCATGAAAACTGATCTCAATGTGCAAAAACTCACTGAAATGCGCATGAAACCTGAAGTGAAACTGATGTCTTTGCAAGTGAAATCTACACGTTTTTCCCATCAGTTTTCATGCATGTATGGTGTGAACGAGCCCTGAAAGTAACAGTTTTGAAAAACAGTTAAATCAGAGTGTTTAGTTCCACTTTAAAAGCAGAAATTGCTGTGACAGCTGTTTTTTGTTCTGCTTTAAATGTGCAAACAAAACAGCCTTGGGATCCCATGTGACCTTATTGACTGCATATGGTCATGACTGTATGTGGTCAATGACAACAGACAGAATCCATGGCTGAATTGTTTACACTTCCTTGGGGAAGGCAAAAAAGGACACTGATCTCCGCTTTCTTTGCCTCCTGACTGCCCCCCTTAAGTTGCAAAGGCAGTCTGACAGGGTTGTACTCATACCATGGCCACAAGGTGTTGCTTTGCATGCGTAAAAACTGAAAATGGTATACTCATCTTTCCGTAATTTTCCTTTCTGACGCATCTTCATGGCAGCACACACTGGGTTGTGACTCCGCCCAACAACCTGACCAGATTGATTAGCTATAAATGTGCCATTGAGTCCACTGGATCATTGGGAAGGTGGCAGACATGGACCCCAGGATGCTCATACAGACCCTGGCTGGTAGAGAGATTGCTGTCAGAAACTTTTTTACTTTTTGAATTAGGTGAATTATCTTTTCTTGGGGGAGTTCCACTGTGTTCACCTTGGTATTCAGTTCTGCCCCCCCAAAAAACATCTTTTTTGGGTTGAAGATTGCTCTTTTTCCAATTGATTATCCAGCCTAATTGTTGGAGTGCCATGATCACTAATCTTCAATGATGAAGCAAAGTTTCCTGACTGTCTGCTAAAAGCAGGACGTCGTCTAGATTATGATGGATCCTTTTTCTCTCAGAAATGTGACCACCAGCAAAATAATTTTTGTAAAGGTTCTGGGGGCAGTAGAAATCCCAAATGGTAAGCTCTGGAAGTGCTGGTGATTTATTGAGAATCGGATGAGGTGATTGTAGCCGTATTAGTGCAATAGTGCCAGAGAAAATTGAGTACTGTCCGTGATACTTTTTTTATTTGCACTAACATAAAATTTTTCAGGACAAGCTTTCGGGGTATCTCCCCTTCTTCAAGGTCCAAGTCAGTACTGCTTGGACCTTGAAGAAGGGGAGATACCCCGAAAGCTTGTCCTGAAAAATTTTATGTTAGTGCAAATAAAAAAAGTATCACGGACAGTACTCAATTTTCTTTGAGAATCGGAGAAACTTCTGAAAGTTAGGGTGTATCAGAACATGTAGATAAGCATCCAAAAAATCTACAGACAGCATCCAATCTTCTAAGTTTATTGCTAGAAGGATTGAATGGAGACTTTCCATTTTGAATGATTCAATCTGAATCCTTTTGTTGAGATTTTTTAAATCTAGAACTGGACGCAGATCCCCTGTTTTCTTCTTCACCAGAAATAAAGGAGAGTAGAATCCCCTCCCTCTTTGATGTGTTTGGACTTCTAGAATCATGTCCTTCTGCTTTAGTTCCATCACATACTTGAGCATTAACTTCCTTTTTACTATTGACGATGGAAGTCTTGTCTACTGAAAGTCTCTGAGGAAGATGTGAAGATGAAACGCGTTAGAACGTGACCATGCAACCTTTCTAGACTGAACAGCACTACTTGTGACATCTAATGCGAGTGTTTATTTTATTTTTGTAAGCACATGTTAATCATGAGGGCTTATTGGAAATAACATTTTAAAACAGGATTACACTATGTAGTTCGTCCCCACTCTTTTGATGGTTTATAGAAAACTGCGATTGGAGGAGGATCCCACACATGGTGTGACTACATGCAAAACTAAGAGATTGGAGATATAAGGCGTATTGCATTTGCAGTTGTGGTGAGTTCATTGCCTTAGGGGAGTGGATTTTGCGAGGTGTGGTGATGGAATTTAAGGATTCTATATTCCCTAATCACTCTTAAGTGGATATATGCTGTATGATCCATCTTTAGGATATAAATATGGGGTGGTTATTGGATTCCCCTTATTTATTATAAATATGTATTAACTGGTCTATTCCAATAATTAACTAGTCTATCAAAGCTCTGATAAAATTAACGGTGATAAGGTTAGTTATGAAAATAAACACACTGCTTAAATAAGCAAGGATCTAATTTATTATAAAGAAAGTAGAAATGCTAA
This sequence comes from Glandirana rugosa, assembly GCA_018402905.1. Lineage (NCBI taxonomy): Eukaryota > Metazoa > Chordata > Amphibia > Anura > Ranidae > Glandirana > Glandirana rugosa. Next base: position 3,323,260 of record BLSH010286071.1, on the reverse strand, counting down.
CATAAAAACACTAAAAGTGGACCTCAGAGCAAATAAAACATAAGAACATAGACAATGCTTTACATAAGGGAGTCCTCTATGTTATGTATCTTCAGCTGGGCTCGATGGACAAGAGAGAGTCTCTCTAACGGCAACCACTTTTAAAGTTCATTCAGACACCACCCACACAATCGCCCAATGTCAGCCTATCTAGCATTCTGACAAATAAAAATCGATAAGAGGCAGTCCTTCTCAATATATTAATCTCCTGCCCATCCTCCATGAAGCATGCTGTAGTGTCCACTAGGGCAGCATTCATCCATGTATCATTGCTATTTGACCCGGGTCATCCTTCAGTGACAACTGGTCTTTGATCTTCTGTTACTCAGGACATTTTAATTTGCACCGCCCCAGTAGATCTTATCTGGTGCTTCTCTACATCTGTACCTCACATCAGGAGGGCTGCAAGCACATTCTGCTAGGATATGAATTCCCATTCATGACTCCTTGTTAAGAGCACCCTGCTGGATCAACTTGCAACTTGTTATCACTCTCTGATACTGGTCACTGGAAGTTCAAAATGGCACCACAGGGCAAAGGACTCTCTGAGGATCTGAAAAAAAGAATTGTTGCTCTACACAAAGATTCAGCACATGCCGCCTCTTTGGTGCTCATGTGTGTCTACATAAAGATGGCCTAGGCTATAAGAAGATTGCCAAGACCCTGAAACTAAGCTGCAGCATGGTGGCCAAGCCCATACAGCAGTTTAACAAGTTGCCATGGTCGACCAAAGAAGTTGAGTGCACATGCTCAGCATCATATCCAGAGGCTGTCTTTGGGAAATAGATGTATGAGTGCTGCCAGCATTGCTGCAGAGGTTGAAGGGGTGGGGGATCAGCCTGTCAGTGCTCAGACCATACGCCGCACACTGCAATAAATTGGTCTGCATGGCTGTCATCCCAGAAGGAAGCCTCTTCTAAAGATGATGCACAAGAAAGCTTGCAAACAGTTTGCTGAAGACAAGCAGACTAAGGACATGGATTACTGGAACCATCAAACAAAGAGGCACAGAGGGGCGCACTGGCCTAGCGCATTATCCTTGATAATAAAGTTTAATAAAAGCATAAAAACATACTCACAAACATCTTGATTCAAATCGCAAAAAACAGTGAGCAAAAGGGTTCCACCGTCAACTATCTCCGACCAGTGGCCCGGATGGAATGGCTAACGCGTTTCAAGGCCATAGCCTCTTCTTCAGAGCCTCTGAAGAAGAGGCTACGGCCTTGAAAC
>BLSH010286071.1:3300430-3314298 GCA_018402905.1 Glandirana rugosa | reverse complement strand
ATTTTAGTGACAACTAGTAAAGTTGTAATCGTCTCGAAAAGGTCACGGTATGTGTGACACACGAATTGGTGAAGTCCGGGCCTTCCTAAACGACGAAATCCTGGCCTCGGGAAAAACGTTAAACCGTGAAGCGGCGAAGTTTACCATTAACGCGCCAGTACGTTACGTCATCGGTTTGCTTTAACCGCAGGAAAAAAAGGGTGTTTATCTCGAAAGAAAACCACCATAAACAAGTGGTGACGCGAAAAATTAAAAACGCTATATTTGTTTTTATATTGTCTTTAAAACTTTTTTTTACTATAAAAGCGCCAATTTCGTTTGGCTACTGCATTGCATGACCGCGCAATTACCATTTGAAGCGGCGAAGTGCCAAATTGCAAAAAGGGCTCCGGTCCTAAAGCAGCAAATCCTTCCGGGCCTGAAGTGGTTAAGCACACAGTGTGTATGGCACTGGAAAAGCTCTGCTAATGTTGAAATGATCAACAGTGATTTTAAGCATATGATGTAGATTCCTTTTGAAGTATTTAACCCTCGGGGAGTATCTCATCAAAACTGAAATTCTTATTGCAAGGGGTGCTTTAAATTTGCCTTGTATCTCAGTGCAGATGTCTGGAAAAAATCAGGGAGCCGATGAAATAACCCAAAAATTACATTTCTGGGGACATTTTACATACCAGTGGTGTACACAATGCCTCTATTTTGTCATACGGCATTGAATGTTTTTAGAAATGACTGTGCTGCAAAGTAATTTCTAATAACATTCAATTACAACATGGCTTGTGTAGCAATTGTTAATGCTGTATAGTTTTTTATTGCTATATTTGTCCACTAAATAGGAGTTACCCTTTAAGTCTTCTGAATATAAACAACAGCATATTCAGCTATGAGTTGTTTTTCTAATTTATGCAAGGCATACAATTGGGTTAAACAAAGAATTCCTAAAGAGTACTATTAGAAGAAGTATTCTTCTTTGTGTTGACCTTCATAGCTAACCCTTTGTTAAGTTATTGCTCCAGACAAGAGCTACAACTATTTAGCTGTTTAGATCTTTTGTTTTCTTTGGGTAACATCTTATGCTTAATCAGTCTAGTAATCCTTCTAGTACAAGCTAATTTGTAATTATGCTCATTCCCCAGCTGGTTGTGAATGTATTTGTGTGATAATTGCTTAGTACATTTGACCTGCACTTTTATACAGTCCGTGTACTCTGTCTGTCTTTCTTTCTATTCCACATCCCCACAGAATCAGCACACTGAGAATGTTGGCTGAAAACAGCCTTTCCTTAGCCGACTATGTGTTCAGAAATACTAAAAGCTCTAGCTAAAGTTAAGGAAAGCCTTGGTTTGATATATGTTAGTTTCACCCTTGGCTGTTACACAAAACTATACTGCTAAGCACGTATTTTAGAATGAGATACGTATGGAACAAATGCAGAGTCTGGCTTGTCTACCAAGAGAATGTGAACACTAGTTCATACAGTAACACCTTTGGGTCATCAACACACACCTTTCAATCATAGCACAGTTTGATATAAAAGGCAAACAATAATAATTATTCTAGAATAGGATTAGGATTTGCGAGGTAAAAAACATAAATAACCAAACCCTCAGCTCACTCAAAGGGTGCAAGTAATGATCTCACTGGGCCATAAGAAATCCACAATATATGACACCAAAGAAGATCACTAAGAAATTCAAATGCACAGTTCGCGGTATAAGGCTAAGAGTGCTTACATGGGTGTCCATGATGTGCTGCATGGAATGTATAGTCAGCCCCAGCGGGGGTACTTGTGAAGATGTGCCAGTATTACAGTCAGTGGTGCAGATGACAGTGGGGTCAGCAAGGAATCCCTCTGGCCAAGACACAGGAAGCAACAAGCTGGATGTGCATCATCATGGAACAAGAAGCAATGACACCAACACCAATGGAAAATCCCTGACAGGCTGCAGTTTCTCTGGTCTCCAAGATAACATGTTTTGAGGCAAAATAGAGTTTGACATGCGGTACCATCTATCAGACTCACCCATTGAGCTTACTAGTGCCACACTATAAGCATGAGCAAAATCCTTGGCTGCACGGTTCCACAATGTAAAATTTACATTTGGCAACTAGAAAAAAAAAGTTTAAAAAAACAAAACAAACAGTGTTTTGGAGGCAGAAGTACCACTGAGCCATTGTTATACCACCTTATGAAAAGTGATCCACCAAGAATCACTTTTTCAAAGGGACTAAGCAGTACTGCAGGTCTGGAAGAGCACTAAAAGAAAAAAGCTCCCAAGCACATTCCTTACCAAATTACTGATTTCTGAATATGTGCCCCCATCTGTTGAGAGAGCCCTCAGTTCCCTCTGTCCTCATAGAAGTGGAGCAGCTCCCCAATAGCACCAGCCACATCACGGGCACGTGCACCAGTAGTTCCAGCCCATCTTCACCAGTGGGTCCTGAGGACCTCCAAAATGTTCCCCGCCAACCTCCAGTGAGTCCCACTGACCTCCAACAGTGTGTTGCGCCCACCTCCACCATTTGGTCCTGCCCACCTTCACATCTTCTTTCTCCCCTCCCTGGGAAGGAGGTGTTGGTGGAGTCACCCTGCCCAACCTCTTCCACCCACATCAGAGGGCTGCTGGAGCAGTGGCGGCTGGTGTTTTTTTTGGGGGGGCAAACACCCCCCCTCGAGCGGCACCTCTCCCCCTGTTGCACTTACCCCATCTAGGCGGGTAGTGTGCAGTGGTAGTGGAACCTCCATGGTGGCTTCCATAATCCCTCCTAGGCGTCCAATAGGATCGCCTGTGCTTTCAGCCAATCAGGTGATGGGTGCCAAAACCTTTAGCCGATTGGCTGGGAGGAGGTCCTGAGTGTGCTGTGAGCGTTCTCTCTGCACTTACAGCACTCTCTATTCTCAAGCCTATTAGAGCCAGAGGCCCACCACTGCTATTGTAATTCCTGCATCCCGGCGACCTGAAAAGGGGCCGGGTACATGAATAGGAGAGGTGGTGGAATTGAGAGGAGAGGCGGTGGAAGGGATAGGGGAGGCAGCGCTCCAGCTCCCACAATGGACATGCCCTGTGCTGGAGGGAGGAAAGAGCAGAATCTGCTCCTCCAGCAGCTGTTCTGGTCACTGTTATGTGCTGTGCTATCATTAACTGTACAATTAGAATGCTTAGTGATCATTGGTGTCATATATTGTGGTTTCCTAATTTTATTCCCTGAACTTCAATAGAGTGTTTATGATCATTTGTATGGATTGGACAATCTGTTAAAGGGACACAAACCATTCATTCCATTAGGAGCTTTAAGCCCAGTGAGATTATTACTCCTACCCTTTGAGTCCTTGTATTGAGGGTTTGTCTGTTTGTTGTTTCTTCATGCTTCCCAACTCTCCAGTGGGAACCTATAGCAGCAGGACATTTTGGGGATGTTTTTTATTTATAAATTGACCACAGAGGTCCAGTGCCATGGTTTTCTTTTTTGTGTTTCTGAAATAAAAAAAAAATGCAGCAGGAATATAGCTACTAAATAAATGGCATATAAACTGCAAACACAAACTCGCCCTGAAGACAGGGGAGGACAGAACTAGTGGAACACTTCTTAGGCAGTAATCCTTTTCATTTTGCCAAGCCAAATGAGACTCAACAAGAAATAAAGCCGCAGGCTACAGTTTGACTGAAGATAATGTACTGCAAGTGGTGGGACCTGAACATATGGAATAATTACTCGCATAGGTGAAGCACAGGTAACATTTTTTTACCTTTTTCACACCACCACCACACTATTTTCCCTTGGGAGCAGTAGGACCTGGTACTGATGTGTATGGAGGAGCATGTGACTCACTCCATCTGACAGCACTGGGCCAATTATTGCTGACAGACAGGAAGTGTAAAACCCTGCATAACCTGTGAGGTCACTAACAGGTAGATTACACTGCACTTTTCTCCCATCCTGGTGCCACAGATCTGCGATGAAGAGGAGCTGATAAAAAGTATGTAAATATACAGTATGTATCTGTGAAGGACTGCATTAACTTGAACCTGTTGCTTTGCCCAGCATTCTTCTATGCCTCCCCTTCACCCCAACATATTGTTCTTTTAATCAACCTCCAAAAACCTAAGTCCCTTTACTGCTCCTCATATCAGCCCCCCCTTGCCCTCCGTGCCCCCTTTTCTGTGTGGTTCTTGTATGAATCCAGTTCTCCTCTGTACTGCTCTTCTCATTTGCTTCCGCCATTTCCCCTAGCAAATCCCATCCACCTTACTGCTCCCGCCAATGCAGCTTTTATACTGTGGCTCTCATCTGCTACCAGTGCCACATTGTCTTGTTCCACTTGTCCTACTTCACCGTCCTCTGTGCTGCTCCTCTCATCTGCCTCCATCAGCCCTCCATAAAACATGTCCAAAAACCCCCAAACAAATTCTCCTGTCCTCTCCCAGAGTCTCCCTCCCCACATACTTCCAAAACTATACCTTTGTTGTGTACTATTACTGTTGTCCACTTCCAACATCCCTCTGAGCTAACATTGTTGGAATACATTGTTCACGTTTTTGGTGCAACAACTACATCAGCCAGTAGATGACAGCGTTAATATGTTTGTAGCTGCTCTATGGTAAACTGTTTTTTCTCTGTTTATTAAAGTTGAATTCATTCAGATCTTCGTGGTCCAATTGAAAAATTGACTCCAGGAAAGAAGAGGTATTTTCTCACTTTTATATATGATTACTCCAGGTATACTACACTATATCTCTTACACAACAAAAGTGAAACACCAGAGAAACTTGAACAGTATTTGGTTCAAGTAAGCAACAAATTTGGCAAAATGCAGAGAGTATTGCGCACAGACAATGGAACTGAATATACTGGTGATAACACCTAGGCGATTCTCTGAGAGCACAGCATAATATTGTAAACTACTGTACTATGCAACCAAGAACAAAACAGGGTTACAGAAAGGATGAACTGTATTCTGTGTGACAGTAGAAGAATCATGCTGTTTGATGCAGATATGCCAACCACATACTGGGGAGGCAGGTACGACCGCATGCTATCTCCAAAATTGACTACCAAGAAAATCAACTGAGAAAACTCCATATAAACTCTGGAATGGAAGAGCACTGAATTTGAACCATATACATTTTTTTGGAAGCAAAGCTTATGTGCACATCCCAAAAGAAAAATGTGCAAAGTGAGATGCTTGTGCATAGGAAGGTGTTTTTGTGGGGTACAGTGAATCTCAAAAGAGATACAGAATTCTACACCAAGACACAAACAAGGTAACATCAGTAGAAGTGTAATGGTCAATGAAACTTCAGTGTGTTCAAAATTTCATGAACTAACACAAAAGCTTCAAACTCACATTAGATCACTGTCACATGAAGATAAGCAACAAAGTGACACAGACATAGAAATTACCACAAGCAATCCAAACATTATAAAAGAAGAAACCTGGCCAGAAGTGGCTTCAATCAGGAAATCCACCAGAAGCAATTATGGCATTCCAGCCAAACTGATCACATAGCATTGGAACCAAAACCAGATTCATGGGATGAGAAGACTTCCAACCCATGAGAAACAAAAGTGAATTTGATACTTTGACGAAACCAGAGGGGGGGGGGGGGTTGAAATACATTGTTCATGTATTTTGTGTAACAACAACATCAGCCAGTAGATGGCAGTGTTTATATGTTTGCAGCTGCTCTATGGTAAGCACTGTGTATTTTCTCTATATATAAAAGTTCCTGTTTCCTGTCTGCAGTTAAGCAGCAAAACCTATGTGGACTGTGTCTGTTTGTTCTGTAGGGCTAAATACAGAATTTATAACAAATATTCATTGTATCTGTTGGGGTGTAGACACGAGTAATGTATGTTCGTCCCTTGATCACCTGTGAGAAACCTCTAGCACATGTGGGACCACACAAAGAACCATGAGACAGCTTGTAGGGTCAAAGTGTGTGTCAGCTAGTTCATGCTGATACATTGGGTTTTATTCAATGAGCAATTCGGGTGGTAACATAGGGAGGATATAGGGTGGACATAGCTTACAACCAATCATATTATTACAACTAATGACAACTCCTACCATAGTGGTCTCTTTTAGCAATAACAGCTAAAGTCCATCAGAGTAACATGAGGAGAGAAAGGTTAGCGTGACAGTGACCAGTTGTTATCTTAAACAAACATCAGCCGATGCTGAGAAGCTCTTCTTGCTAGGGAAATTTTACAGTTTAAAACATTTAATTATTTTGCTGACCACAAGAAGAAATATTTTAACTCTTGATTAACCATAATCCACTTATAGTATCCCTCCACCTTCAGAGCCCACCTTCCCTGTACTTCTCTTTCCCCTCCAGTACCTCTCTATACACAGCTTCCCTTGTCATCCAACAACACTCCCTTTATTACTTTTTTAGTTTACCTTCAGCTTCTCTCTTCCATTGCCTCCCCTTCGACCATTTTTGCACTGTTCTGGGCCATAGGATGAAAAATCAGCACAGGAGGAAAGACTGATATCTGGGAAGTAAAGAGTGGTATTAGAGTAGTATATTTCGTATGTCTTAAAGACCTTTGAGGCTCCTGTTTGCTGTCCCACAGCCTTTCTGCATGTGTCCTAAACAAGGCTGCTAACAAATTTAGTTTGCTAGATGGTAACTAGCCTGGCTAATTGGTAGGGGATACACTGGTTGTTGTCCTAAGCCTGGATATGGTGCATCTCTCATTTCTGTCACTGGATGGTACTGCTGCTTTTTGACATTAGACTGACAAGGTCACATTGTATCCAAGATAGGAGTTGATATGTTCTCAATTAGCAGGGGTTTCTTTGGCCCCCATGGCATGCTGGGAGAGCTTATTTACTTGGGAGGCGTCTGGTGATCGGGGTTGTGTGCCACCTGGATGGCTGCCTGGGTGGGTGTGTGTAGTAATGCTTCGGGTTGCTAGGCCAGAAGCCTGAAGCCTATCCCAGAAGCACCTGGTTGCTAGGAGGTCTGAGGCCTATCCAGGATTGAGAGAAGCAGCGCGGGGTTGGGGCTTTAGGCTTGGAGCCCAACCAAGTTGCAGAAGTTCAACCGGAGGGGGAACCAAGTTGACATCAGAGGAAAAAGCAGTTGCCTTAAGAGATGACCACTCCTGTTATCAGAGGCCAATGTATTGGAAGTCTGAAGAAGTACCAGAGCAGTCTTATTCACTAGCCAGGGATGGTGAACAAGTGGGAAAGCTTCAGCAAAGTGCCAAGTCAGGGACCCAGGGGGTTAGCGTGGGTGAAAGTTGAGGAGAATACAGTGGGTTAGCTGTGGAAGAGCTCAGGGGATCCAGCGGCGGCTGGGATCTTGTAAGTCTAGGGAGAGACTGGGAGCTCAGAGTGAAGTTCTGCAGTAAGAGATGTGAGAGAAGATCTACAATGGTATACTGTGAGTTAAGTGTGCAAATCTACATTGAAGTTTGAGAGTTCAGATACTATAGGAGACAGCAGTTCTACAAAATACAGTTGTTGCATCTGCCATTTTTATTTTTGTCTCGGAGCCTGCCAATTGCTTTTGCATCTGCCTAAGGGTGTCCTGGCCCTAAACCCTCTCTCCCCCAGTTTTTGTTAAGAGGCAATACATCTCTTTTTCTGCATTCAAACAGTGACTGGCTACCATGTTTCCAACTTGCATTACACCCACCATGCCTAGTAACCCATACTATGGAGAAGGATGTCAGCTCTTCCTAACTCTGGAGGTCACCATTAGGCCTTTAGAGGGCTGGGACACTGCTACATGTCATAAGACATGCCCCCCCAAATTAAAAGCAGTTGGGTATCAGTATCTGCTTTCAAACTTAGATACTTGCCCACCTATTTTCAAGAACTGAGCCTACAGTAAAGAAAGTAAAACAGACACACAAGGATGAACTGATCATCATGACCATCCTCAGACCTCACTACAATAAAATGCTGTTGACAAGTTTCACAAGTATCTTTATGCCTCCTGAATCATTGCCATCCTCAGTCTATTACATCATCTCTGCTCAGAGCAGACAATGCTATTTACATTCCTTTCTTCTTATCATCATCATCACATCAGCAGAGCTGCTTGCTGTGTTTTTAGGCATTTTTTGGCATGCAGTCACTGATAAAAACATTTCTATTACAAATTAATTGACAGGTCTAGCTGTCACTATGATATCGTTGTGGCAGCAGGTTTAAAGCAGGTACTAGTGTAGGATGTGCTAGACAGAATCAGAGTAGGGAGGAAGGTTGGAAGTGATAGAAACACAGCAAGAATGCAGGGATATCCTCATACTTGCCCACTGTATGTGCTGAAAAAAAAAAAAAAAAAAAAAATTTGCCGAGCTGCTTCTTGCCTAGACATATTTCCAGCTCTCCAATAGGACTACATTGCTTGAGTTTTTGTTTCCTTTTGCCACTGCTACTTCTAATCTAAGAGAATATATTAAAGGCCTCATACACACAGGCGTATTAACAAAACGTTGGGACCCACGTCAGGAAAAAAATCGGCGTCAAAAATGCGATTTTGTCAGCGTTTTACATCAGTGTTAATGCGCATTAGTGAGCGTCAGTGCTACGTTGCGTTTTGTTTAAAAAACCCCATTCCCCTGCTATTTTTGAACCTGTAAAACGCTGGTGCTAAAAACGCCGGTTAACATCGCTACGGCATTAGTGAGTGTTTTGCCGGCTCAGCATCAAAAACGCTCTAACGCTGCAGCTTCAGAAAAACGCAGGCCGTGGGTTTTGCTTTCAGCTCACAAACGCCAGCGCTATCTACAGCTGAACTACGTGTGCGTTTTCTGTGCCGTGCAGTGTGAATTCCCAGCCCATTATGTTCAATGGGAATGCATCTGACTCTCAGATGTGTTCCACGTTGAACGGGGATATTTCCCCCTCTTCACTGCACCTCCCCTCCCTGGTCAGCTGATCCGCAGTGAGGACGGACAGGAGCCACTGAACAGCGGTGCCTGTCCTTCTCACCGACAATAAGGCTGGAATTCGCACCAGACTGGTGTGAATCCAGCCTAAGTCTACATGTTCACTTCTTATCTTACTACAATGGACTCTTTGGTTATATGGAGGTTATGATGCAAAAAGTGCCCTAGCGTCATTTTTGTTGACCTTAAAATGCACAACTTCCCAACAGGCTTAGTATATTAACCATCTATATATTTATGAAGTTTTTCATTCCCATTTGCAATTTATTTATTAACCTTTCCTTATATTAATAGACATCCCTAACATGGGAGAAGTTAAAGAGGAACTGCAGTCTGCTCACATAATTTGTAATAAAAACATCTTTGCCATTCTGAAGCTTCCCTCCAACCACTTGGGCATATTATGTTAAATATACTGTGATTCTGTACTTTCCAAATATGTTGCAGAAATCTCCCTCCACTGAGTCTGGCAATCATTTTAACTGTGGGCAGCTGAAGCTGCTGCCTGTTCACTTCCTGGATTTACACAGACACACAGAGGGACAAATCCAGCTCTACAGCTCTCATTGGCCATCTTATGACTCATCCCTCTCCCTTCCTGGCAAACTCTCACGAGAGTGAAAGAAAGAGCTGTGCGTGATGTCAAAGCCGAAGCATTTTTCCCAGCCAAGAAACAGGAAGTGGACTGTATAAGGTATTTACTGGCAGAATAAAATGTTTTACTGTCCAAAGATGAAACAACAAAGGCAGAGGATTTAATAGATGGAAAGATGAAAAAATGACTGAAGTTCTGCTTTAATAAGCTGCCATTAAAGGTAAATAAATGTATTTATATTCTTTATTTAGAGATGAGATTCCCATGCTTTATATTCGTTTAGAATATTGTACAACATAATTGGGCACAGTACAATGACATTTTTGGGTAGTAATATAGCAGGAAAGCACACATTTGAAATGTCCATGAAATGTCCACTATTCTAGTAATAATTTTAACACTTTCTAAAGTAAGCTGCTCACACTGTGTATTTCCAAATTATACCCCATTACTTACGTAAATGACTAGTACCGTAGTTAGTTATTTCAAATGGGCATGCTATAGCAAGATGTTTTATTTTTGCTATGCAGGACTTTGCACAGATGTTCCTGAATAATTAAGACTACTTCTCAAGTTTATCTCTTGTCACCTTAAGAGTTTCATTTAACAAGTGCATCTGATGAATACGAAACATGTCACACAATGACCTCCAGCAATGTTCTCATTTTATATTTGTTTATCTATCTGAGATCAATAATTTCAGACAATATGTAATGCCCTAGGAAAATAAGAAATTACCTCAACTCATTCATATGCAGACAAGAACAAGATGAAAAAAATAGCAAATCTTCTAGCATACTAACTATACAATAAAAATGTGTTATACACAACAAACTCCATGCCCCAGTGTATGCAGGGGTTAGAACTTGAGGATACTCTCCAGCTGAAATGCATAGACGTGGAAGGGTAACAATGTGGACCCTCTCAATGGATGTCATCAGTTGACTCTGGGTATAAGTATGTTTTCTGCGTTGACAATTCTCCTATTTCAGGGTAAAAACTGCTGATTTTATAAAGGAACACATTACTAGCAGAGAGCAGGGAAAATTAAAAAAATGATAGAATGCCTTAGACCAGAGATTTAAACTCAATATTTTAGCCACTTTAAACTGTTGAATGAAAAGCATTTCCCGTGAGCGGTATTCTATTACAATTATTAACATGAAAACCATTTAATTTACACTTCTCTAAATAAATGACACTTTGTTACTAGGAATTTTGCTTCCCTGGTTTCTAGATTAAAAGTGGTCATAGATGGATCTTTTTTTTTTTTGATAAGCCAAGCGGCTGATTGGAAAAAAAAAAAAAACAAACCCATTCCCCCATTCACACATTTGAGATGGATGGGGGAATTCCCCTGCTACACTAGTGTATCCTGGCAGCAGGACTCCTCCACTGCCAGAGTACACTGATCAGCGCTGCAACCGATAGGCTGCAAGCACTGATCAAGCGACAATACATTGACAGTCCCATTTGGGAGGAGTTGGTCACTAGGTCACAACTCCTCTCGAATGGGAGCAGCCATACATAGATCAGTCCATGTATGACCAGCTTAAGTCCCACCCAACTCAGATGATGACAGTTGACATAGACTTAACCCATAAATCAGTAATATCAAGCTCCCAATAACAAAGTCAATCTTAATCAGAAACTCTTCCAGCACACAACTCTGTAGACATCCAGAATTAGTTGTTGGCCCTGTTAAGGTCTATGTAGATTCACACCCTAAGGCTAGCTATACATGTAGAGCTACAGTCACAACATACACTTTGCTTGTATAAAATCACCATTGTTATTTTTGACAACCCATTATAATGTCCTTATTGGTTGTAAGCTCTGCCTATCTGCCAGCTGTATTTTTCAACAACTTCTTGGATTCCATACATGTTTTGTGGTGCCTTCTTCATGTGGTTTATTTTCAAATTCCAAAGGGCCACATAATCCCATGGTATCTAGCTGCCTGCAAACAGCAATGATGTCACATATAAGGCTTTTCTTGTAGTGACTTTGCTTCCTGAAACTCCTCCTCTTCGGCACCTCTGCAGTATAATTGTAGTTCCGAAGGCAGTGCAATGGATGACACAGCAACACATATATACAGTATCTCACAGAAGTGAGTACACCCCTCACATTTTTGTAAATATTTTATTATATATTTTCATGTGACAACACTGAAGAAATGATACTTTGCTACAATGTAAAGTAGTGAGTGTACAGTTTGTATAACAGTGTATATTTGCTGTCCCCACAAAATAACTCAACACACAAACATTAATGTTTAAACCACTGGCAACAAAAGTTCTAGCCCTTTCTGTCTCTCCAGCCCTCAGTAGTGTGCGGAGGTGAGACAGCATGGTAAGTAGGATTGAGGGACGAAAACTAGTAGAAGACAATGGCAATGTCTGTGTACTGAGTGTAACCAAGCCAGCATCACCTGGCTACAGGTAATGCAAAAATAGTCAAAAAAAGAAAATACAGCCACCACATCTAATGATGGGTATTACATTTTTGTCTTTTGGGCTTAATACCTTTTAAGTATCTATTGTTAAATGCAAATGCATATATTAATTTCCACTTTGGTTGTAGCCCACAGTATTAATCAGATCTTGAATGATCTTAAAGTTTATAAACTAACCCCCACAGGATTTACTTCCTTTAAGCATATTCACCATGCCATGTACAGTATCTCACAAAAGTGAGTACACCCCTCACATTTTTGTAAATATTTTAATATATCTTTTAATGTGACAACACTGAAGAAATGACACTTTGCTACAATGTAAAGTAGTGAGTGTTCAGCTTGTATAACAGTGTAAATTTGCTGTCCCCTCAAAATAACTTAACACACAGCCATCAATGTCTAAACCACTGGCAACAAAAGCGAGTACACCCTTAAGTGAAAATGTCCAAATTGGGCCCAAAGTGTCAATATTTTGTGTAGCCACCATTATTTTCCAGCCTTAACCCTCTTGGGCATGGAGCTCACCAGAGCTTCACAGGTTGCCACTGGAGTCCTCTTTCACTCCTCCATGATGACATCAGGGAGCTAGTGCATGTTCGAGATCTTGTGCTCCTCCACCTTCCATTAGAGGATGCCCCACAGATGCTTAATAGGGTTTAGGTCTGTAGACATGCTTGGCCATTCCATCACCTTTACCCTCAGCCTCTTTAGCAAGGCAGTGGTTGTCTTGGAGGTGTGTTTGGGGTCGTTATCATGTTAGAATACTGCCCTGCTGCCCAGTCTCTGAAGGGAGGGGATCATGCTCTGCTCCAGTATATCATAGTACATGTTTCCATTCATGGTTCCCTCAATGAACTGTAGCTCCCCAGTGCCGGCAGCACTCATGCAGCCCAAGACCATGACACTCCCACTACCATGCTTGACTGTAGGCAAGACACACTTGTCTTTGTACGCCTCACCTGGTTGCCACCACACACGCTTGACACCATCTGAACCAAATAAGTTTATCTTGGTCTCATCAGACCACAGGACATGGTTCCAGTAATCCATATCCTTAGTCTGCTTGTCTTCAGCAAACTGTTTGCAGGCTTTCTTGTGCATTATTTTTATAAGAGGCTTACTTATGGGACAACAGCCATGCAGACCAATTTGATGCAGTGTGCGGCGTATGGTCTGAGCACTGATAGGCTGACCCTCCCACCCTTTAAACCTCTGCAGCAATGCTGGCAGCACTCATACTTCTGTTTCCCAAAGACAACCTCTGGATATGACGCTGAGCACATGTGCACTCAACTTCTTTGGTTGACCATGGCGAGGCTTGTTCTGGGTGGAACCTGTACTGTTAAACACTGTATGGTCTTGGCCACCATGCTGCAGCTCAGTTTCAGGGTCTTGGCAATCTTCTTATAGCCTAGGCCATCTTTAAGTAGAACAATAATTCTTTTTTTAAGATCCTCAGAGAGTTCTTTGTCATGAGATGCCATGTTGAACTTCCAGTGACCAGTAGGAGAGAGTGAGAATGATAACACCAAATTTAACAAACCTGCTCCCCATTCACACCTGAGACCTTGCAACACTAACAAGTCACATGGCACCGGGTAGGGAAAATGGCTAATTGGGCCCAATTTGGACATTTTACTTAGGGGGTGTACTCACTTTTGTTGCCAGCGGTTTAGACATTAATGGCTGTGTGTTGAGTTATTTTGAGGGTACAGCAAATTTACACTGTTATACAAGCTGTACACTCACTACTTTACATTGTAGCAAAGTGTTATTTCTTCAGTGTTGTCACATGAAAAGATATAATAAAATATTTACAAAAATGTGAGGGGTGTACTCACTTTTGTGAGATACTGTACATGGCATGGTGAATATGCTTAAAGGAAGTAAATCCTGTGG
>BLSH010286071.1:3289971-3300420 GCA_018402905.1 Glandirana rugosa | reverse complement strand
AATGAAGGAAATTCGTATAAGTGGTACGGTACATGTCATAGAGTGTTTTCACTCATGTAATATATGCATTTGCATTTAACAATAGATACTTAAAAGGTATTAAGCCCTTCAGTGTTGTCACGTGAAAAGATATAATAAAATATTTACTAAAATGTGAGGGGTGTACTCACTTTTGTGAGATACTGTACATGGCATGGTGAATATGCTTAAAGGAAGTAAATCCTGTGGGTTTTTTTTTAAAAGTTAGTTTATAAACTTTAAGATCATTTAAGATCTAATTAATACTGTGGGCAACAACCAAAGTGGAAATTAATATATGCATTTGCATTTAACAATAGATACTTAAAAGGTATTAAGCCCTTCAGTGTTGTCACGTGAAAAGATATAATAAAATATTTACTAAAATGTGAGGGGTGTACTCATTTTTGTGAGATACTGTATTTCTTCAATAGAGTGGTGTGGCTCCCTAGGCCACCACACCAGGCACTCCTCAGCTCCTCCAGCATAAGAACCTGACTACAACCCCTGGTAGACCCATCGTATCGGGCATTGGATCCGATACTGAATTGGCCAGTCGACTCATTGACAACTATTTACGTCCACATGTCACCTCATTGCCTTCCTTTATACAAGACACTCCTGATCTTCTTAGAAGACTAGAGGGTATTACAGTACCTCCTGATACCATACTTGTTGCCATTGACATTGAGGCTCTTTATAGTAGTATCCCGCACAACAGGGGACTAGCAGGAGTTTTGGAGTTCTTGCGTGAAAAACACCAGGACTTCCTTATTTACAATTAGTTTATCCTGGCAGGCCTGGAGCACATCTTGACTAGAAAGGTATTTGTGTTTGATGGCTCCAACTACCTCCAGGTGCAGGGGGTTGCGATGGGGACTTGTTGTGCCCCATCGTAGGCCAACCTGTACCTGGGGGGGTGGGAGCGCACTCTATCCTCGGATGAGAGATATGGTGCATTTTGGCCTCATGTTCTCATCTGGCTCCGATACATAGATGACGTGTTCATGCTGTGGTCGGGGCCAGAGGAGAAGCTTTTGGAATTCTTTACTCAACTGAACGTGAACGATTTTAATATTAAATGCACCTTACAATTTAGCTCTACATCCATCTCTTTCCTGGACATCCAAATTTTGATAGAAGAAGGAGGAATGGTTGCTACCACTTTATATCTCAAACCCACAGCTGGAAACACTGTGCTTCATGCACAGATTTTCCACCCAAAATCACTTGTAAAAAGTATTCCGTACTCTCAATATTTACACCTTAGATAAATTTGTTCCAGTGATGATCTTTTCAAACGTGAGGCCAATGCCCTTCAGGACATATTACTGTGTAGGGGTTACTCGCGGACTCTGTTGCGGAAGGCCTTTAATAAAGCCTATGGACGCTCTAGAGAAGACACTATGTTCCGCACAAATAGACCCACACAAACAGAGAGAGTCCGTCTCATCACCCCATACACCAAACAACATGCTAAGATTAGAGAGATCCTCCAAAAACATTGGTATCTCCTAACAATGATAAGATCTTGAGAAAATATGTGAGAGACAGCCCAGAAATTACATATAAAAGGGCACAATCCTTGAGGGACAGGGTAACCAGGAGCCATTTTCAGGAGACACAAACTGACACTGATCTTAAGGGCACATGGAAATGTGGGTCCTGCAACTTTTGCCAATTTATTTACCAGAACCAAACATTTTATCTGCCCAATGGGAGGCTACACACTATAGGACGTCACGGAGACTGCCAAACTATTGATATAGTCCATGTGATGTTTTGTAGGTGTGGTGCGTTTTACGTAGAATAGTGTAGAATTAGGGACCGCATTTACTATGGTAATAAGAATATACTATCCACACCTATAGGCAGACACCTTAGCCTCTACCATCGCAATAATCCAGAGTTTGTTTGTTTTGCTGCTCTAGAAAGAATTCTGCCCAACCCTAGAGGCGGGAGTTCAATAAAATCATACTCCAACGCGAGACACGTTGGAACTATACCCTTAGGGCTACAGAAGCACCAGGCCTCAATGAAGCATTAAGCTTCAAACCTTACTTATGATGCGATGTCTCGTGGCTGTGGCTCCTGCCTATACTATTCCCTTCATCACATGCCTCCTACATATCTTGAGTTTTGGTTAGCAACCTATTCCCTTCTGATGTTATACCGAATACCAATTTATACCTCTTATCTGGTTTTATTGAGTGTTCCTTTTTTCCTTTTTCTTTTCTCTGGGTCCTCTTTGGGACCACTGTGGCACAGAGTCTCCTATCGTTATTGTGGATAACTCTATTTGATGTCCCCTTGATTTTTGGTTTGAGTTTAAGATATTATATACCTATGCTCGTAGCTATGTATCAATGGTCCCAGCGGTTGGCTTAAGTGTGGCCCAATGGATGCTCTCAGGGCGGGCATATGTGTTCCACCATCCCATTGGGACCGTTAGGGTGACGGGTGTGCTTCGGTCGGCGCATAGGAGGAATGCCTTTCCCTCTTTTGTGCCTCCCTGTTGATCGCACCTGCCCCCCTTTACACACGGTGTGCCCGCTTCCCTGGGCATGTGCCGTGCTGTTGGAATGCACACCACGTCACGCGTCGTGTCATCGTCTATGACACGCTAGGTGCGCCGTCCGCTGGATGGCGGGGCACACTCCTGACGTGGTGGGGGAGTATATCAGATGGACGCCTTTCAGTAGGGTCCCACATGGCAATGGATTTACATGGATGCAGCGCGGCACACAGGTAGGGGCACGGATTCCAATTTTTCCACTACTCCCTTTTAGAGGCTGTCTGACTACAGTAGTAATCTAGTCACTATGCATCTTCTTTCAGTGGGTACGGTTTGGCCTGCCAATTTTCTTCCCCAATACAAGACTCGAGATTCTGATGCCTAGTATATGCCTCACTGCTCCACAGGTATTAGCAAACATGCTCTCCATTATTACATTCTTCTACAAGTATGTCTGGCCTTGATATTTATATTTATATATATATTTATATTTATGATGATATATTATATTTCCTTTCCCCATTCTTTTTAGACTTTGTGCATAGTGTTATCAATAGATTTGTCCACCAAGAATTGGGGGGATCTTTACAATTACAACCCTTTATACCCCTGGTAGATCCTAATATCCTGCTATACATAGGTGGGATTTAGATGGATTTTGAGATTGGTAGATATACATATACTTTTGATTCATAGATCCGCTATTGCCCACCTTGGTGCCGCACCTTAACCCTTGGGGGAACACTTGTCATTCCCCCTTTCTCCCGCTATAGAGCGATATGACAACCGAGCAGAGGGTAAGCTACTTTTGTGAATATACCCATGCTATTGGCAATGCATATTGTTTTGGAAGATTACACAACAGATATATCTCGTTCTCCCCTGCAGATATATTGTTAAAGTCACTACTACCCTTCATTCTAACGCTCGTAAATTTTGCTTCCCTTTTTCTTGGGATATATATGAGGCTACATTTACTTGAGGTACATACCATTTTTTATCTCCTAGAATATAATTTATATACAGAGATATATACATATTTTGAACAATGGATGCTGGGCTAAGGGGTCCATGTTATTTATTGTATCACAACAGAAAATATATGTCTGCATACATAGGTCTGACGACATCCTTGGTGACCTATATGCATATCGCCCTAGTCTGACGAATTTATCCCCTGTGTCCGCACCCCTGAGTATTGTCCAACGGCCGCAATCAGCTAATTGTAAGGAAATTTTAGATATTTGATATATACATGGTATGAAAAAATGATGTCAGATATTTGTATCTATGTAATTATGTATTATTGCACTAATATGATGTAATAGTGATACATATGTTTCGTTTTCATTAAGCAATCCCAATATCCAAATCCATGCTGTGAGGGGTCCTGAAGAAGCTTAGATAAAGTGAAACGCGTCGACCTACTCTACACACATCATGGTTTTTGGTATTTTGTATCACCTATGAGTAAACTATGATATTTGGAGATTTTGTACAGGCTTGGGACAATGTTTTGTCCACGGTCTCCCGTTTTTAGAATATGTGAAGCCTTGGCCTTTTATGTAATTTTTCAGTAAACATTTATGATCTTACTTCTGTGGTGTTATCTCAGAGTGTGCCCTTAAAGTTTACCTTTGTGGGGTTTGTCCCCATTTTCTGTTTTTCTCAACAATTATAGGACGGTGGCACGCTCAGGAAAGCCCTCTCTTTTTTGTTATTTCTTCAGTGTTGTCACATGAAAAGATATAATAAAATATTTACTAAAATGTGAGGGGTGTACTCATTTTTGTGAGATACTGTATCTCTTCGATAGAGGGGTGTGGCTCCGTAGGCCGTCACACCAGGCACTCCTCAGCTCCTCCAGCACTTCACTTGCTTGAACTCCCAGGCACAGCTAGCACAAAGTGGTTAGGCCCAACACTGGCTCAGCCAGGCCTTAGCAATTGCCCTGTACAGGCAGGGATTGCGGGCCCTATAGTGTAGCAAAAATAGAATATTCTGGTGCTAGCTGTCCTACATACGGTTACTGATCTCAGTCACCCCTCTTCAGGCCCTGCCATCCCTCCTAGCTGCAGCTGCCAAACTCCACTGCCCATGGCACCACAGTCCATTTCACTGGTTCTGCACCCATCCCAGTCCTTTTAAGGCATGCCTCCCCAGTCCTCCTGACTGTACATGCCACTTCCCAGCCCTCCTGGCTGCATCCAGTTGTTCCTCTCCCTGGAGATTTGCCTGGCAGTGCTCTCTCTGTCCTCCTCCGCGCCTCCTGTCCAGGACACCTCTGCGGTTTCCTGGAGGGCCCTGTCCGCACAGGCCCAAGCTCCCTCAAAGGCCCTAAAAGCCTCAACACTCCATCTCCAGCTCTTCCACCCAAACAACCACACCCAGCTGGGCTGACCATAGGCATTTGATTAGGCCTGCCCCCAGCCAATCCAAGTTGGGGATTGGTCAGGGCTCCCCAGAATACTCCAGGCAGCTCCACCTCTCCTCCTCTCTTTCCAGAACCTTACAGAAAGCTCTAGAAAGAAGATGGAGATTTCATGGAGGCTTTCCGTAAGTCACCAGTCCTACACTGAGACACTCCCAGCCCAGAATGAAAATAAACAGGCCTGTCAGCCAGCCAGGCCTGCCTAAATTTTCCTACTCTCAAACAAAAAGTCCTCACTCTAGCACCTACACTCCTAGAGGGTGCTACAGATTGATGGGGGCGTTTTCTTTGAATAATAAAAATGTATTAAATAACGTTTTTGGTTTGTGGTGCTGAGATGCAGTGAAGATATGTTTTAAAGGGAATGGTGTAAAACAATAGGAGGAAAATTACAGGTTCTTTTGTAAGAACACTGCCACCCTCCCCACCCAACCACTGATATCCACTTCCCCACACTGCTCTGTACATCCATCAGAGCTGAAAGTCCAAACCCTGGGTAAGTTTCATGTCAGATGGTTTCTTCCTTGTCCTCACATAACACAATTCAAGTTTAGCACCAAAGCACTGCATTCTGGGGTGAGGTCACATACTTCTCCAAACTTGGAAAGCATTAGACTTAGGCCTCAATGGAGAAACATAGTGGTGGAGTAGTAAGGCAAATGCAATAGAACCTGTCACTTTGTCTTGAATTTATATGGAACATTTTTTTGTGGATTCAGATAGAAAAATAAATAAAAATAATGACATTTTAACATGATATAATTATTGTAAAAAGTGCTGACTCCTGGTAAGGCGCAATATATTAATTGCAGGTCAAATGCAAACTCTTAGGGTCAGATACGTAGCTTGAAGCTTGTGGGCCCCGATGCAAAAGTTGACCTGGGCCCCGCCACTATCACCCACCACTTCCACCATGCATGCAGATACACCTTCCGCATGCCAAAATACTCAATGTAGCTTAAGAGTTTTGAGTTCCTCCTTACATCAGAGGACAGGGATTACCGCTGGAGAATGAGAGGACAGGGATCACCCCTGGCAAGACACTTGGCAGAGCTCCTTTCCCACCCCAGCACTGTATACAGCTCCTCCCCCCTACACTACACAGGGCTGAAATTACATTCCTTTACACACAGTATGTCAGCCTTCACAGGATGTATCTGATTTTTATGTTGCTGTTCTGACCTGTGAAATTCTCTGGTCAGAACGGCAGTGTAGTTTCAGAAGGCAGATAAACCCTGTGCAGATCATGGCTGACTGGCTGTGTTGTAAAGGATTGTGATTTCAGACCTGCGGAGGAGGAGCAGTATAGAATGCTGTAATGGGAAAGGAGCTTGGCAGCCGAGCATAGCATCCAGGGCGGAGGGGGTGGTCAGGGAGCTTTGGGGGGGACACAACTTAGATCTAGAGGGGCAAAGCCATGTGACACAAAATCTGGAGCCTGCAGCCCCTCAGGGGTCCCTCTGGAGGTGTTGAGGGATTTGTTTTAGCAATGTCTTAAGGTTTCTCTGTCAGCGTTAGCAGGTGTTGGGGGAAGGTCACCTTCCGGAGGTGTGTGTCTTTTCCCCAGTTGTCAGGGAAGTGGGGTAAGTGGATAACCCTGGGTGGGGGGGTACAGAGAATCCCTGGTGACTACGAGTGGTGTCTTACCTCACCAGTGACATCGGTCCCATCATGGCTACAGGACGGCACTCTCCTCCTCTTAACTCACTGAGCTCAGTTACCATTCCATGTTATATTAGAATAATATATGCAGCGCCAAAGGTAAGTATGGAGTAAGTATGGGTATTAGTCCTTCAAATAATGCTGAGTTCATACTCTTGTGACAGCTATCCTTGAAAAACAACTGTGATGTGGTAAGGAAATAGATGGAGGCTTACCAGAACTTGGTAAAAACTGCGCAGTGCTTGAAAGCATCAAAACTAGTGGTTGCTCATCCTGGTCCACTGGTGACAGGGGAAGGAAGGGAACCGCAGTCAAAGGGCGACCTCGGGAGTGATAGGAGGACGATCCAGGGTCCTGGGGGTCTGCTCCTCCTGGGATAGAGGGAGAGGAAGGGCTCCTAGGGTATCTTGGGTCTCACGTCCAGAAAATGTTCCAGTGTTCAATGTGCATGAATGAGGAAGAAAAATCCACAATCGTGTGATACCTTTTAAAAAGTTTATTACTGTTAAGGGTTAAAATTATACTCACATTTACACAGTATCAAAAGCACTCATAATAAATTGGCAGGAGATGGAGGAAACCGACGCATTTCGGCTCAAAGGGCCGTCATCTGGGGTATTCCCCCTCCTGCCATAATGTGCCATTTATAGTAATGGGTTAGGTAAACAATTAACCCCCTGTAGGGGGCCGCAAAAAACGGAAGTCGTATTTTGGGCGTCAAAATGGCGCCGTTGGTGTGTGTTCCACGCCTCAATTTAAAAGCTATAAGATTTCAGAACAGAAAGTAAAGTGAAAATCAAAGTGTAGGGGATGTGAATAGTGAATGTGATCCGGGTTATAAGGTTTAAAAAGAAAGTAAAATGTATTGATAAGTGAGTGTTGTTATATGGCCCACTCATTGGTGTTTGTACCCGGAAGTGTATAGAATGTTTGTTTCCAGCTGAACGGAAATGACGCGCTAAAAATAAAGCCGCGTCATAAGCCCTGCATTGAAGGTAAATCAGGAAATGACGTGGGACGGTGGTCCGCGGGAAAAAAACCGGAAATGACGCGCTAAGCAAAAGCCGCGTCACCAATTCATACAGTGGACTGTAAGCAAAGGATGTATTAAAGGGATAGTGAAAGATACACGCTATATGAAGTGTCATTGAGCCAAAATATAGGTGGAAAAAAGGGGGGGGTATAAAGTGCTTAAGGGGGAAGACACGTAAAATATCAGGCATAATGTGCGTAACAATGAACGTATTATCCGGAATGGGAATAACAGAATATATAATAATTATGCGGAAATTGTGAGTGAAAAAAATATATAAAAAGGGGGTTATCGACCAACAGGATTCAGTATGAATAAAAAGAAAAAAGAAAATATATGAGTAGAATTCATAATGTAAAATGATTGGAGTGTGATATCATAAATATCAATAAACTTTTTATAAAAAGGCAGCCAGATCGAACAAGCCAGAATAGGACATTCGTTGTACAATCAATAAAACAATTTTTGAAAAATATTTTTTGAAAAATATTTTTTTAAATATTTTTTAAAATATGGTCATAAGCAGGGAAAATATGGAAACAGGGTATGATCCTGTATAGTAAAATTACGTATGTGGTGAGTAAAAATTATAAAAATGAAATAATAAATACGTAATAATTATATCAAAAAATTTCCATACATTAAAAAGAAGGGGATATGAATAATACAAAAGGTGATAAAAAACGAGTAATATGCAGAGAGTTGTACAAGTTAAAATTAGGCTTTATTAATAAAAAAGTTGATGTCCCACTCCACGTTCATCCCATGTGGATGGAAACTTTTGAGATGGTATATCCAGGAGGTCTCTAATTGGGACACCCCTCTTTTACACCAACCTCCTCTCCAAGGTGGGACATACTTATCGATTACTTGGAAAAGGGTGCCCTCTGGATTGCGGTCATGGTATTTAAGATAATGTTTGGGGACACTGTGGTTAGTTTTTCCCTTAATGATATTAGTAATGTGTTCGTTAACCCGTACATTAAAAGCCCTAGTGGTCCTACCCACATATTGTTTTTGGCACGGACAAGTTAAAAGGTATACATTTTTCGTTTCACATGTACTAAAACATTTCAAATTATAGGTAAGTCCCGTGACGGTGGAAGAAAAACTTGTAATTTTCTTATTCTAGTGTCCATTAAGCTTACAAACTCTGCATCTTTGACATTTATAAAAACCTTTCATATCATGAAAGAAGGAAACTTGCTTAGGAGGGTCCACCACATTGGGGGCCAATCTGTGCCTCAGAGATGAGACACCTCTATATATAACCTGTGGCTTATCAGGTAACAAGGGACCTAAAAGACGATCATTACGTAAAACTCCCCAATGTTTCTTAAAAATATTCTTCACCTGCTTATGTTGAATTGAAAAACCTGTAAAAAAAAGACCATTTGGCATCGTATTTTTGAATTTTAGGTTTATCCATTAAGAGCGTATCTCTGTCAATCAAGGAAACCTCTTGGATTTCCTTGGTTAAATCTTCATTGGAATACCCCTTTTCCAAAAATCTAATTTTAATCACCTCGGCCTGTTCCATATAGGTACTTGTATTGGAGCAGTTTCTCCTTAGACGTATGAACTGCCTTTTTGGTATGGATTTTAACCATGATTGATGGTGACAGCTGTCAGTGGAGATATAACCGTTTTAATCGGTAGGTTTAAAATAGGTCATTGTTATGAATTTCCCTGTACTGATGTCAATATTAAGATCAAGAAAATGAATGTTCGTGTTGCTACTTTCCAGAGCTAAAGTTATATTCCTATTGTTGTTGTTTAAGGTGGCGAAAAAGGTGTCAAGTGATTGTTGGTCACCACGCCATAGGAGGAGGATGTCATCGATGTACCTGACCCAAAATATCAATTCTGGTCGGTTATAAGCAAAGACAACATCCTCCTCCCATTTGGCCATAAATAGGTTGGCCAAACTTGGGGCGAATTTTGCCCCCATGGCTACGCCTTTACATTGTGAAAAAAACTGATTATTATACCAAAAATAATTGTGTGTAGTAGCGAACACAACCAGATTTAAAATGAATTTTTTTTGTATGTTCGGTAAATTAGTATCTTGTGCAAGATAGTACTTTACTGCTGACAAACCGTGGTCATGGGAAATACATGTGTACAATGAGGACACATCGGCAGTGGCTATGATATCTCCTTCTTGGAGTTGGACATTACTAAGTTTTTGGATGGTATCTTTAGTGTCCCTGAGGTAAGATGGCATTTTGTTCACATGTGGCTGTAGGTAATGGTCGATATATTTCCCTATCCTTGAAGTCAAGGAATCAATCCCACTGATGATTGGGCGTCCAGGAGGTCGTTCAAGATTTTTATGGACCTTAGGTAAAAAATAAATAGTGGGAATACGGGGACACATGGGAATTAAAAATTGTTTCTCCTTCTTGTTCAAAATCCCTTTCTCATAGCCTTGTTTGATTATTTTAGTCAGTTCATTTTTATATTTGTGAGTGGGGTTAGATGTTAGAGTTTTGTAGGTGGCCGTGTCACTTAAAATATTATTCATTTCGGCTTTATAATCAGCTTTATCCATAACAACGATCCCGCCCCCCTTGTCGGCAGGTCTGATGATAAGGTCTTTGTTTTGACATAAACTTTCCATTCCTTGTTTAATGGAAATGGGAATATGGCATTTACGTACAGGCATGTCCTCTAGGTCTCGTAATACTAAGTCTTTAAAAACATTGATGGAAGGGGCTATGGGGCCAGAAGGGTTAAAAGTGGAAGGGTTACTAAGCCCTGAATGTACTGCAGAGGTGTTGTTTAGAG
>BLSH010286071.1:3258233-3285666 GCA_018402905.1 Glandirana rugosa | reverse complement strand
GTCGGTCTAGCTTGTTCGGTCTTATCCTGTAAGCAACATGTTAGTTATTTTGTTCTATGTTTCTAGTTTTTTATAAGAATTATTTGTAAGAATTATTTCCAAACTTTAAACGAGAGGGCTTTTTTGATTTATTCAAACTTTGAAAATACCTACAGGTGTTTAAATAGTCTTTTTAATTGTAAGTTGCCATGGAGTAAAGGTTAGGGTAGTCTAGGTGAGATTTGTTGTGGAGACGTCATGTAAGTCCCGAATCATTGGGAAGGCGAAAATTGGGAAGACCGGGGTATCGGGGAAGGTAGTTACAAAAATTTCTGAATCATAATTTAATGGAAATGGGAATATGGCATTTACGTACAGGCATGTCCTCTAGGTCTCGTAATACTAAGTCTTTAAAAACATTGATGGAAGGGGCTATGGGGCCAGAAGGGTTAAAAGCGGAAGGGTTACTAAGCCCTGAATGTACTGCAGAGGTGTTGTTTAGAGTGGATCTGATGGGATTGGAAATGAGGTACCGTTGAATGTTAATTTTTCTGATAAATTTGTGGACATCCATAAAAGTTTCAAACTTATTTAGTTTTTTCGGGAGAGCAAATTTCAAACCTTTATTAAGAATGTTTATTAAGAATATTTTTTGATCTTTGTATCTTGTTTTATTGATTGTACAACGAATGTCCTATTCTGGCTTGTTCGATCTGGCTGCCTTTTTATAAAAAGTTTATTGATATTTATGATATCACACTCCAATCATTTTACATTATGAATTCTACTCATATATTTTCTTTTTTCTTTTTATTCATACTGAATCCTGTTGGTCGATAACCCCCTTTTTATATATTTTTTTCACTCACAATTTCCGCATAATTATTATATATTCTGTTATTCCCATTCCGGATAATACGTTCATTGTTACGCACATTATGCCTGATATTTTGCGTGTCTTCCCCCTTAAGCACTTTACCCCCCCCTTTTTTCCACCTATATTTTGGCTCAATGACACTTCATATAGCGTGTATCTTTCACTATCCCTTTAATACAGCCTTTGCTTACAGTCCACTTTATGAATTGGTGACGCGGCTTTTGCTTAGCGCGTCATTTCCGTTTTTTTTTCCAGCGGACCACCGTCCCACGTCATTTCCTGATTTACCTTCAATGCGGGGCTTATGACGCGGCTTTATTTTTAGCCCGTCATTTCCGTTCAGCTGGAAACAAACATTCTATACACTTCCGGGTACAAACACCAATGAGTGGGCCATATAACAACACTCACTTATCAATACATTTTACTTTCTTTTTAAACCTTATAACCCGGATCACATTCACTATTCACATCCCCTACACTTTGATTTTCACTTTACTTTCTGTTCTGGAATCTTATAGCTTTTAAATTGAGGCGTGGAACGCACGCCAACGGCGCCATTTTGACGCCCAAAATACGACTTCCGTTTTTTGCGGCCCCCTACAGGGGGTTAATTGTTTACCTAACCCATTACTATAAATGGCACATTATGGCAGGAGGGGGAATACCCCAGATGATGGCCCTTTGAGCCGAAACGCGTCGGTTTCCTCCATCTCCTGCCAATTTATTATGAGCGCTTTTGATACTGTGTAAATGTGAGTATAATTTTAACCCTTAACAGTAATAAACTTTTTAAACGGTATCACACGATTGTGGATTTTTCTTCCTCATTCATGCACATTGAACACTGGAACATTTTCTGGACGTGAGACCCAAGATACCCTAGGAGCCCTTCCTCTCCCTCTATCCCAGGAGGAGCAGACCCCCAGGACCCTGGATCGTCCTCCTATCACTCCCGAGGTCGCCCTTTGACTGAGGTTCCCTTCCTTCCCCTGTCACCAGTGGACCAGGATGAGCAACCACCAGTTTTGATGCTTTCAAGCACTGCGCAGTTTTTACCAAGTTCTGGTAAGCCTCCATCTATTTCCTTACCACATCACAGTTGTTTTTCAAGGATAGCTGTCACAAGAGTATGAACTCAGCATTATTTGAAGGACTAATACCCATACTTACTCCATACTTACCTTTGGCGCTGCATATATTATTCTAATATATCTTTGGACAATTTTGGATCTGTTGTTTTATGCGTGCTGCCTGTCTAAACCCCTTTTTTCTTATATACTACTATTACTCAGTATTTCACTTGGCTATTTATTTTTGTGTTTATTAGTGAGCGCGGGTTTTTTCTGTTATACCATTCCATGTTGCCAGCACACCACAGACACTTCCCCATCCTGGGATATTCTCTCCCCGTGCTCCTCTCCATTCGGGAAATGGATCACAGCTTCTCACCAGCCAATGAGATTGGAGGGGTGTGGACTGTGGAAGGCAAAGTGGAAGTCCAGTACTGGAACGTGGCTGTGGGACCCTAGGGCAGATCGCAGCTGGACTTTGTGGAGGATATGCTAATATGACAGTGAGGCTGCAAGGGCCCCCTGGAGCTAGGGGCAGGGTTGCGATTGTGACCCCTGCAAACCCTATGCTACGCCCATGCTTAGAGTTCTTTCACATGGCTTGTCCATTTGATGGACTCCACTTGTTCAGCGGGGGATTGATCCGTTGATCTCCGCTGAGCAGGTGGATGACAGGTCCGTCTCCCCTCACTGTGCTGATAAGGAAGGACCTGTCAGAGTCCCGCTCTCCTCTATGCGGAGATCGGATGAAAACGGACCACCTGTCTGTTTTCATCTGATCCGCTGGGTCAGACAAATGAAAAATAGGGTCCCCATTCATATGGATTTGGCGGAGGATCGGATAGCAGCGGGTGTCAGCGAATATGTCACCGCTGACATCCGCTGCCCCATAGGGGTGAATGGAGTGTCCAATCAGGTCCCCCTGAAAAACTGACAGACAGACCTGATTGGAAAGCCCATGTGAAAGGGGCCTTAAACCCAAGGATTAAAAAAAACAATCCATGCAAGTAAGAGTATTGTTATAGATGGGAAGAATACCGGCATCAAGAGTAAAAAAGAATAAGAGATATAACCTTACTGCGTGTTTTAGCCCAGGTTCACACTGACAGCGGGATTGAAATCGTGCGAGTTCAGCTGTCCGATTTTGGGGGCGATTTCAGAGACATCTGTGCGGCTTGCTGAACAGATGTCTATACAAAATCGCACCCGAAGTCTCTAAAAGTAGTACAGAAACTACTTTTGGGAATCGGTGCGGCGATGCAAATGTGGCGTTCCGCCGATTTGGACGGTGCCATTGCCAGCACTTGCCACCGATTTTGCATGCGATATGACATGTCAACTCACATCAATGTGAACCTAGGCTTAAAGTTGAACTTAACCCACCTGTCCCTTACAGCCAAGTCAGCTGCCATCTTAGCCTCTATTGGATCTGCAATTTCCATGTTGCTGCACATGTGATCAGTTTTCACAGAAGTAATTTGATGGCTTGACAGTAAGGTTGAGAGCACAAGCAACCATGACAGTTATTATTCACGGCATGCTTTGAATGTAACTGTTTTAGGAAAGCGTTAAATTGATGGGGTTTGTTCCACTTCCGATGGGTTTCTTTCCATAAATCTACCCTTCCCACAGCAGGGGTTAAACTTTGATACTTGTTCTGCTCTACCGGCAGACTGAGTGTCACTCGCTTCAGCCTTGCTCATTCACACAAATGGGAAGTTTTCAAAGAACAGCCAATACAGACTGAACAGTAGGGCACCCGAGAAGAGAGAAAGTGGATAGACATTAAAAAGATCTGTCATTCATTCGCTGATAACTCAGATCAAGAAGCACCTACTTCATAATACAGCAACATTGTTCACAGTGATGAAAGAAAGTCTGATGGATATGTTTAGTAAAGTGTAGACATTTCATTTATTTCAGAAATATCACTCAGCCTAGTAACAAGTAGCCTTTGGTATATAATAATGTCACACGGTGGCTTTACTCCCTGTTTAAATTTACTCAAAATGCATGTATTTTTATATCTTGAGCCATAAAAATGACAGGAAAACATTTTTCAAGTCCATCTGCTTTGACCTTGCACATGGGATTTTATATCTTGCTATCGCAGTCACTTCATGCCAAGATCTTCCTTACTCAGATTAATTGTATCACTAAACAGCGCTTTGTATAGTGTTTAATGCACTGTCAGCTGTGCATAACATCTATTATTACAGGAGCCATGGCTCTACAGCAGGCAATGACAGAAGAAAGAAAGAGAAACATCCCATTTTATATGAAAAAGAGTAGGTGCGCAAGATCTGAAAGGAAACTAGGCCAACAAAATGCGTAGCAGTTTGTTTATGAAAGGGAGATACAAACATCTTTGATATGGATATGTATAGTGCTGTATAAAGACAAAGCCATGCTACAGCCCTTTATCAGTGTCAAATGATGAAAAATGACACGCGGAGAAGACCCGGTGCGATGTAGCTCAGTCAGCACAGGAACACCTTGGTTAGAATGTGGATATTTTTAGTTTTCTGCCGCAGGGTTTCATTTCTATGGTAATTAATCAAGGGGATATGCTCATCCTTTCTTTTCACTCCCCCCATCCCCAAAACATTTGTACAAATAGCCATGTGTCCTCTAGCTACAATCTGATAATAAGCTTGTATTGGGGTGATCGCAGGACATGTCCTATGTATACAAAAGAATAACATTAAGGAATTAGTCTGCACATTATCACTTGGAATGGTGCTGTATTGAAACAGAAAGAAAATAGGATTACCCAAAATGGTATAAAAGTAAAAATGTGCCGTAATCGACAAATAATTGATTACTGAAAAATAATTTGTGGCACTGCCCCATTTACTTGAATGGTTGAGTTTTACAGGTGGTGCCTCCTGTCATATTGACATGCCATGTTAAAGTTGGCATGGCTATGGCATGTGACCAGCCCTAGCTGCCTGTATTATAGACTTTAGTTGGGCGATTGGGAAGGCATTAAATCGCGGCTCAATGACCTGTGTTTACCATATTCTCTGGCTGTCTGTGTGAATTTGGAGACATTCCGGCAATTTTATCAGACATTATATACATCCCAGCTGACTCCTGATTTCCAGCCAACTGAATTGTCAGTTAGGCTGGATTCGGTTGCATTGGCCTGGTGAATGGATAATGAGAGGGAGATGCTAGTACATCCCATAACATTGGAGGAGGTTCTCTTGGCCATCGGTTCCTTTCCTATGGGGAAGTTACCTGATCAGGTGGCCTTCCTATTGAATTTTACAAGGCCCATGGAGACCTTCTTGCTCCTGTACTGACTTCTCTTTACCCTAATTGTTTGAAAGAAGGAGCTTTACCAGACTCAATGGGTCATGCTCATATACTCTTAATTTATAAATCCCCAAAAGATCCATCCTCTTGTGCCTCATATAGGCCGATTGCTCTCTTGAATGTAGATTTTAAGATTTTGACAAAACTTATCTCCCAACGATTACAACCTATGATGGCTAGCATTATTGATCCAGATCCAGAGTTTATGGATGGTAGGGCCACGGATGTGAATTTGCGGAGATTATATACTAACATCCATGCTTCACACTTTAATATGGGATCTAGGGCCCTTGCCTCTCTAGATATAGAGAAGGCTTTTGATACTCTTGAATAGCCCTTTCTGTGGGAGGTGCTCCGCAGAATGGTCTTTCCAATGATATTTATAAAATGGTTACAGGTCCTATATAGACATCCTACAGCAGCAGTGAAAATGAGGGAGGTCTGTCAACTTCTTTTTCATTATTTAGGGGAAGCTGGCAGGGCTGCCCTCTGTCTCTGACCCTTTATGCTATTGCTAAGTAGCGGGTGACGTGGGCTTTGTGTACCTCCCCCAATATTAGGGGGTTGCGGATTGGCTGGCTTGAGTAGAGGGTAGCCCTGTACGCGGATGATCTTCTACTGTTTTTGAATGATGCTGGACCCTCTTTCCAAGGAGTTTTAATAGTCGACTCCTTTTCAACTGGGCTGAAGGTAGATTGGTCCATGTTATCTCCAATAGACATCGAGGCCTGTAATACGGCTTCCAATGATATTCCATTGCAGTGGGTAGAAAATTTCAAATACAGGCGGTCCCCTAGTTACAAACATCCGACTTACAAACGACTCCTACTTACAAACGGAGGTAGACAACAGGAAGTGAGAAGAAATCTACCCATAGGAAGGGAAATTCACTCCTGTAAGAGTTATTATGGGAAAAAGGTGTCTCCGTTGATGCTTTATCACCAATCCTTGTTTCCACAACAACCCAACATTTTCAAAATCCAATTATCATTGGGACAGGAAGTGAGATGGAATCTTCTGAACAGAAACATAGACAGCAAAACAAACATTACAGGGGTGTTACCCCTTCCCTATGCTATCCAAAAAGCTTAAAAATATTTTTTTTGGCTGAAGCTACACTTAAAAAATGTACCTGTTCTGACTTACAAACAAATTCAACTTATGAACAAACCTACAGTCCCTATCTTGTTTGTAACCCGGGGACCGTCTGTACTTGAGTTGTAATCTCTCGCCAAACCTCAGATTTCACCTCCCTGAATTTGACCCTAGCCCTAGGAGACATTGGGTCAAAGGTAAAAGTGTGGACATCTCTACCATTATCCTTATTGGGGCATATTGAGCTTTTAAAAATGAAAATTATACCAAAACTTATGTATCTTTTTTGACATTCTCCACATTGGCTTCCTGGTTCCTTTTTGTACAAGATTAAATCAACTTTTTTCATCCTTTTTATGGGGATCCAATAACCCCAGGTATAAATTGACCACTTTGATGTGAGCTTGTGATCAGTGTAGTCTAGCTTTCCCGGATCTATATAAATATTATTTAGCCACACAGCTGGTTACAGCCGCATGGTGGCTGAATCCAGATTTATCTAATTCATCCACTCGGCTGGAAGCCGCGGTGGTAGGATCCATAGAAGCTTTTAAGGTTTTGGTGTTTAGGGGTCTTAGGGTACCTTACCATCTGACTGCTGCCATGCTCAATACTATCTGAGCTTGGGAGGAAAGCCTTAGATGTGAGCATTATCCTAAAGAAGCGATCTCTCCAACTGCCTCTCTATGTTTAAACCCTACCCTTTCTCAACTTTATAAACTACCAGCGCCTGTTGTTTGGACGAAGTATAATATTAAATTACTTTCCCAAGTGGTCACTGATCAGAAACTGTCAACTTTCTCTACACTTAATTCAATTTTCAACCTGCCTAGCTCCTATTTATTTAGATATTTTCAGCTTTGCCATGCTTTTCATTCCCAGTTTCCACAGGATAACTTAATGATTATGCAATCTATCTTAGAATCAATACTTAGGTCTGAATGTCTGGAGAAGCCCACCTCAACATTGTATTTTCATTTTATTTCAATTTCCCTCCGGCCATTGGAGAGTCTTAAAGTTAAGTGGGTACGAGACCTACCCGATTTGAACTTAGAAGATTGGGGAGATGTGTGGGATCTCCCACTTCAGTCCCTGGTATCCTTGAGAGGCAAGTTGATTCAATTTAAATTATTACATAGAGCATATCTTACGCCATGTAGACTTCATAAAATAAATCCTGAGTGTTTGTCTGAGTGTTGGTGGTGCGGTGCGACCCAGGGGGATTTCTCACACGTTTTTTGGACCTGCCCACATATAGCTATTTTTTGGGCGGAAGTGGTGGACCTGCTGAATTCCATTACTTCCGCCCCTCTTCCACTCTCAATGTCTGTATGTTTGCTGGGATTGGTGGAGGCAATTCTTCCTACACTGCCAGAGCGAGTGTCTGCTAATACCACATTATTTTATGCAAAAAAAGCTATTGCATTACATTGGAAGAAACCTTTTTCTCCTACACTTTTATGCTGGAAGCAATTGGTTAATAATAGTCTTCCATTGTATAGAGACACTTATATGAATAGGGGATGTCCGAGTAAGTATGACAAAGTTTGGGCTATGTGGCTGGATAAGCCCTATACGGCATCTGATGCCAACAGGAGCTACTGATCATAATATAAATTTGTTTATATATAGTGTGTGTGGGGCTGCTGGGGATAGAAGTAACTTAAATAGAGTGCTGTCACACTGTGCATGGGCTGATTGCGGAAATTATAGGTGCCATGATCAAATAATAAGTGACATGATTAAACTTTGAGTACTTTGACTAAATTTTGGTAAAAAGAAGATAATTTGGTTAATTATACTCCTCTTTCTTTCTACGTTATTTTGAATGGGCGGCTGTTATGCAATGTGATGGGATCTGGAACTGCATCAATATTTTAGTTCATTGTGTATGATGTTCTGTTTTGTCTTGTATGTTCTTGTTTTGTTGGCTGATTAAAAAAGCGAATAAAAAGATTTATAAAAAAAAAAAGGGTTGCTAGGGTTATTGTTAGGGTTAAGGTCCGGGTCAAAGGTCAAGGTCAGCATATTATGGGTAGCATATATTGTTCTTAGGCCCTACTACGGGTACAAACAACAACTAACATACACATATGTGGTATCGCTGTGATCGTCAGGAGCAGGAGAATTTGCTCTGTTCTAAATTATGGTAATAGCAAGACAACTAAACTAAATTAATATATATATATATATATATATATATATATATGTATTAAACTATTTTAGGCAAGATTTCCTTTGATAATAAAAAAAATCAGGAGATATCCATTACTATTTACCACCAAAAGATAGCCAAATTTATCTTGAAAAAAAACAATATGTACAGTTTTACTAACACATATCAAAGTTGCAAAATTGTGCTTAGGCATTAACCTCCCTGGCGGTAATCCCAAGTGTGGCTCGGGGTGGAATTTCAGTACCAATCCCGAGCCACACTTGGGATTGCATCGCTGGATCCAAGGCAGCGTTACTCACCTTGTCCCCTGGATCCAGCGACATCCAGCTATGTCCCCCGCCGTGTCTGCGGGCTGTGTCCGCCACCCGATGCCTCTGTGTGCCGGGCTCCGTTCCCTGTCAGCGTCGTGTCACACAGGGGCGGAGACCGGCGGCAAATTCAAAAAGTGAAACACACAGCATACATTCAGTACACTGTAATCTGTAAGATTACATTACTGTATCAAATCATTTCACATCCCCTTTGTCCCTAGTGGTTTGCCCAGTGCCCTGCATGCACTTTTATATTATATAGGTCATTCTTTCTGCCTGGAAACTTGAGAACGTCCATGGCAACCAAAAAGTGTCCCTTTACATCAAAAGTCGTTTTTGATCAGCTAGAAAACACCGATAGTAAATAAGAATCATTTGCAGAATTGAGTGATACTGATTTTTGGGGAAATTTATAATCAGACACTGAAAGTGACGACAGCAACAATTCTGCAACTGAGCAAATTTCAGTGTTTTTGGTTTGATTACATTATTGAATACATTTTATTACTATTACGTTATTATTTTTGATAATTATTTTCAGTTATTTATTATAATTTATGATTTCATGTTTCAAACTTTATCATACCTGGGATGTCTACTAGACTCTTGTTTGGACAGATTTAAGTGAGTTATTCCTAAGAATTACAGGCCTACAATATAAAACGCCAAATTTCCATGCAAAATAATGTACCGCTTTCAGCACCAAAAATCTCAAATAATCATACTGCCAGGGAGGTTTAAACTTAGGTGGCAACGGGTTTGCAGTTAAGCCAAAAAAACAAAACAAGTATTCAGGAGATGGCAGGGTTGCCAAATAATGGGTTTGATTTATGAAAATTGGAGTGCAAAATCATGAGCAGCTCTGCATAGAGACACAAACAGCTTCCAGGCTTTTTTGCCAAAGCTTAATTGAACAAGCTGAATATAGAAACTCATTGGCTACAATGCTCATCCACACCTGATTTTGCACTCTCCAGTTTTAGTAAATCCCCCCCAATGACCACTCAGTCAACTCTGAAAAGTGTTCCATGGTTATATCAATTTTCAGAGAGAGAGGTTAATCATAATTCCTAGAGAATTTCAAACAAGCACTCTTCTACAGAGGCTATAGACTGTAATGCAGAGTTACTAGAGTTGGTTGGATCAGTTGACCACATGATAAAAAAACCCTGCTGTGTGGCCAGCCTAGTGAAAGAAATGAAAGTATGAACAATGGACTAATTCTGACCACACACCAGCACATTTTTTGGTGAGTTACAAAGAAAAATCTAAGAATTGGCTGAGCTTTGTTTACTAAAGCGTCAAACAGTGCCGGGACAAGGTCATTAGTGATATTACTAAATACTATCATTGTACTAATGACACTTGGAAGTGGCTAACATCTAGGGGCAATCAAGGGGTTAATTGTGTGTACTGTGTGCTGTTTTTTTTTTTTATCATAGATTGATTTGTTTATTTTGCTTTGCAGGGAAAAGAAAAAAAGGGATTGTTCCCTCTGTACAGAGCTCTGTATTGATTGTCAACACAGGGCTCTGGGCTGTGATTAGACACAGCCAGTCAATAGGTCCCAGCCATGAATCATTGGCTAGGATCTGCTGATAGACCCCCGTTGTGTCAAATCACAGGGGAGTAGGTGGGTGGGGGCACGCGCCCGAAACCCTGAAACAGGCAGTGACATACGGGTACGCTGGGTTCCTGTAGCTGCCACCCCATAGCAGGATATGTACTGCGGAGGGTCGGCAAGTGGTTGATTACCAATGGTGAAAATAAAATAAAATAGTTCTGCGCTATGGACTAAGGGATTCTAACAGCTGCTGCCTCCACATATATCAATCACCAAAAAGGTATATGGTCAGAGTAAATACAATGATGGGTGAATGGAGTTGGTGCTGCTAATGTAAATATAATCTAATGTGTCAAAAATTGAATGAATAAAAATATATGTATATATATCTACCTATATAACTGTCACCACCTTATTAAAAAAGTGCTATGTGCAAGTTCAAAAAATGTATATGTACCTATACCCTCAAACAAAGTGCAAATGTGCAATGCAATTGACAAGTATTAACATAATGCAACATTCATTACTCCATCAGGAAAAAAGAGATTAAAATAAAGTATATATATATCAACCTATATAACTGTCACTGCCTTATTGTAAAAGTGCTATGTGCAAGTGCAAAAAAAAAATATATGTAACAATACCCTCAAACAAAGTGCAAATGTGCAATGCAATTGACAGGTATTAAAATAATACAACAATCATTAATCCATCAAGTGATGGATTAATGATTGTTGCATTATGTTAATACCTGTCAATTGCAGTGGTAGCTGGTGAAGGTTTAGGATGGGGGGGCAGACCCCACCCTTCCTTTTGACCCCTCCCACATCGCATAAGCCCCACCCATTATATAATCCACCCACTCCATCCCCTGTATTCCACATATTGTGTCAGGAGTTTACAGCTTGGCATCACAGGACAGGAGTATACAGCCCAGCATCACAGGACATAGTATACAGCCCCAGCATCACAGGACAGAGTATACAGCCCTAGCATCACAGGACAGAGTATACAGCCCCAGTATCACAATACAGGAGTATATAGTCCCAGCATCACAGGACAGGAGTATACAGCCCCAGCATCACAGGACAGAGTATACAGCTCAGCATCACAGACAGGGGTATACAGCTCAGCATCACAGGACAGAGTATACAGCTCAGCATCACAGACATGAGTATACAGCCCAGCATCACAGGTAGGATATATATCCAGTATCACAGGTAGGATATATATTGTCAGTATCACAGGTAGGGGTATATAGCCGGTATCATAGGTAGGGTATATAGCCAGTATTACAGGTAGGTAGGGGTATATAGCCCAGTATCACAGGTAGGTAGGGGTATATAGCCCAGTATCACAGGTAGGTAGGGGTACATAGCCCAGTATCACAGGTAGGTAGGGGTATATAGCCCAATATCACAGGTAAGTAGGGGTATCTAGCCCAGTGTCACGGGTAGGTAGGGGTAAATAGCCCAGCATCACAGGTAGATAGGGGTATATAGCCATTATCACAGGTAGGTAGGGGTATATAGCCCAGTATTACAGGTAGGTATGGGTATATAGCCCAGTATCACTGGTAGGGTATAGCCAGAGCAAAGCCCCCGCTGCAGCCATGGGACTCACGGCTAAAAGGTGTCAGGTGCATGGATAGGGGGCGCCCTCAATGCATGGGCCACCACTGGTCAATTGCATTGCACATTTGCACTTTGTTTGAGGGTATAGGTACATATACATTTTTTGCACTTGCACTTAGCACTTTTATAATAAGGTGGTGACAGTTTTACAAGTAGATATATAGACATATATCTTCATTCATTCAATTTTTGATACATGAAATTATATTTAAATTAGCAGCGCCAATTCCATTCACCCATCATTGTGATTACCAACGGTATTTGTAGTATGCAGCATGAAGTCTGATGCATTAGTAACAAGTGGCAGTTAAAGCAGAGCTCCACCCAAAAGTGGAAGCTCCATTTGTTTGCTTCCTCCCCCCCTGTCCGCTGCCACATTTGGCACCTTTCGGGGGGAGGGGGTACCTGTTTTTGAAAGGTACCTGCTTTCATTTCTGGGTGACTTTGCTGCAGTGAAGTCACCCGGAAGTTTGGCCCCCCTCCTCCTTCTGCCACTACCGGGCCATTCACAAAGCACAATGCGCTTCGGGCATGTGCAGTAGGGAACTGGCTTTACTGCCGGTTTCCCTTACAAGGAATGGCAGCGGCAGCACCCGAGAGCCGATTGAAATATCAGCTGGGATGCCAACGTCACTGGATTCCTGAACAGATAAGTGTCCTGATATTAAAAGTCAGCAACTACAATATTTGTAGCTGCCGACTTTTAATTTTGGGTGGAAGGGCTGGAGCTCCTCTTTAATTAACCCCTTTGTGCTGCATTAGTGGCACCAGTGTCAGTGTTAATTAACCCCTTCATACTGTTAACACTGACACCGGTGCCACTAATGCAGCACAAAGGGGTTAATTAACTGCCACTGGTAACTAATGCATCAGTGGCAATACACAATAACACCCTCATGCTGCATATTACAGAAGTACAGTTGGTAATTAATTAACCAACCCTCAGCCCCCAATCCAAAGAGTTAACTAACTAATCTGCTCTGCACAGGCCTTACTTGGTTCTTCTTCCTCGCACTTGCAGCTCCAGTAGCATTCCTCTCAGTGATGCCACGCCGGCATTAGGAAGCACCTGTCGGGCGGAGATTACTCCGTCTGACAGGGAAGTGAAAAGCTAGTCCTAGGCTTGTGCCAAGTGCAGGAGCACACTCGGCACAGCGTTGCAGCTCTGACTGGCTCTGCTGTATTGTAGCGTGGCCGGTGTTTACAGTCACAGTGTAGGTATCCAGCCAGGTCTCAGCAGCACTTTACCTGCGCCCCTCTTCATTCAGTAAATTGTGCCGCCCAGGGCATCCACCCCCTTCCACCCCCCTCAAACATCCCGTTGTATCCAGGGGTATTGAATAAAACTGAGCATCTCCAAAACATATTTCATTGTTTGAAATGAACACAAGAGTTCATTTTATGTTACACCTTGGGTATGGTGTAATAGGAACCAGATTCATGTCACCTAACTTTGCACTTTAGTAAACCAGGCCCTCTGAAGTCTATTCTGGAGTACTAACTTGAAAATTATCCATCTGCTTCAAAATTATTTTCCTTTCAAAGTTTTTTTTTGCAAAACGTATTAACAAAGTATATCAAGCATGCTGATATGCTCTGCGCCTGATGAAGTTAATTGTGGCACATTGGGGACTTGATATTACATGTTCATGACTGTAGTATTAAACCCTTCATTTAAAAATGATCTCCGTATATAAATATATTTACAAATCATTATATACTGTGCTTGTAAATGTTCTTTACCTTTTACAAATGTCACTCACTCTGTATACCTGGTGTAACACCCAATTTCCAGCCAGACAGCATGCACACAATTACTCCCTGATGCACCGACCATTAAAGTAAATGCTACAAAAGTACTTGCACATTTTTAGTATGATTTCCATATGCACCAAAGTTTCAGTGACCTTATACTTATCTCTCCCCCTTCATCTAACCACAGTGAAGGATCGACAGGAAAGTGAATAAAAACACGTTTTTTATTAGTTATTTTTTTTAAATAAAGGCTTATAGACACTTTTTTGTGTAGTGTTTTTTCATTAGTTATTTTACAGTCACCCAAGAGCAGGTTGGCAGAGAGGTTGGCAAATCACAGATCCTCTAGATGCAGCCTCTCTGTGTTGGCTGGGGGGGGGGGAGGCATGCACACTGTGATGGCTCCATTGAAACCCCACTAGTGATAGGGGCCACTGCAAAAACATAAGTCTTGTTGGGCATAAAAAAAATGTGTGTGGTTATGTGTTACTACTCGTAACTTCACTAGGGTTTAATAATGCTCTAAAGCGGATCTTCACCCTCTGTAGCATGATCCCTCTTCTGGTACTGTGCATGGATAGCAGCCTTTTTTAAAAAAAAATTACCCTTTTTGTTTTATAAAATTTTAGGCCATGCATGTCATGCGCCTAGGCGTATGACGTACAACGTCTTCCCTTTGCCTCCTGGGATATCCACGTCACAAACCATAGGAGGCCAAGCCTTCCATTCAGTAAACATGGAGGGGACGGGCCTAGCAGGGCGTCATAGAGAGGCATGCCAGCTGATCCCGGAACAGCTGGCAGCCTCTCAATGACGTCACAGCAAAACATGGCGGTGCAAGACTGTGTGTTGCTTGTAGAGAAAAGTATCTCTGCTGGACAGCGCTGGATCCACTGGGTGGATGAGTATCTGAAATAGGCTAAACACCACACCAGGTAAGCAGGGGTTGTTGAAAAAAAAAAATATGGGGGGGGCAATGGAAAACCGCTTTAACTCATATACTAATTATTATGAATAGGAACTCTCAAGTCTGCAGTATTGCTTTCACAAAAGGACAGATACACAAAGACTGGAGACAAAGGAAATACAAATTCCATAGTTATCAAATTATGTGATTATGTTCTTCAACTAACAGATTCAATTTCTGTAAACTGCACACTTGTTCCATTTTTTTTTTCTTTAAGTCAGCTTAAAAAAGCTGTATCACACAACAATCATTCAGGCTGGGTTCACACTTATGCGAATTGGATGCGGGTTTCCCTGCAATCAATTTGCATGACAAGAAACTGTGACCGACTCTTAATGGAGCCGCTTCCATGGAGCGCACAGCATAAGGGTCCCGTGTGTCTTTGGCTCAGTTTCAGGTCCGAATTCAGGCAAAAATTTGGACCTATTTCAGACCTGAAATGGTGGACAGGGACACACCGGACCCCCTGCTGTGCCCCATGGCCGCACATAGTGTGAACCCAGCCTTAGGCTGGGTTCACATCTATGCGGCTGCGGTGTGTTTTTTGTTTCTTTTTTTTCCTAATAGGAAAGGCTCCTTAACAAACGATGAATAGCCGTTTGTTAAGGAGCGCGTGGATGCTGCATCCTTAACAACAAATGACCCATCAACTGTCAGCTCCCAAAAACACATTCAAAAACGCAACATTGTGCTGGTCCATAGAACTCTATTACACGCAAAATGGAATTTGCTGCGGGGAAAAAAAGTCCCTGACCCTTTCCATGAATGCAACGGCTGAAAAACGCATAGATGTGAACGTGTCCAATAGGAAACCATGTTAAATGGACTGTAGTGCATAGGTGAGAACCTAGCCTTAGACATTTGGTATTTATAAATTCACTCATGTTGGATCTTTTAAATACGATATACAGTATAGAATTCTAATTCTATTTGGTTGCCAAAATATCATAAATACACTAACTAAAAATGCTATTATTAAAAGAATTAAAAGCAGACCTTACCCTTATAATTACTTATTACTACCTACTTTATCAGAAGCATATATATATATATATATATATATATATATATATATATATATATATATATATATATATATTCTGCACTGCCCGTCTGTACGCTTCTGTATTTCTTTCCTAGGTGAGAATGACAGGTTGACATATCCTCTATTGTACACCGACTCCTGGGTTATGTTTTGCCAATAGAACGCTGCTGCACAGGTGAGGAGCAGGAAGTAAATTGCAGAAGAAAACAGAGGGTAAATCATTTTGCCCTGACACCAGGCATCTGAAAGTTCAACGATTTGTAAGTTAGTTTTAGCCTCCATTATACAGTAAGGGAAGTGTGTATTTTACCACTGCTAATATATTACATTTTTAATAGTGCCTTCATTACAATTTTGAGGATTCGGATGAAGTTCCTTTTTAAGCTATACTGAATCTCGCTTTAAAGATTTAGATGTATATAGGAAGCTTCAGGTCCTTCCAAACTGCCAACATAAATCAATGTCAGCTCATTATGGCAGCCCCACTCTGTAGTACTCAATGTCATTGCAAGCCTTAGGTTCCAATGATATGAGAAGGAATATTTTCTTTGATGCCTGCCCCATCTGCTGTGCATAGTATAGAAAATGAGCAACACATAAAGGGATCATTTCTCTCTAGATAGTTCACCAGAGGTTCAATGGCTAATGTGTTTTCAGATACATACAGTTAATCAATTTAC
The DNA here is from genome assembly GCA_018402905.1 of Glandirana rugosa. Classification (NCBI taxonomy): domain Eukaryota; kingdom Metazoa; phylum Chordata; class Amphibia; order Anura; family Ranidae; genus Glandirana; species Glandirana rugosa. Next base: position 3,269,189 of record BLSH010286071.1, on the reverse strand, counting down.
AACACAAATTATTTATGAAAGTGCAGAAGTACCGGTGCTGACATTAACCTGATCAGTGACGTAATATAGGGCTTGCAAACTGGTAGCCTCTGTATATTGTTCCTATGCACAATGAGACTTTTGCCAAGGCTCTGGTAAAATCTTTCCTAATTAATACGTCTCACCATGTACAGTAAAGATGAGAGGAGACTCCTGGACTTTTACTAGTGCAAGAGATTAGCCCCAGCTCACTCTATCCAGCTTGGATCGAAAAGCAGTTACACTACTTGTAACCGTACTCCCTGATATATACAGTACAGTGTTTTCTGTGTATAACTGGGAAAGGGGGGGGATGCATCTGGGGGTTGTCCAGAGCTATGAGATCCAGAATTTACTGAAACTGTCAGCATGTTTAATATCTTAAACTTTAGTCAAATAAATGTGAATCTAATAAGGTGGTGGTCTGAATGATAAATAAGAACAATGGAAACTTAATTTAAAATAATACCCAAGAAAGAATGTAATATTTTGAAGCTTACCATTAAAATAAATGCTGCAGGGAGCAGTAGAACAATTCTTAGCAAACTTACTATAGAATACAAAATTAATACAACTTATAGGCTTTCGTCAGTAAATATTTTCTCTTGAAGGCTTGTACGTCACAACCACTGCCCATTTTACTGGTCCCACACCCTACTTAATCTGACTGTACATTGTAGACATTAGAGAACCTTCAACTAACTGGTGACATGAGTCATCAAGGTGACACCAAGTTAGTGGTGGCCGGAGGAATTTTTTTGGGGGGGGGGGCGGCAAATTTTATGCCACCAACACCCCAAACCTCCCCCCCTCCGTTGGTCAGTCGGTTGGTCGCACTTACCCCATTTCGGCTTGCCATGCTCGATGAAGGCCTCCCGTCCCCCTACTCTCCACAGGTTTCTGTTTCCTCCCTTCTTCTTGGCAGCCAATTGGGGGTCTTCTCTTTTTGGCCAATCAGAAAATGGGTCTCACACCTGCTTCTGCTTGATCGAATTGAGAATCAGTGTTACAACAGTAAATTTTCATTCACTGTTGTAACACCTATGTGGACTCAAGGCACAATGCTCTGTACCATGAGTCACACTATTTTGAAGCCTATTAGAGCCTATGGCTCTAATCAGGTGCTTCAAAAAAACACCCCCGTCGCTGTAATTCAGGCTCCTGGCATCCTGAAAGGGGCCGGGCGCGTGAATCAGGGGTGGCCGCAGCGGCAATGGATAGATTCATGCTATGCATTATTCTATCCATTATGCATATAGGGGGTGGCTAGGACAGAGGGGGCAGAGCCCAGGTGCCTCTAATGGACGGACTGCCGCTGCACCAAGTAATGACGTTTAAAGGGTAACTCCACTTTCATGGGGAAAAAAATAGCGAAAAAATAATATAGCGTGTACAATTGCGACACAAGTCATGTTGTAATTGAATGTTATCAAAAATTAACTTTTCTTTTCAATCTGCAGCCTCTGTCATTTTCTGAGAATGCATTGCAATATGGCTACCTAGAGTTGTTCTGTACATAGAATGTGTACTGACCACTCCCCAGAAACATAATTTCCTGCTTGTGTGATTGGCTCACCAATTTTCCCAGAAGTCTGCCTAAGATACAAGTCAGATTTCAGGCATCCCCTGCAACAAAAAGGACATTTTTGGAGAGATACTTTCAATAGGAGCACATCTAAAGGGATGCAGGCCCAGTAGATTTCCTCATTAGTGCCCTGTTGCTGCAGACCTGACAGTTAATTATGAAACCACTCCCATTAGACCTATTCAGTACAGAGGCACAGAGGAACAAACAGTGATTTCTTCAGAATAACAAAAGGTAGGAATCTGCAACAAAGGTTGTTATAACCTTTGCAATGTATATCACCCAGAGGGGAATGTTTTTTTTCTCAACAAAAGTGGAGTTACGCTTTAATAATGAATCACAAGAGTATCCCGATTTGGATACTTAGCTAAGGTATGGCAGTCCTCAAACTGCTGAAAATACCATGCTATGACAATTTTTCAACCTTTGGGTGCTTGTCACTCAGACCTGACAGTCTTTGGTAAATTTAATAGCTACAAGATTATGCTTTTCAACTGAAGGATTAGTCCTGATTACTTTCTTTAAACAACTCCACACTTTTGTTTCAGTTTAATTTTTTCCAGTTTTTCTTAAATCAGCCCTACAAAGTGAAATTCTATCACACAACAATCATTTGGAGATTTGTATATTAATTTACTTGTGTTGGATCCATCATATACAGTTTATAGCACGTTGTGAAAATACCATAAATACACTAAAAAAGCTATTATTTAAAGCGGACCTTACCCTGATTTTTAATAATGCCTTTAATAATGAATAACAAAGAGTATCCCAATTCGGAAACTTAGGTAAGGTATGCCATTTTTTAAACAGCTTGAAACACCATGATTTGCCAGTTTAACTTTTGGGCATATGTAACTACACAGCATAAAAAGTGGCTTTAACATTCCATCATGATGATTTTAAAAGCAATGGCGCTCTGGAGGCACACGTCTGTAATACCACTACTCTCCAACATTCAGCAATAAATGGTATTGATGGAATTATCCGGCAAAGCCAAGAAGTCCTCCACATGGCACACTTTGTTAGTGGAACTTCAATCCACATCTTCACAATTTTACAGAGATTTCATCAAAGGGAGCACAGACAGTTCAAATCCTGTATAAATAAATGGGTGCTTGACTTCACCATGCCATATGTCCCCCCCCAGCCTGGGGGTTCCCTTATGCTCAATACTATCAGGATACAAAACACCAGATAAAGCAGATCACTACTGATACTTAGAAGAATGTTCCATGACTTATACTGGCATATATATATATATATATATATATACATACATATGTATATATATATATATACATATGTATATATATATATATATATATATATATATATATATATATATTCTACACGCCCCTGTTAAAATTTAAGGTTTCTGTGATGTACAAAATGAGACAAAGGTAAATCATTTCAGAACCTTTTCCACCTTTATTGTGACATATAAACTGTACAACTCAATTAAAAAAACAAACTGAAATATTTGGGGGGGGGGGAGTAAAAATAAAAAAATAAAATAAAATAATGTGGTTACATGTTAAATAGGAGGCAGTACACACCTGCCACCATTTAAAGTGCCTCTGATTAACCCCAAATAAAGTTCAGCTGGTCTAGTAGGTCTTTCCTGACATTTTCTTAGCCATATCTTACAGTAAAAGCCATGGTCCGCAGAGAGCCTTCAAAGCATCAGAGGGATCTCATTGTTAAATGGCATCAGTCAGAAGAAGGGTACAAAAGAATTTCCAAGGCTTTAGATATACCATGGAACACAGTGAAGCAAGTCATCATTAAGTGGAGAAAATATGGTACAACAGTGACATTACCAAGAACTGGACGTCCCTCCAAAATTGATGAGAAGACGAGAAGAAAGCTGGTCTGGGAGGTTGCCAAGAGGCCTACAGCAACATTAAAGGAGCTGCAGGAATATCTGGCAAGTACTGGCTGTGTGGTACATGTGACAACAATATCCCGCATTCTTCATGTCTGGGCTATGGGGTAGAGTGGCAAGACGGAAGCCTTTTCTTATGAAGAAAAACATCCAAGTCCTGCTAAATTTTGGGAAAATATATCTGAAGTCTCCCAAACCACGTGGGAATATATGTTATGGTCTGATGAAACCAAGGTTGAACCCTTTGGCCATAATTCCAAAAGATATGTTTGGTGCAAAAACAACACTGCACATCACCAAAAGAACAGCATACCCACAGTGAGGCATGGTGGTGGCAGAATCATGCTTTGGGGCTGTTTTTCTTCAGCTGGGATCTTAGTCAAGGTAGAGGGAATTATGAACAGTTCCAAATATCAATCATTCTGCCAGGGTATGTAAACTTATGATCACAACTGTATTCACTTGATGATTTCTTGGCTATTTTTCAGAGAATATGAATAACACAAAACCATTTCTTTCACTCGTGGTTAATGTTTGCTTGAAGCTATTTATTATCAATCAACTGTGTTTACTCTTTTTAAATCATAATGACAACAGAAACTACCCAAATGACCCTGATCAAAAGTGTACATACCCTGGTGATTTTGGCCTGATAACATGCACACAAGTTGACACAAAGGGATTTGAATAGCTATGAAAGCTAACCATCCTCACCTGGGATCTATTTGCTTGTAATTAGTGTGTGTGTAAAAGGTCAATGAGTTTCTGGACTCCTGACAGACCCTTGCATCTTTCATCCAGTGCTGCACTGACATTTCTGGATTCTGAGTCATGGGGAAAGCAAAAGAATTGTCAAAGGATTTTGAGAAAAGCTAGTTGAAAAGGATAAAACAGGAAAGTGATATAAAAGATATCCAAGGAATTGAGAATGACAATCAGCAGTGTTAAAACTCTAATCAAGAAGTGGAAAATGTTGAAACCAAACCCCGGTCAGGTAGACCAACTAAAATTTCAGACACAACTGCCAGGGAAATTGTTCAGGATGCAAAGACAAAGCCACAAATAACTTCAGGTGAAATACAGGATTCTCTGAAAACATGTGGTGTGGCTGTTTCTAAATGCACAATAAGGAGGCACTTGAAGAAAGGTGTGCTGCATGGTCGAGTCACCAGAAGAAAGACATTACTATGCAAATGCCACAAAGTATCCCACTTACAATACACCAAACAGCACAGAGACCAGCCTCACACCTTCTGGCACAAAGTCATTTGGAGTGATGAGACCAAAATTGAGCTTTTTGGCCACAATCATAAATGCTACATTTGGAGAGGAGTCAACAAGGCCTATGATGAAAGGTACACCATTCCTACTGTGAAGCACGGAGGTGGATCGCTGATGTTTTGGGGATGTGTGAACTACAAAGGCACAGGAAATTTGGTCAAAATTGATGGCAAGATGAATGCAGTATGTTATCAAAAAATACTGGAGGAACATTTGCATTCATCAGCCAGAAAGCTGCGCATGGGACGTACTAGGAAATTCCAACATGACAATGATCCAAAACACAAGGCCAGGTTGACCTGTCATTGGCTACAGAAGAATAAAGTGAAGGTTCTGGAGTGGCCATCTCAGTCTCCTGACCTCAATATCATTGAGCCATTCTGGGGAGATCTCAAACGTGCAGTTCATGCAAGACAGCCCAAGAATTTCCAGGAACTGGAGGCTTTTTGCCAAGAGGAATGCACAGCTTTACGATATGAGAAGATAAAGAGCCTCATCCACAAATACCACAAAAGACTTCAAGCTGTCATGGATGCTAAAGGGGGCAATACACGGTATTAAGAAATGGGGTATGTAAACTTTTGATCAGGGTCATTTGGGTAGTTTCTGTTGTCATTATGATTTAAAAAGAGTAAACACAGTTGATTAATAATAAATGGCTCCAGCCAAACAGTAACCACGAGTGAAAGAACAGTTTTTGTGTTATGTTATTATTCATATTTTCTGAAAAATGGCCAAGAAATCATAAATTCCGCCAGGGTATGTAAACCTATGAGCACAGTTGTATATATATATATATATATATATATATATATATATAAAATGGTGTATACTGACCTTTGTTCATATTAGCATGGCATACTGTATAAGTCAATTGGAACACAAAAGCAGCTTGATGCAGTTTAAAAAGGTCAGGGGGATGTAAAATACAGGTCATAAACACCTATGATGAGGGCCAGATTAACATAGGGGCTATTGGAGCTGCAGCTTCAGGCCCCTACCTATAGGCCCAGCCGCCCAAGAACTTCCCCCTGGCACCACAATGCCACCGCTGGCCACCACTACCCAGTGTCCATTGCTGTTAAAATTATTGGTTGCTTGGACTGCCCAGCATCCTAGCAACCGATCATGTGCAAGCACGGCCCCAGAAAAAGGAGGAGGATGTAACTTCTTCAGCACCAGGCCCATGATGCTAATAATCCAGCCCTGATTATGATGGACTTTATATGGAACTCAAAAGCTTCTCAAACTGATCTAACATATAAGCTGAAATTCACACATTATCTGGTAATGAAGGGGTCAATAATAAAAGGTTGGTGATATCCTATAATAACCCATAGGAATAATTACAAGCTATAGCTTTCCTTTGCCTGGTGATATATTTATGTGCATGGTTTATGCCAGTGTTTGATTATATTTATAGCAGGCAAATAAATTGCAAGGTTTGTTTTGCGAATTGTGGGTACATTTTTTTTTTGTATAAACATAACTGCGCATAATTCAAAATTCCAGACTACTGTTTAATAACAGAATTAATCATTTTATTTAAAAGGATTTTCTACCAACATCTTCCACTTGCACCAAAAAGGCCCAAGCAGCTCCTTATACGTCAGAAGCCTCAAAGCCACCGTCTATGGCATTACATATGGCTAATAAGCAGGTGTCTGAGAAATGTGAACCTCTCAAATCATCAGGGCCACAAGTGCAGGGTGCTTCCTAACGTCACCATAAACCAATGCTGACATGTTATTTCACTAACAACCAGTAGGTGTCCCTACTAGTCCTGCTACCGTCTATGTTTTCTCATGTTATCTTGAGAACTGAACAAGATAATTTAGCCCATCCAAATTTCCAGACAGGGCCCAAAACATAAATGATAAGAATGATTTTGAATGGCTAGGGTACAGCAGACAAATAAATGTTTATTTGCTTATTACGCAAAAACCTATAGCATTTGTGTATTTAAATTATGCCATGTTTAAATTTGAATGTGACAGAATCATTTAATTTTACATTTACTGTTACTATCATATGTTTAACAAAATGCTCCTCGTGTATAGCTATGTAATATTAATCTGTAGTTGACCATTTAGAGCAAGGTCAGGCTGATATTATAGCTGAACTCCAAAGCCGGATACACACGGGCCGTTTAAAAAAAAAAAAAACGCCAATGACTGATGGTGTCACGATCAGAACTCTCAGCCAATAGCAGAGAACGCTGATCGGAGTGTTCTGGCGGGGGGGGGGGATGTCCCCCTGTCAAAACACAAAAGCTCAGCAGGGGTGATCACTGAACTAACCTTGCATGGTTAGTACAGCGGCTCCGACTGGAGCTGTCAGTTTTTTTCATTCAACCGTCGGGGTTGAATGAAAAAAAACGAATAGTGTGTACCCAGCATAAGCAGATATAAAAAAATACACAAATAATGCAGCTCTGTAAACATTAATACATTATTACATATGTAGCACCCTCTGTGTTGCTAGATGTGAGAATAGGATTTTTGGACAGGATAGGTAAATTGTGAGGCTTGGCTGGCAGCCAGGCCTGTTTGCTTTTCTTCAGGGTCAGGGTTGAGTGACTCATGCAGAGTTGGTGACTCACAGGCAGCATTACTGACACCTCCCACTTCTTTCCAGAAAATTCTGGAATCTTCTGGAAAGGAAGGAGGAGAGGAGAGGTGGAGTTGCCAGGAGTATTCTTAGGAGCCCTGACCAATCCCCAACCAGGATTGGCAGGGAGCAGGCCTCCTCAAATACTCATGGTCAGCCCAGCTGGAGAGGAGTTGTTTGAGAGGAAGCTGGAGATGGAGTGCTAGGCTGTTCTGGCCTTGAAGTGACCTTCCCAGTCTGGGTAGGGTGAACTTGGGCCTGGGCTCAGATGCGGATGGGTCCCTCCTACAACACACAGAGGTGTCCAGACCAGGAGGCACAGGAGGAGTCAGAGAGGACAGCAGGAGAAGCACTGCCAGGCAAATTCTCCAGGGAGGAACCACAATTCAAAGCCAGGAGGGTTGGGAGTGTGATACAGTGGGGAGGTCTGGGAGGCACGCTTGAGAGGACTGGGAGATTGCAGACTGGGATGGGTGCAGAGCCAGTGGAGTAGACTGCGGTGGCACGGGCAGTGGAGAGAGGCAGCTGCAGCCAGGAAGGCTGGTAGGGACTGAAGATGTGGTACTGGGTTCAGTAGCCACATGGACAGCTAGCACTGGGGCTACCTACATTTTGCTACACCATAGGGGCCCGCGATCCCTGCCTGCAAAGGGCATTTGCTTTGGGACTGACTGAGTCATTGTCAGGCCTGTATATCAGTGCTAGTTTGTCCTGGAGAGTGAGTTCAAGAGTCAAGTAAAGTGTTGGGGAGTGAGATCAAGAGTCAGAGTTGTGCTGGAGGAAGCTGTATAATATAGTCTCTCAGTCCCTTACAGGTTCTGCAATCAATTGGGCATCTCATAAGTGCCCTATCCCCATCCAAGTTTAATACCCTCAAATAAAATAAAAAAAACAAAGTGCGTGGACTTTTTTCTGTCTGAGAGTGAATGAAGATTGTGTGCCTGGCTGGGTGTCAGACAGACTACAACTACCAGCAGCCCCTACGGGGGTACCGCTACACATATATTTTTTTAATGCAAGCAGTGTAAGTACCAAAATTTGACTTGGTATCTGGCCTAACAGTGCCTATATAGCACGGCTGCAGTGTGAGAGGAAAAATCAGCACAAAGAGCCAATCAGTTCATATGCTGACAAGAAGTATGATGGGAGGAGAAAGCAGAGTGACAGAGAGATGTCTCAGACTGGGATTCCAGGATGACTTTGGCTCAGGGGAAGCCAGTTAAATGATGCTGGACATCTAACAGCAGAAAAAAGTACCGTGGGAGAAATCTCTGAATTAAAGCTAAACTCTGGGTATGTATTTAATAGTTTAGTTACTATAGTCCAGTTTGTGCACCGCCCAGGCTTGATAAACTTCAACTGAAAAATCAGAGGAAACAGGCAGAAAATCATCATCTGAAAAATGACTGCAGCCAATCATCTGCTGTTCAGGTATTTGACAGCCGAAGGAACTAGCAGTCAGAATTCAATAGCTTTTTAGAGTTAAAAGGAGAAGGAATAATTCTTCAGCATTAATACTTTATTTGCTTTAAAGTTCAATTAAAACATTTTTATTTGTTCAGAGACATGTTAGGATCAGAAAAACAAGTAAAATAGGTGAAGCTAACACACGGGTGTTAGTTATAGTGGTATTAAATCCCAAATGAAAAATGTAATATATTGCAGCTTACTAGTCATTAGATGTGGTGGCTGTGTTAGTTTTCTTTCTTTAGATGTTTTCACTCTGTTTTCACCTAGTGATCTGACCAGTAACACACCTCCTATGTTAGAGTGCTTCCACTCTGGATGATGGATCAACAGAGACATCTTTGGATGGCAGCATTGTCAGTCTGGGGGGCAGGGGAGTGTTAGATGCACTAGCAGATTTACATACACTAACAAATTGAAGACAAACTCCAGCTTACCCTGCAGTTACACAAGCCGTTACAGCAATTGTTTTTCTTCCTTTGGGATACATGTTTTACGTAAATAAATAAAAGCTGACCACTGTACGCACCCCTGTCAGTAGTAGTTTGTCTCAACAGTCTAATTTCTACATTTGCAGGAGAGCTTGTACTGTTAACCACTTCACCCCCAGAAGGATTTCCAACTGTAGGACCAAAGCACTTTTTGCGATTCGGCACTGCGTCACTTTAACTGACAATTGCGCGGTCGTGCGACATTGTACCCACACTAAATTGACGTCCTTTTCCCCCACAAATAGAGCTTTCTTTTGGTGGTATTTGATCACCTCTGCGTCATTTATGATCACCGCTATAAACAAAAAAAGAGCAACAATTTTGCAAAAAAAACAATATTTCTTACTTTTTGCTATAATACAAATCCAAAAAATATATAAAAAAAACAATGTATTCATTGGTTTTGGCCAATTTATATTCTTCCTCATATTTTTGGTAAAAAAAAAAATCGCAATTGGCGTTTATTGATTGGTTTGCGCAAAAGTTGCCGCATTTACAAACCATGAGAATTCATTTCTGCCGTTTTTTACAATTTTTTTTGTAATTGCGGCAATCTGCGATTTTTATCCGGACTTTGATATTGGGGCGGACATGTCGGACCATTTTGACACTTTTTTGGAACCAATGACATTCTTACAGCAATCAAACATTTAAATGTCCACTGATTACTATATAAATGTCATTGGCAGTGAAGGGGTTAACCTGGGGAGGGTGATCTAGGGGTTAACTGTGTTCCCTGGGCGTGTTCTAACTGTGAGGGGGCTAAACTGTCAGGGGCTGTCAGGATCTAACTGATCCCAATGACATTGATCAGTAGATCTCTTAGATGCCGCCTGTCAGAATGGGAAACCGCCGTGTTTACATCGGCGGTTCCCCATTATTTCCCTCTGGCAGCTCACCGTGGCTCGCCAGCGGACATCGGGTCTGCCCGAGCCAAGGGCACACTCCTCCAGAGTGCAGCGGGCACGAGTGTGCACCACATAACTGCCTGCCTATTTACGGCGATTTGCGGTATCACCGCTGTCGTCGTAAATAGGCAGTGTGCGGTCTGGAACCGGTTCAAGAACAACAGACTTACTGCCAGATCACCAGGTGATAATAAAAGAAAGAGAGCTTAGAGAGCTTAGAAAAAAAAACAAATGCATCCATAGCATCTAGGAATTGGTAAGCTGCAATATAATAAATGTTTGCTTTTGGGTTTATTACCTCTTTAACCACTTGACCACTGGGCACTTAAACCCCCTTAACAACCAGACCAATTTTCAGCTTTCAGCGCTCTCACACTTTGAATGACAATTACTCAGTCATGCAACATTGTACCCATATGAAATTTGCGTCCTTTTTTTCACACAAATAGAGCTTTCTTTTGGTGGTATTTAATCATCGCTGGGTTTTTTATTTTTTGCGCTATAATTAAAAAAAGACTGAAAATTTTGTAAAAAAATTAATTTTTCTTCGTTTCTGTTATAAAATTTTGCAAATTAGTAATTTTTCTTCATAAATTTTGGCCAAAATTTATACTGCTACCTATCTTTGGTAAAAAACAAACAAATTAGTGTATATTATTTGGTCTTTGTGAAAGTTATAGAGTCTACAAGCTATGGTGCCAATCACTG
>BLSH010286071.1:3240220-3256917 GCA_018402905.1 Glandirana rugosa | reverse complement strand
GTAGGTACGAGTGGGTAGGTACGAGTGGGTAGGTAGGTAGGTACGAGTGGGTCGGTTGGTAGGTACGAGTGGGTCGGTCGGCACGAGTGGGTAGGTAGGTAGGTAGGTAGGTACGATGGATGGGTGAGCATGGATGGGTGAGCATGGATGGATGGGTGGATGGATGGGGGAGCACGGATGGATGGATGGTTCAGCACGGCTGAGTAGTTGAGCATGGATGGATGGATGGATGAGCACGACTGGGTGGATGAGCATGCATGGCTGGATGGGTGAGCATGCCTGGCTGGATGGGTGAGCATGGATGGATGGATGGGTGAGCATGGATGGATGGATGGGTGAGCATGGATGGATGGGTGGGTGGGTGAGGATGGATTGGGTGAGGATGGGTGGGGGGTGGATGGCTGGGTGGGTGGTGGGTGGCTGATGGCTGGGTGGGTGGTGGGTGGCTGGTAAATAGATGGTGGGGGTGTATTTTGTCACCTAGCAGCGCTGCGGGCATTACACATAGCCCACAGCGCTGCAGCACGTCCTCTCTCCCCCCTCTCTCCTCTCACACTGCACCGATCGGTGCGGAGAGGAGAGAAAAGCCGGCGCTTCTGCCGGCTTGTTTACATGTGATCACGCCGTCATTTGACGGCACGATCACATGGTGAAAGGCCGCTCACAGCGGCCATTCACCACGATCCGTGATCAGTCGGGTCCCCCAGGGGAAGCGCGATTCTGGGAGGACATCAATAGACGTCCTCCCAGAATTAAGCAACCGCTCTGTAGACGTCATTTGTCGATAGGGCGGTTGTTAAGTGGTTAAAGGCACCAAAACCTTTGAGCCCACAGGCTCCAAAGATGAAAATGTGTCCCTGACAGTGAACATATTGAACTTTGCATTGTAAAAATGAATCTGCACAGGGATAAAAACGCTAATTTGCTTATATGTAAAGCGCTGCGTAAATTGACAGAGCTATACAAGTACCTGAAATAAATAAATAAAATTAAATATTAGCAAACTTTCACTTTTGTTGTGAAAAAAAATCCTCTCTGGGTGATCAATGTACATAGCAAGGATTTTAGCAAACTTTGTTGCAGATTCCTACCTGTTTCTGCTCTGAATGAATAGCACTTTGTTCTCCTTTTCTGTCTTTTGGATACTGATTCTGAATGGGAATGATTTTTTTACATTAATAATTTAGGTGATGCACTAGCAGGGCTCTGATGAAGATCATGGCAGGATCTAAATCACTTTAGAAGTGATTAATCCTTTAGGAGCATCTCACCAAATGTATTTTTTGTTGCAGAAGATGCCTAAAATCTGACTTGTATCTAGTATTCACTTCTGGGAAAAATCAGTAAGCCAATCACACAAGCAGGAAATTACATTTCTAGGGGTGCTCTTTACACCAAGTGAGTACAGAATGCCTCTAGGTTGGCACATTGCATTGAATTTTACAAACAAATGACAGCATTGCAGACTGAAATGAAAAGATAATTTTTGTTAACATTAACCACTTCCCATCCACCCGTCACAGTTATACAGCAGCAAGGTAGCTGGATAGCGCAAATCGCCGTAGGTGTACATCGGTCCATGCATGTGATATAGCAAGCAGAGGTGATCAAATACCGCCAAAATAAAGCTCTGTTTGTGGGAAAAAAAGGACATTAATTTTGTTTAGGTACAGCATGGCACGACCGCGCATTTGTCAGTAAAAGCAACGCAGTGCCGTATCACAAAAAAATGGTCTGGTCAGGAAGTGGGTAAATCCTTCCGGGGATGAAGTGATTAAAGGAGAAGTTCACTGTTTAACCACTTTAAGACAGGGCATGTTCTGGCACTTTTTGTTTACAAGTTTAAATCAGTATTTTTGGCTAGAAAATTACTTATAACCCCCAAAAATTATAAAAAATTTTTAGCAAAGACCCTAGGGAATAAAATGGTGATTGCTGCAGTTTTTAATGTCACAAAGTATTTGCGCAGCGGTTTTGCAAATGCAATTATTTTGGAAAAAAATGCACTTAAATGAATTAAAAAAAACAAAAACACAATATATACCCCAATTTTTTATAAAATGTGAAAGATGATGTTACGCCGAGTAAATAGATACCTAACATGTCACACTTTAAAATTGTGCACGCTTGTGGAATTGAGACAAACTACGGTAATTAAAAATCTCCATAGGCGATGTTTTAAACATCTTTACAGGTTACCTGTTTAGAGTTACAAGCCAGCCGCCAGCTGTAAGAAACAATACCTGGGTTATGGCTGATATCTTATCAGCCATAATCCCGGTAAACCACTTCAAAGCTGCAAAATATATATGTGGTCAAAAAAAAGTACATAAATGCAAAAAAATGTGCACTTACTATTTTTTTTTTTTTTTTTAGGAGCCTGGAGAGTATTGCACCAGCAACCAGCAGATCACTGGTGCCATGCAGGTCTGCTGTAGATTGTCAGTGTGAGCTGTCTGCCCCCTACATCAAATGGCCAGGCAGTTTCATCCTGACAGGAAGACTCAATGAATTACCACAGTGCTTAACAGCCCCGTGGTAGTTTATTGGGAACTATAAGCTGACAGCTGCAAAGGATGTCAGGACTTGTAGTTCATTCATACACAGAACTCTGTGAATGAATGACGCAGCTGTGTGGGTGGAGCCCCGTGTGGCTGCACTGTTTTCAAAAAGTGACAGCTAGTACGGGGAACTTCTCCCTGTACTGCTGTCACAGGGAGAGGGGGCAGCAGGGAATGGCTGCAGCAGTGGGGACATGGCTTGTGTTGCAATCATATATGCTAAACATTTTTTCTCTTTTTTTTTGAGATTTTTTTTTTCCCCCCACAGAAGCAGAGCAGCCCTGTAAGGTTCTTCATTTAAATGGTATGTATTCCTACCCATTCACAATGCAGTACTGACTTTGCAATGAATTGTTTGTTTGAAAGCTATGTAATACTCAGGTTTCTTTGTTCATACGGATGTAGAATAGTCTGAGCAAAGCTAATAATTTTTAGAATATTTTTATTATGAATTATTATACAGGTTCAAACAAAATTAAAAGACAAGAACATAATGGTTAGAGCATGACTGTGTAATCAGAATTATTTTTTCTTTTTAAATTTAATTTGGAAATCCTTTTAATACTGCCATTACATGTTTAGTGTATAGCACAGAATGTAAGCAAATATGTGTCAGCATTCATATTTTGTCTTTTGATGTGATAAAACAGCTTAACTCCCTTTATTTGACATTAAGGGTTCTGCAGTAGGCACGTTTTTAACTAAACAGATTTCATCTGTCATCAATTCTGATTGAATATGTGGATTAGCTGTAAGGCAAAACAGTTTATATTCAAGTCTAACATATCTGCGCTAAGCAAATATTAGGAGTCTCAGGGGTTGATCAATATTTAATGGGAAATTTAAGAAGATTGACTATGGGACGCGCTTAAAAATGCAGCACTTGCCCTAGGTAGAGCATTCTGAAATGCCGCTCAAGTGTTTATAATTATTCATATTTATCTCCTTACCATTTGCATTGGAAAGTGGGGAAGCATCTGGGTAACTGCTCTTTAAATACTTAGGAAGAAAAAGGTGGCTGTGAAACAGCGTCATTAGCTTCTGTGGATAATAACAATTTTCTCTTAATTTTCCTTGAATGAGACAAAGGCATCAAGTAGAGCAAATGGTTTTCAGTGACTTTGCAAGCATGCAAAGACATGCTTGGGTAAGGACTTTTCTCTCTGGGGTGGATTTCCACTTACAATATTTCCTCTCAGATGAATTAAAAACATTATTTAGGCATGTTAAATAAAGCTGTATAAAGAGCAATGAGGATGCCAAAGTGCAATAATCTACAAAACGCAATATTATTTGATCTACACCAGCCAAATAGATAAGAGATTAAATTCTGTTTCGTTGTTTTCAAAACCTGTCAAAACAGTCTGTACATTGTTACGGGTATCAAATGTCTATGAGCTCCTAAATTTTAATGGAAGAGTAGCTTTGTTTGATATGGATTTTGACACACTTTATATTCTTTGTCTTTAGGAAAGCCCCGTACACATGGGACGACGATCGCACGTTCGATTGTGTCAGATCGTATGTTGGCTGTTGTATGTAGCATACTGACTGCACTACACGATCGTACGACCACAGAAAGAAAGTTCAGGTGCATGTAATTAGCATCCGGCCATTCCTGACTTTGGAGCATGCGTGTTTTGTACAATACAACTTTGTTGTACCAACTGCTCTGTACACACGATACAACGGTTGTATGAGAGCTTGTTGGTACGACCACGTTTTCTAGTCTGCTCATACAACTCCCTTGTACGAGCGTCGTATGTTCGACTGTTCAAATCGCGCATATGAACGATCGATATCACATACAACGGTCGTTAGTACGACCTGTTGTATGCGATCTTCATCCCGTGTGTACGGGGCTTCAGTCTATCTGTAGGTTCTATTATTTCAACTCCTTGTGTTGATTTAAATTTCTAATATTTACCTATTATTTGCTTTTGGCAAGTCTGTCTATTAATATCGGTATTTCATAGCTTTATGTTTGATTAAATTTTTATTGTTTAACTATTGTCCAAAGTTGATGGGCCCAACATACCAACTAATGCTCGGCTCGCTGGGCCGACCTGTCAGGCGACTTAAGCCTCGTACACACGGGACGACGATCGTGTTCAACACGTCGTACTCACGACCGTTGCATGCAGAATCGATCATCTGTGGCGGCGCTTTCAACAGTTGAACGTACGACAGTCATTCGTGGGAGTTGTATGTGCAGACTAGAAAACTTGGTCGTGTCAACAAGCTTGCATACGACCGTTGAGTCGTGTGTAGAGAAGCTGTGTTCAACAAAGTTGTATTGTGCTAAACACGCATGCGCCAAGTCCACTTTCAACTAACATGAAATTAGAAAGGAGCCCAAAAGGTGACGCTACTTCCTCATTATACGCTCGTTCGCGTCATCACGTTCGGCCGGCCGCAAGTTGTATGTACGACCGTCGTGTGCATGTCAGTGGGCTACATACGACCGTCAATGTACGATTCAACACGGTCGTGCGCACGATCGTTGTCCCGTGTGTACGAGCCATTAGTCGTCTGACAACAGAGAAAAGATATACCTGTGCTCAGATCCCAATAGCTTGTGCATGTAATTGAACTATCAAGGATGTAATCACATGTTAACACTACAAATACTGAATGGACCCTCTGCACACTGCTACATTTTTTTTTTCATTGCATTGTTTGCTGGGAAGGATGTAGCAGTTTGCAGAGGGTCCATTCAGCATTTGCAGTGTTAACATATGGCCACACCCCTTTAGATACCCCTAAACACACCCCTTGATAGTTCAATTACATGTAAAAGCTATTGGGATCTGAGCACAGATATCTTTTCTCTGTTGTATGCAGGTCAGTGACCAGACCTGAACCATATAGCTCTCCCCCATCTTGTGTCTTTATGCCCCAGGTAGGCATGGTGTCCGCCATAGCATTTGCAGTGGCAAAGCAGTGTAGGATTGACCAGAAGAGGGATTGCTTTGGTGGAGTTGGTCTGCTTAAACATGTATTGCAATGTATGTGAACTAAATATCCCTGTTTTACATTACATAGTTTGCTGGGAAGTTTGTAGCAGTGTGCAGAAGGTCCATTCAGTATTAGTCGTCTGACAAGTCGCGCTCTATTCAGTGCAATGGAACAGCGACTCAAGAAAATGGTTCCTGCACTACTTTGAGACGACTTCAGAGTGGCTTGCATTAACATCTATTAAAGAAATAGTTTGCAAGCTGCACTGAAATCGCGATGTGCAGGGCGTCTTAAGATTTGGGCAACTTTTAAGCCACCCCAGTGTGAACTGAGCCTGAAAAAGAACCACAAGTATGGTGTTTTCTACATACATAAACATATGTCCATATGCCCTAATTATATAACAAGTACTGTGTATTTGAAAGCAAGTCATCTAATAGTTATTAGGAATCAGTAGCAACAGGGGATAAAGAAAAACTTTGGTTAACACAAATTGATCACTGTCATCCCTGCTTACAAGGTATATTATCTATGGAAGTCTATTTCCCACAATTTCTGCCTTCAAAGTGCATCAGATCCTATTCATTCAGTACATGAATTCCTGGTATTCCAGTGCACTGGAGGCTACGGGTTGTGGACTTTAATATCCAGGCTGCCATGTCAGGATGTTTCCCAGGCAATTTTGCAGAGATCAAAAATAAGAAAAAACAGCCGGCAACTCTGTAATCCTCTGATAGCATGCTATGAGTAAGCACCAGCCCAAGGTGTGAAACGCATTAGCTGAGACCAGTAGTTCATCTGTGAGCTGTATGTACCTTTCATTTCCTAGCATTGGAATCGGATTTTTGAGTGCGGCTATCCAACATTTATCTCTATCAGCTGATTGTGTGCTTCATTAGCACCTGCTTATTTGGCTAGCTTGCCTGATCCATAGGAGGTTTGGACATTCCTGGAGCGGTGAATTCTTGCAACTCCGTAATCCTCTGATGATTTATTGATATAGACCACACCAGTGAGTACAAAATTAGAAATGGCAGACTAGTTTCAGCAAATAAGCCTTGATCACTGCACACAGTGATCAAGGCTTGTTTGCCGAAATGTTGTCTATATCAATAAATCATCAGAGGATTATGGAGTTTCTGGCTATTTTTCTTTACCTTTGAATACTATTTTGTATGGTGTGTGGGAACACATCACAGCACAGGCACCCTGGCTACCACTTTCAGTTCGGATTTGCTGTTCCACTGTGCAGAGCGTTGCAACCACATTGCTTGATTTCTGCAGAGATCGTGGCAATGTAGCACAGTGAGCCAGAGAGTACAAACCTGCTGTCTGTGGGATCCATGCACAGTTCATCAGAGAGCAAGAGGATTTGAGCTAAGGACTGAGACAGTGATAGTTCTGGAGCCAAAGCTGCAGGGACTTGTTGTCATGTGTGCCTACAGTCAGCTAGAATTATTGAGAGTCTGAACGCTGGAACTGAGCTTTGTGAGAGACCTGATTGTGGGGACTGAGCTTTCCAAAACCACGCCCATCTATCATATTTAAATCCCTTGGCGCCAAGTACCTCTCGATGCTGCAGCTGCTAACACAGCGATGCTAGAGCAATTATGAGTCTGAAATTACAGACACACCCATGTCTTATTTTCCTCTCCTGTCACCATCTACAAACAGTAGCAGCCCTGAGGAGGAGGGAGCCTTTTTTCCCCGAAATGCCTTGGCTTGATCACTTTTTTGCTACTTTAAATAAACGACTACAAATTATACCCCTTTTTGCATTGCATTCCATGATGGGCGCTCCCTCCTTTCCCATCCCTTTTAGTACATGCGGAAACAACCTCAAGGCCGTACCCAAAGGCAGCAACCCAGGCCCCCAAAAAGGGCTCACCATCTCCTTCCAGGAAGAAAACTCTTTCATCCTACCACTACCATCACCTAACCATCCACTTGCAACTGACTGAGTCAATCCAGCACAATCTCCAACCCTACAGAGTCTAGCACGAACCAGTCCAACAAGTTCATTATCAAATGAATAGGGGAAGCTTAGCTTCTAAAAATAACACATGCTCTTAAAAATGTAATTCCATATATTTATGCTATAAAAATCATATATATATATAAAATAGCCGTTGCACACAGGAAAACCCTGGAACATATGTATAGAGTCCTGTATTTATGTGTGATTACTCCCTGCAAGTAGAGGGTTGTTTGTTTATCTTGTTGGGTCTCTTGGTAGTTTACCCCCATTGTTTGAATGCGGAGGTCTCCCTGTATAGCCTCCAATTTAGAGTGTTGACTTAGGCACCTCTTCCTGTTGCCCCTCCTCACCCTTTGGTATAACTGCGTCCTATAGTGCATATTGGTCTGTAGTTGCTAAAGAATGCTTGATCTTTGCCAGGTTTCAAGATGGTGTGTAGCATCTCCATAGTGAAGAATCCTGTTTTAGAAGTCTGATTAAAGGCAGGTACAAAGCAAGTTAGAATTTTTGACATTTTTTTTGCAATATTTGGATGGGAGTTTACCTGAGTGAGTTCAGGAGTACCAGGGTTAGACTGTAAGTAGTATAATGAACTATAAAAATCACAAAGGAGTTGGCAATTTCCTGTGGATTTGCAGTATTATTTTCTTCTAGGTTTTATGATATATAAAATACGGTATTTTAGCTTTGCTTTGTTAAGAATGTATCTTCTTTACTAAAGGCCTGCACACATGATATGAAAATGGGAAGTAAAATTTTGTACGATGAACGATCTGTCGATTTTCGGATCGTCAGTATGGTGCTTTCGAAAGCCAATTTTGATTTTTCGGATGACAAAAGCTGGATGCACAGACTATAAACATTTTTTCGTACGTGAACTCAACGTTCGTTTTATTAGTACGGTGTTACATCACTTCTGAAGTTGTATTCTGTCGTACGAGAATTTTCGCATGGTGAGTAACCTTTTCACTTTAGACATGAGACAAGTATGCAACAAAAAACGGACGAATGGTCTTCCAAAAATCTGATCGTGTGTACGAAGATTTAGTGTGCCCCAGTTTTGTTGTGTAAGGAATAGCGATTGAGGTTTAGGCTGCATTCACAGTAGTATTTTGTAAGAGTACACATAACTGTGCAATTTTGCATGTTTACAAAACCCCAAAAAACAGGGGTCGGGTTTGCTTTGCCATTCATTTTTATTGGCACCCCAAACAAGGCAAGAATGTTGCATGTTTTCACACAAAAAAATGCACTTCAATCATGGCAAAAAGCGCAGTTAAAAAAAGGCACAA
Organism: Glandirana rugosa; assembly: GCA_018402905.1. Classification (NCBI taxonomy): domain Eukaryota; kingdom Metazoa; phylum Chordata; class Amphibia; order Anura; family Ranidae; genus Glandirana; species Glandirana rugosa. The sequence continues at coordinate 3,248,128 of BLSH010286071.1, read as the reverse complement.
AAAACGCATGTGCGTGGTGTGATTTTGTGTGCATTCTTGAAATGTTAAAGTTGAATGCAGCCTTACATGCTTACATGATATTTCTGTTAGTACAACAAAAGGGATCTGATTTATATCTTATCCTTGGTAAGCTATGTGGCAACAGCAGGTGTTAGGTTAATTTTGTTAAAGGGATTTCTTACGTTTTCTGTAATGGCTGGGTCAGCTGTAGTTTTCTTTGTTTCTTAGTGTGGGTACTCAATTTAGGACAGATATCTCTAATCTGCCTTATGAGTATTCCACAAGTTAAAGAATATGTTACCCTCTCATTTCATATTCATTATATGTGCCTGTTCTACCATGTACATGTTTTAAAAAGTATCCTGTTATTTGAGAATGCTTCATTTGTGTGAAATCCTTGGTGCTCCTGCCAGTCCCCCTGCTTTCCTATCTCAAACTGACCACACATGGCATAGAAACACATCCAGCTCAGCATGGTCAGTTTTCTGGCTGAGCTGGGAGAATAACCTGCCTGTCCTCCAATGATCAGACTTGTGCGGACATGATCCCCTGCACAGCCATTCACTGGAAAGATCAGTGTTCTGTTGTTTCTTTACCCCCACCCCTCTAAGCTCCTTATCCAGCTGAGAACAGACTTACTTATGAAACATATAATTACTTATGAAAAAAGAAAAGATAAGGTAATAGTTCCAAGGTAGGGATGGGCCCGCAGTTCGAGACGAACGTTAGGGTTGTGGGGAAGAGGCTTTTGTCCCCATCAACATGGGAACAAGGTGCTTTGGGGTGGGGGCACAGAGCCCCCCCTGCCCCAAAGCACCCATAGTCTCCATGTTGAGGGCATGTAGCCTGGTATGGTTCAGGAGGGGGGCCGCTCACCCTTCCCCCCCCTATCCTGGCTGCCAGGTTGCATGCTCGGAAAAGAGTCTGGTTTTAAATTTTGGTGCGAGGTTCCCCTTAAAATCCGAACCAGACCCAAATGGCCTAGTATGGACTGGGGGGGGGGGGGGCCCACACAAATTTTTTCAGTGATTTTTATGTAATACATTACAGCCGCGATAATAAATGACAATTTTTCCTGTACAAATGTAATTTTGCTCTGGCTATGTTCTAACCATCACAGAGGTGCGCCCTTTTATCGGCAGACTAAGGGACCCCCCAAGGCACGATATTTAAAGTAATATTTCATTTTTATTGTTTCACTTTAAGCATTATTAAAATCACTGCTCCTGAAAAAACGATTGATTTGAAAAATCTTTTTTGCATTGATACATGTCCCCTAGGGCAGGACCCGGGTCCCCATACACTTTTTAGAGCAATAACTTGCATATAAACCTTTAAAATTAGCACTTTTGATTTTTAATTTTAGGATCCCATAGACTTTAACGGTGTTTGAATGTTCGCACAGATTTTTTTGCCTGTTCACATGTTCTGGTGCGCACCGAACCGGGGGGTGTTTGGCCCATCTCTATTCCAAGGGCACTTTATGCTTGAAGTAAATACCCAGGTGCTCACCCACAAAGAAATCCATATAAATCTAAAACTGGTTTAGAGGTACTCATGAGTGTTGCAGAGGAGGAAGATGAAAAGCGGCAGTGTTTTTATTGTCAATGTTTTGATGAAGCTCAGTCCATCTTTCTCAAGTAAGAGAGATGGAATGAGCTTCACTGAAACGTTGACAGTAAAAACACTGCTGCTTTTCATCTTCCTTCTCTGCAAGACCTGTGAGTGCCTCTAAACCAGTTTATATATATTGTGAGGGGGTTAGCTCGGCAGCGGGTGTGTGTGACCCCCTGAAAGGGTTCAATACACAAAACAGGCACAGCGAAACAGCAGTTGTAGATGAAAACACAAGTGTGGTTTATTTATACTATGTACAATTGTAGAAAAACAGCAAAACAAAAACAAACATCAAAATAAATCCTTGCCAACTTGGCCACTTACTAAACGTTGTAGGTTTCCCTGTCTGCTAGCTAGGTGCAGCCTTGTGCTACACCTAGCACCTATCTTCCTGCTGTTATAATCAACCACACAGGCTTCTTACCTCACAGGATCTTGGTGTAACGCTCCCCACTCTACTCACACAGAAACGGTTCCAGGGTGGAGCACTCACTTAGGCCTGCTGGGAGTTTATGTAAAGGCCTTAATGAGCCAGCTCAACTCATCTGGGCTCATTACCTCTTCAGAAATCAGAATAGAGTCTAAACCTGGGACAAATATACCTGCCATCCTGAATGCAACCAGGTGATTTTACCTGAATGCTGTCACAATATATATATAAATGTTTTGCCTTTTATTTCTATTTTAAACCAAATTTTGTTGTTTTACAAGGTAAGTGTTCACATATACTTTAAATCTGTTATTGTCATTCAGTTCAAAATATTGATTTAAAATATTTCCAGAATAGTATGGATTAGAAAGAAGGTAAGTATTCATTTTCTGCAAAGATTGCAGAGTAGGAACATGACCTTTGGAGACACTGAGCACCATAGGAGCATGGTCCAACCATGTGATACTCTTGTTAGTAGATCCTCATATTTTTCTGTGAGGACTGTCTATCAATTAATACTAAATCTGATTGTGAGTAGGAGTGATGCACCGAAGAGAAATATGAATAATCTTGTTCTGAGGTTTGGGTATACCACCAAGCATCAAACAAGTCCTGTGTATGTAGAAATTTGAATAATGAGGGTTGTGTCCAATGGCTTTAAATATCATGTCATAGATTGTTGAAATCCCCTTCAATAACAAGGTTCCCCCTAGACATGAACATATTTTTCTTTTCAATATTTTCTATTAAAATTGTAAGCACAATCAAAAAAACTTATACTTGAACATTATCAGGTAATCATCAAAATGAGGATGCATTAACCAAAGTGATCAGAGGCCCTGACCGCCTGTACAGATGAGCTGCTACAAGAAGTTTCAGGCCTAGCAATCCAGGTCTGCTTGTTAACATGATCATTTTCAATTTCAACAAATAAGAATAATTATCAAATGATATTACAGCAAGTTGCCAGTCATGCATATTACCAGAACATAGTGATATATAACATTAGTATCTAAAATGGGTCCGGATACCTCAATCCAAGGTGTCCCGATCCTGAGAATATAGTACAATTGGGGAAGCTGTACCATCCTGCCTCAGCATCCTATCAAAATATTTATCAATATGGTATAACCAAACCAAAAACAAGGAATAGAGAAATTAATTATAGAGAAAAGGGATCCTCGCAAAGTGGCCCAGTGTCCAGGGAGCTTGGAGATATGCAATCCAGGGGTTCCACACTCTCTCAGGTCTAACTTGTTTATTTCTGCGAATGGACATGAACAGATTTTTTCATCAATATAGTTAGAAAGTGGACTTGTCTCACATTTGGGGTGTAAACATTTACAAAAGTATAGAGGACTTTCTTAATCTCATATAGCATAATGTATATATCTAATGTGACAGGCAGGGGTAGCACTGGCAACTATCATCTTGGATAAAGTATTAACCTTGGATTAAGTATAGTACTTCCACACTCCATCATCTGAACATCTCTTCTGTATCTCCTCACAGGTTACCTATGCGGCTTTCAACATCCACCGCAAACTGAATTTGACTCATTACTATCAATGTGCTTCATGGTAACCTATGCTGCTTTCAACATCCACTTCTAACTGGATTGACTCATTGCTATCAATGTGCTTCATGGTAGCCTATACTGCTCTCAACATACACCCCTAAATGAATTGTCTTATTGCTATCATTGTTCTTCATGGTAACCTATAATGCTTTCAACATCCATCTCTAAATAAATTTTACTCATTACTATAAATGTGCTGCATGGTAACCTATGCTGCGTTCAACATCCGCCTATAACTAAATTGTATTATTATATTTATTATTATACAGGATTTATATAGTGCCAACAATTTACACAGCGCTTTACAACATAAAAGGGAAACAATACAGTTACAATAAAATACAAGAGGTTTAAGATGGCCCTGCTCAGAAGAGCTTACAATCTAATAGGGTGGGTAGGTATTACGGAAGGTTCTAACTGTTAAGAATGAGTTGATGGAAGTGATAAAAGATTAGTTGGAGGTGTGATAGGCTTCCCTGAATAATGAGTTTTCAGGGATTGCCTGAAAGTAGCAAGAGAAGGAGATAGATGGACAGATTGAGATAGAGAGTTCCAGAGGATGGGAGAGGCTCTGGAGAAATCCTGGAGACGAGCATGGGAGGAGGAGATGAGAGTGATTGAGAGTAGGAGGTCTTGGGATTCCTCCAGATGAAGCCACATGGGGTGGTGAAACATGTAGAGGTCCAGCCTGTCGGTGGTACTTACATCTCACACACGAGATCTGTGTGTGGTATACCGTGACTTATAATGGATTTTATGCTGTTTATAACTTCAATAAATGTGAATGCATTTTAAGGAGGGCTTTGTCATTTATTATCTCTTACGTATTGCACTATTGGAGGTGTCTTTTTTGTTTGCATGGTGACGTACTATCGGTGGAAAATCGTGAATTCCAACTACAAGCCTAAAGGGGAAACTACCCGGATATTTACTCCCTTCAGTTATGTGCTACTAGGCCCACTGGGGTCCTAGTTTGAGGTGAGCCTCCAGTTTATCTGGTGGAGGATACAGTGTGATCATGTTATTGGTATTGCATGAATTACTATCATTACTCATGTGAGACTAGACCCGGTGGGGTCTTTCCTGGAGGTAGGGAGCACGTCAGTATTCCAGCTTGTGCACGCACCTGCAGACTGCTAAATCTATCATATGAGAGGAATCCCTTACACCTACCCGGTTATAGACTTTTTGTCTGCTTTTAGACTTTTTGCCTGCCTTTAATTAATAATTGCACAGTGGCACCAGCACTTTATTTGCAGCGTCATTTGCACATTCAGCAGTACTCCTAAGAAATAGCTTTGTATGCACTTTATGATAAGCACATTGTTTTTTATGTCTATTTACTTGAAGCATTATTGTTATCCACAGTTAATAGTCAAGGTTACATATTAGGATTGGTTCATTATAGCACTTTGAACATCAGTAAGCATTGATTTACCCACAAGGTTCTGATTTTTATCTAATTGCATATTTCTTATATTCACCATTACTCTGTAGCAGCGCTTCCACACCCTTATTTGATGTTGATTATCGATTCGTTTGTGTGAAACACTATAGGTGGCAGCAGCTCCTTTATTATATATTATTTATTACTACATGCATTACCAACTATTTATTATTTTGTCAACCAAACCATTATTTTCTGTCTTCACTAGACTTTCTGTTCTCGAGCTCCCTCATCACATTCTCCCGTGCTCACCTCCAGGACTTCTCCAGAGCCTTTCCCAAGCTCTGGAACTCTTTACCCCAATCTGTCTGACTATCTCCTATTCAATCCACCTTTAGGTTATCTCTGCAAACCAATCTCTTTTCTTTAGAGAAGCCTATACTGCCTCTAACTAATGATGTATTTTACTTTCTCCTTTAGCTCATTCCCCACAGTTATTACCCCTTTTATCACTTAACCCTCCTTATTAGATTGCTCTTACAAGCAGGGCCCCCTAATTGCTCTTGTAATGAATTGTATTGTAACTGTACTGTCTGCCTTCATTTTGTAAAGTGCTGCACAAACTATTGGCACTATAGATAATGTATGAATTCAAGGTGAGGGAGTCCACTTCCAGACCTCCCACCTTGGATTTACGTCGGTACTTTGCCATTATATACTGTTGTTATGGCAGCAGATAGCTGCCATAACCCCAGTATTTTTCACCACGACAGGTGGTCCGCTTTAAGATAAAAGTGGTCTCCGTGGCGGATTCACCGGGAGATCACTTTCATCGGCGGCGGGAGAGGTCCCCCCCAACGCGTCCCAGTCGTCTCAGCTGCTTACTGGATCCGTCTTTAGCAGCGGAGAAGATCCCGTCCTTTATCCTGTTGGGCAGGAAGTCGAGTGAGGGCATGATAGCCCCCAGTCGACTCTATGCCCTTGAAGGACTGGAGCAACATCAAACGTCACTTCCGCCCTCTGGCCTTAAAGTTACCATTTTTTTTTTAAAAGAAAAAAGGCTTTTGTGCAAATGTGAGATTTGAGGTTTTTTTTGACCGCAGATCTCACATTAAAGAGGTCCTGTCATGCTTTTTTCTATTACAAGGGATGTTTACATTCCTTGTAATAAGAATAAAAGTGATACAAAAAAAAAATTTCTAAAGGGACAGTGTAAAAATAAAAAGTAAAATAAATTAGAAAAAAAAAATTGAAAGCGCCCCGTCCCTCGCGCACAGAAGAGAATGTATACGTAAGTCGTGCTCATATATGTAAACGGTGTTCAAATCACACATGAAAGTTATCTCCACGATCTTTAGAGCGAGAGCAATAATTCTAGCACTAGAACCCCTTCTGTAACTCAAAACTGGTCACCTGTAGAAATTTTTAAACATTGCCTATGGAGATTTTTAAGTGCCAAAGCTGGTGCAGTTTGAAACATGACATGTTAGGTATCAATTTACTCAGCGTAAGATTATCTTTCAAAATATATAAAGAATTGGGCTAACTTTACTGTTTTCTTATTTTTTAAATCAAAAAAGTGTATTTTTTCCCAAAAAATTGTGTATGTAAGACCGCTGCGCAAATACAGTGTGATATGGTATTGCAACGATCTCCATTTTATTCTATACGGTGTCTGAACAAAAAATATATATAATGTATGGGGGTTCTAAGTAATTTTCTAGCAAAAAAACGATTTTAACTTGTAAACAAGTGTCAAAAATAGGCTTGGTCCTTAAGTGGTTAAGGAAATTAAGACCCCACATTTGCTTTGCGCTATTCTAGGTGTATAAAAGTGTGGGAACCAACTATTTTTCAACCTCATGGGGTCAAGGTTTGAGAATGAGTCTCCTGGACAAATAAATTGTCTCTTTGCATTACATGGAAGTATTTGATTAGGGCAGTTCTCTTGTATGGATTAGTCCTCTAGCATTGATTGAAATGGTCTTTCTAGTCATGCCAGCAGTAAAGAAATTCTGTGGGCTGCTGTTAAAAGTTTATAAATAAATGCTACCTTAGGCAATGGCGGATGTTGGCAATGGCACTACCACTGCACACCAAGGACACAAGCCCCACATCTTTTGCAGGGTGTCTCAGGTCCGTATGCCACAACCAGAAGCTGTGTTTTTAATTTCAAAGTTACATTCACAGTGGAGCCACCAACAGACTGCAGAAGGAAATTCTTCTGGCTTTAGACTGTAAATTGAGACAAATATTCATAGAGGGTCACCTCAAAGAATTTCACTGGAAGTGGTGTTCTTTCTAGTCACAGCCATAGCCAGTTCTTTAATATGGTAGAAGTGCTTTTTTCTAGCACACCCCTCTAGATATGCTTAGGAATAGTGTTGAGCGAACCCGGACTGTAACGTTCGGGTCCGTACCGAACTTTCGGGTGTCCGTGGCACGGACCCGGACATTTCAAAAATCGTTCGGGTTCGGTCCGGGGTTCTGCTATTTTACTCCACATGTTGAGAAGCTGCAGGGCAGCCAATCAACAAGCGTTTCACTGGTTTGCCCTTAGAAGCCATCACAGCCATGCCTACTAATGGCATGGCTGTGATTGGCCGGTGCATCATGTGACCCAGCCTCTTTATAAGCTGGAGTCACAGTGCTGCAGTCACATGCTCCTTGGGTTAGTATAGGGAAAGGTAGCTGACGGCGTGAGGGACAGATTTTAGCCATTTTAAGACCTGATCCTGCATCCTGAGATAGATTACTTTACTACTGCTGTCTGTGCTGTTGCTCTGAGGACAGATAGCAGAAATTAGAGATTTCACATACCGCTGCTTTGAGTTGCAGATCAAGCTCTGCATAGAACAACGATCGCTACGATCGTGCTCTACGATCAGATTGTTG
>BLSH010286071.1:3226193-3238805 GCA_018402905.1 Glandirana rugosa | reverse complement strand
TCGTTTGGAGAATCTGATAAATACAGTTTATGATATCAGAGAGAAAGGACTTGGGTTCCTGATCCTTGACAAAAAAAATATCTTATTTAGTAGAGGATGTGGTTTCAAAGAAGGATTCATCTCAACTCGCTTGTGGACCTTCAAGCCCAAGACGACCAGACAGGCTTGAAGCCCTGTTTCAGGCCCAGGCCCAGGCCTGCCTTGGGCTTGCTAGCGTGCCTGTTGCTTGGGGTAACTTTAGTTACCCCTGGGCTTGAAAATCCGTGTTTTTACCGACATCCTTTCAGGACCTTTCGGGGTCTCGTTGTCCGTGCGATCGTTCGGGTTCCGTCCGGACCCGGACCCGGACTTTGTCCCGAAGTTCGGACAGACCAGCAGAACCCGAACTTCCAGGTGTTCGCTCAACTCTACTTAGGAAGAAACTTTGGTGTAGGAGATGATTTATTCTATAAAAAAAACAGTTCCTAGTCCTTGGGTTCAGGAAAGAGAGACTATAGTATTTGACATAAATAGTCTAAGAGGTTTGCTTGGGTCACTGTTTCAGGGGTACTTCTAAATTTGATATTTAGTCCTCAAGATCAGCAGGGTTATTTTCCAGCCATTGGATGTCAGACTTAAGGCCTGTACAAACGATGCAAATTTCAGATGGGAATTTTCGTTTGACGGCCTGTCGTCTGAAATTCTTACCGTTAGTATGCTTTCAACAGCTGATTTTGATCTTTCATCAGACAAAAGCTGGATGTGCAGACTAGTAAAATGTTTTCTTACGGCATCTCAACATCCGATATTCGGATGGTCAGTACAGAAATCGTCACACAAAATGAGTATGAGAGAATGAGAGTGATAACACCAAATTCAACACACCTGCTCCCCATTCATACCTGAGACCTTGTAATACTAAGGAGTCAAATGACGCCGGGGAAGAAAAATGGCTAATTGAGCCCAATTTGGACATTTTCAATTAGGGGTGTACTCACTTTTCTTGACAGTGGTTTAGACATTAATGGCTGTACATTGAGTTATTTTGAGGGGACAGCAATTTTACACTGTTATAGAAGCTGTACACTAACTACTTTACATTGTAGCAAAGTGTAATTTCTTCAGTGTTGTCACATGAAAAGATATAATGCAATATTTACAAAAATGTGAGGGGTGTACTCACTTCTGTGAGATACTGTGTATGAATAAAAGATATATTAATCCAAAACGAATGTAGCACCCTTGTCCTAAACAAGGCTGCTAAAAAATTTAGTTGTGTTAGGTGGTAACTAGCCTGGATAATTTGTAGTCTTTGATGCACTGATTTCTGTCCTAAGCTTGAGTTTAAATTGTGGTCTCTCTCTCTCTTCTGTCAATAGGTGGAACATTTGCATTTGGCATTAGGATGATAAATTATAGTGAATTCGGGTTATGAGTAGAGTTGAGCGAACCCGAACTGTAAAGTTCGGGTCCAAACCGAACTTTGGGGTATCCGTGACCCGGACCCAAACCCGGACATTTGAAAAAAAGTTTGGGTTTGGGTTCTGGGTTCGAGTATTTGATCACGCATGTTGAATAGCTGCAGGGCAGCCAATCAACAAGCGTTTTACTGGTTTGCCCTTAGAAGCCATCACAGCCATGCCTACTAATGACATGGCTGTGATTGGCCAGTGCATCATGTGACCCAGCCTCTTTATAAGCTGGAGTTACTTAGTCTTGCATGTCACATGCTCTCTGGGTAGTGTAGGGAGAGGATGCTGCCGACGCTGTGAGGGACAGATTGCAGACATAATAACATCTCATCCTGCATTACAGAAGGATCTGATTGTGGACTAGGTAGAGATTACTACTACTACTGCTTTTAGGGACAGATTGCAGATCTAATAACATCTCATCCTGCATTACAGAACGATCTGACTGGACTAGGTAGAGTCTACTGCTTAGAGGGACAGATTATTGTTCTAAAATCATCTCCTACTCTTACAGGGTCAGGTTCTTGCTGTTGCTGTAAGGGACAGATTATTGTTATAAAATCATCGCCTACTCCTATAGAGTCAGGTTCCTGCTGTTGCTGTAAGGGACAGATTATTGTTATAAAATCATGTTACTTCCTTTTGCAGCCCTCTAGCACTTTCCAGGACTTTTTTACAGTCATTTTTGTGCCGAAAAGTTTGGGTCCCCATTGACTGCAATGGGGTTCGGGGTAAAGTTCGAGTCAAGTTCGGTACCGAACCCAGACTTTTTCCCGAAGTTCGGCCGAACACACCGAACCCGAACATCCAGGTGTTCGCTCAACTCTAGTTATGAGTAAATATGTTATCTCAGCCAATCAGCAGGAATTTTCTTTGGCCACGGAGCATGCTGGGATAGTCTATCTATTTGGAAGAAGTCAGATGATCAGGATTCTTTTCACCCCAGGCTGTGGCCTAAGGGGATGTGTGTGGAGCAGCAGCTGAGATTTAGGCCTGAAGCCTTAGGCCAAGCCATGTGTGTAGAGGCTCAGCCAGAGGGGAACCTGATTGTTGTCAGAGGTAAAGGAGAAGCAGTTGCCAGAGGGATGATCACTCCTGTTCAGTACTGGCCCAAAATTTATTGGCACAGTCAAGTTTTTACTGGCATTTCCAAAAGTTACAAAATTACAGTTTTAAGTGCAAATTTCAGTATTTAGGCTACGAATAAGTACCATATGCAATTAGCAATTTGATATCAGACAGATATTACGGCAAAAAACATATTTCTTATTATTTTCGAAATAGCAAGTAGCTCAGGGATAGGACTCAGGAAGGCAAGAAATTTGAATGGACGGCACACACACATGAAATTGACTCACAGTGACACGGCTAGCAGTGTGCAGCAGCACGAATGATGATGATACCTTACCGACATGACACGTCCCCTCCTGAGTCACAGTGACAGTCTCTTTCCGTACCGGGTAGTCCCTTCAGTCCAAACAGCACTGACAGTCCCACTCCTGGCTTGCCTTGCTCCTATCCCGCAGAACCGTGCATGAGGCTCTGGCCACTTTGCTCACCTCCCTTGCACCACCACATCACACGACACGCTCAGGCACCACCTCTGCCAGAATACACTATAGCAGGCACTCAGATGTTCTCGGCCGGCTCCAGACCCAAACTTTACATGCGCAGTTCTGAGCAGAGCATCACAGCCATATTTTTTACTGGCAACCCTTTCCTCTTACTGGCATTTACTGGCAGGAGAAAATTGCCCATTTTTTCCTGGCTGCCAGTAAAAATACTGACGGATGGCAACACTGCTCCTGTTGCCAGAGGCAAGCCTAGAAGGGATGGAGTTCTGAAGGAGTACCAGAGCAGATGCTTCACCAGCCGGGGCAGTGAAGTAAGTGGGAAAGCTTCAGTAGAGACTCATCCAGGAATACAGTGGGTAGCTTTGATTAAAGCTTGAAGGAGTATGGCGGGTAGCTGTAAGCAAAGCTTGAAGATAAGTACAGCAGGTAGCTGTGAGTACAATGGGTAGCTAGGAGTCAAGCCAGAGGGATCCAGCGGGTAGCTGCTAGCCCAGGAACCCAGTGGGTAGCATGAGTGAAGCTTGAAGAATACAGTGGTAGCTGTGAGAGGAGCTTGGGGGATCCAGCAGGTAGCTGGGAGCCCAAGAAGTCTAGAGAGAGACTGCAAGCTAAGCCTGAAGACTACAGCGGGTAGCTGTGAGTGAAGCTTGAGAAGTCCAGCCGGTAGCTGGGAGCTAAGCTTGAAGATCTACAGTGAGATACTGTGAGAGAAGTTGTTGCTATAGGTGACAGCAGTTGCTGCATTCAGCTTGAAAGGTCATTTTTTTGTATTGCTATCTGCCTAGTTCTATTTTTGTCTGTGGAGTCTGCCAATTTGCTATTGCATTTGCCTAAGGGTGTTCTGTGCCCTAACCCTCTCTCCCCTGTTCCTGTTAAGAGAAATAAATCTCTCTTTGTTCAATTTTAAAAGTTACTGGCGCCCATCATTCTATCTTGCACTACACCCACTATGCCTAGTAACCTGCACCCTGAGGAGGAGTGTCAGCTCTCCTTGACTCTGGAGGTCACCATCACTACACTAATATCAAATTTGCTTGTGCTTATTTCATAAATACAATCCAAAAGAGGTTGTGCTTATGCTCATGAATACTTCCTTAAAGCAGAGTTCCACCCAGAATTTTTTATTTTTTTTGGCATCCACTCTTTTAATACTAAATAGTTGTAACCTTTTGTTTCCTTACTTTCAAACCGACATGTATTTTTTACTCACAATTTCATTCCTCTCACTGCTGGACTTTTCCATTTTAGGTGAGGGCACCTGAAGCCCATCCGTAGTCTCCTGGCATTTCTTCCTGAAAGAAGTGCATGGTGGGTTACCTTCATGCACTCCTCGATCTCAGTTCGCCTTAAATCGTGTCATTTCCTGTCTGGGAATAACACGATTTTACAGTACAGGGAAGCCCACAGACTCCTGGGAAATGATGAGTCACATCTCCCAGGAGGCCAGGGGAAGCAGGAAGTGAGAAGAAGAGCCTAGGACCTAATAGGGCAGATTACAGAGACCACCTAGCAACAAGCGACTTAGGGTGAGTATAATTTTTTTTCCTTCAAAGGTAAGTCTATATAGGCAAAGGACTTGAATGATGTAGAAAAAAATTTCTGGGTGGAACTCCGCTTTAAATTGCAAAAATTCTAATACAATACTTCAGTCCAAAAATATTTTAGCCTACTTTATTATTATTATTATCCACTTCCCGACCGCCGTATGCAAAATGACGGCCGGGAAGTGGCTTAGTTATCCTGACTGGACGTCATATGATGTCCTCAGGATAACAAGCCGTCGCGTGCCCGGGGGGGCGCGCATCGTGGCGATCGGTGGTGTGGGAGGTCAGTCTGACCCCCCGCAATACCGATCTCGGGAAAGTGCTTCCATCCGAAGCACTTTACCATGTGATCAGCCGTGACCAATCACGGCTGGTCACAGTGTAACACAGGAAAGCCGTTTATCGGCCTGCGGACCTGAGGAGTGGAGAGCCGATCGGCTGCTCTCCTGACAGGGAGGGTTTGTGCTGATGATTTATCAGCACAGCCCTCCCTCGGATCACCACCCTAGACCACCAGGGAGCCTGCCCAGGGACCACCGGGGATGTGCCCACCCAGGACCACCAGGGAGCCGACCAGGGACCACCAGGGAGCCAATCTGGACCACCAGGGAGACCCCCCTAGACCACCAGGTAAGAGACATAGTGCCCAATGTGGATGGCACTCAGTGCCACCTTCAGATGCCACCCTAGACCACCAGGGAATGAGCCCCTATCAGTATATATGCCCACCAGTGCCCCTATCAGTGCTTACCAGTGCCCCTATCAATGCATACCAGTGCCACATATCAGTGCCCACCATTGCCACCTACCAGTGGCCACCTATCAGTGCCCAGTGCCGCCTATCAGTGCTGTCTATGAGTGCCCATCAGTGCCACTTAGCAGTGTCCATCAGTGCTGCATATCAGTGCCCGCCAGTGCTGTATATCATTGCCACCTATCAGTACCCGTCAGTGCTGATTATCAGTGCCGCCTAACAGTGCTCATCATTGCTGCATATAAGTGCCTCATCATCAGTGCCACCTCATCAGTGCTGCCTCATCAGTGCCAATCAGTACTGCCACATCAGTGCCCGTCAGTGTAGCCTCATCAGTGCCCACCAGTGATGGAGAAAATTTACTTATTTACAAAGTTTTGTGACAAAAATAGAGAATTTTTTTTCAAAATTTTCGGTCTTTTTTTATTTGTAGCGCAAAAAATAAAAACCGCAGGGTGATCAAATACCACCAAAAGAAAGCTCTATTTGTGGGAACAAAATGATAAAAAATCTGTTTGGGTACAGCATTGCACGACCGCCCAATTGTCATTCAAAGCGCAACAGCACTGAAAACTGAAAATTGGTCTGGTAGTAAAGTTTTCTAAGTGCATAGTATTGAAGTGGTTATACAGGATTTATATAGTGCCAACAGTTTGCACAGCGCTTTACAACATTAGGGCAGGCAGTACAATTACAATACAATTCAATTCAATACAGGAGGAATAAGAGGGCCCTGCTCATTAGAGCTTACAATCTAGGAGGGAGGGTCAAGTGATACGAGAGGGTAAAAACTGTGGGGGATAAGCTGATGGAGAAAATAAAAAGTGTGTTTGTTAGGTGGAGGCAGGATAGGATTCTTTATAGAGAAAAGTTTTCAGCGATCACCTAAAAGTGGATAGATTTGGAGACAGTCTAACAGATTGGAATAGGGAATTCCAGAGGATGGGAGAGGCTCGGGAGAAGTCCTGGAGGTGAATATGGGAGGAGGTGATGAGGGAACTAGAGAGCAGGAGGTCTTAGGAGGAATGAAGTGGATGATTAGGTTGGTATTTTGAGACTAGGTTTGTGATGTAACTGGGGGCAGAGTTGTGGATGGTTTTGTAACTTATTGTTAGTATTTTGAATTTAATTTGTTGGGCGAGTGGCAGCCAGTGGAGGGATTGGCAGAGAGGGGTAGCAGACGCTGAGCAGTTTGTAAGATGGATGAGTCTGGCAGCGGCATTCATGATGGACTGAAGCGGGGATAGTCTGTTTAAAGGTAAGCCAATGAGGAGAGAGTTGTAGTCAAGGTGAGAGGGAGTGAATTAGGAGCTTTGTGGTTTCATTGGTTAGGAAAGGACGAAGTTTAGAGATGTTGCGGAGGTTGAGGCGGCAAGCTTTGGAAAGTGATTGGATGTGGGGCCAAAAGGAGAGTTCGGAGTCCAGGATAACCCTAGAACCCTAGCGCCCGTGGGGGCGGTTGGATGGTTGTGCCATTGCTCTTTACAGAGAAGTCAGGGGAAGAGGCACGTGGGGGAGGAAATATTATGAGCTTGATTTTGGACAAGCTGAGTTTGAGGAAGTGGTATGACATCCAGACAGATATGTCTGTTAGTAAGTTAGTTATGCGTGAGGAGACTGATGGAGTGAGCCGAGGGGTGGAGAGGTAGATTTGAGTGTTGTCAGCATAGAAATTATATTGAAACCCGTGGGTTGTCAGCTGACCCAGGGTGTTAGGAAAAGCAAAATGTGCCTGGAAATCGCCTGTGTGCATGTGCACGTGCCTGTGTGCGTGTGCGAGTGCCCATGCGCGTTCGCGCCCGTGCGCATGTGCGCGCAAATGGCGCCAAAATGGACTATTTAACCAGACAGCACTCTGCAGCGGATTCTGTCCATTCTACAGCGTTTCCTGCACCTGTGACCCCCCTGTCATTACTCTTGAGAGACTTCCTGCATCTGTAACCCTGGCTATTCCCGTGGAGTTTGCTGATATCTGCCTGCCCTTGACTCCGACCTGTTTCCTCTTGCCTGCTCCCTTTGTACTTCTGCCGCCTGCACATTGCCTATTCAGCCTGTACCCGACCATCCGTTTGCTTGATCCCTCTGTACCGCACCGCCTGCCAGTTGCTGACCCAGACTGTACCACTACCCTCCAGTTTGCATGAGCTTCAGCGGACTTCTACCAACCATCTGCGATTTGTACAGCCCTCGTGCCCCCCTGTGCTCCAAAGCTCCCTGTCCACATTACCAGGGGCTCTCGAACCAGGGCCACAAGAGAGGTTGCCCCCGCATAAGCCAGACTCTACCACCAGGTACGTGACAGAAATGGACAGCCACGTCAGAGTCTGCGCCGGGGCCCTCTCCCATGGAGGAACTATGTGCACACCTTTCTGGATTAACCCAAGCAGTGAAAAACCTGCAGGAGGGATATACACGCTTGGAAAATCAAGTTCGGGACTTGGCTTCTCCTAGCCCTGTCAGTGGGGGCCAAACACCTCCCCGCACCATAGTGACTCTGCCCACGAAACCTAAGGTGCCTATGCCTGAGCAGTTTGCGGGGGACCGCAGGAAGTTCCGAGCCTAGCGCAGTTCATGCGAACTGTACTTCACTCTCCAGCCCTGCACGTTCTCATTGGAAGCCACCAAGGTAGGTCTGGCGATCTCGCTTCTTCAGGATGAACCGCAGGCCTGGGCTCATCGTCTACTGGAGCAAAAGGCTCCTGAGACCACCACCTTGGACCTTTTTTTCCATGCCATGGCCTAACTATATGAGGACCCACACCAGGCAGCTACCACAGAAGCCGCACTCCATGCCCCCCAACAGGGCCGTCGTACTGCAGAGGACTACGTGTCGGAGTTCAGATGCTGGAGCGCTGACACCGCCTGGAATGATGCGGCTCTCTGCTACCAATTTAGGCTGGGACTCTCCGAGCTGCTCAAGGAGGAGCTGGCACCCGGTCGGGGTACCCCATACCCTCGAAGCGCTAATTAATCTGGTCATTCAAATTGACCGCTACCTGTGGAAGCGCAGAGTGGAGAGGGCAACAGGATCTCTGCGTCCTACCTGGATGTTTCCCTAAGTGCCTAATTACCCAGGACCAAGCCCAGGGGCAACCTCCTCCTCCTCTCCTCAAGATCTTCCTGAGCCTATGCAGATTGGCCTCCTCAGCCCATCCCTGTCCTCTGAGGAATGACAGAGGTTCATGATCCACAACTTGTGCCTCTATTGTGGTGGTTCAGGGCATCTAGTGAGGAATTGCCAAGGCTGGTAAGTGTCCAACGCCAGTCTCAGGAGAAGTGATATCTTTACCAAGCTCCCAATCTCACCTAATCCTCTCCATATTTCTACAGCTTCCCAATGGGAATATCCAAGTTCCGGCCATCCAGGACTCGGGAGCGTGTAGATGCTTTGTTGATCTCTCCTTCGCCGCCCAGCATCGGATCCCTCTCAGGCCCAAGGAACGTCCGATGTCTATTCGATTGGCCGGCGGGTCGGTCATCAAGTCTGGCACAGTGACCCAAGAAACTTTCCCCCTACCGGCCCAGACATCCGAAGGCCACTCGGAGTTCCTACTATTGGATGTAATTGCTTCTCTACTGTTTCCAGTGATCCTTGGCCTCCCGTGGCTCCGAGTACACAGCCCTCACATTGACTGGAACACTGGAGAAGTTTGGTTCCTCTCTCCATACTATTTGGGTCACTGCTTCCAGCCGCCCCAGAGGGCATCACCAGCGGTGCTCTCTATCAACCCTTATCCAGGCCAGGAGACCCGCCTTGCTGTCCCTGAAGTGTACCGCAACTTCTTGGATGTCTTTTGCAAGAAGGGGGCGGATTCTTTACCTCCTCATAGGCCATATGACTGCCCAATAGATCTGTTAACCGGAGCCGAGGTTACTTTTGGCAGAATTTTTCCTCTTTCAGAAGTGGAGCTAGTAGCTCTCAAGGTTTACCTGGAAGAGAACCTGCAGAAGGGGTTCATCCGACCCTCTATATCTCCCGCAGGGGCCAGAATTTTCTTCGTAGAAAAGAAGGACCATTCCCTCCGGCTGTGCACCTTAATAAGATCACAGTCAAGAACCGATATCCTCTGCCCCTGGTTCCTGAACTTTTCCTTTGCCTCGGCTCTGCAGCCATATTCACCAAGTTGGATCTTCGGGGGGCTTACAACTTATATGGGAGGGGGATGAATGGAAGACGGCTTTCCGGACCCGTTTTGGCCACTTCGAGTATTTGGTCATGCCCTTCGGGCTCCGTAAAATGCCCCGGCCACATTCCAACACCTGGTCAACAATGTCTTCAGAGACTTTCTTGATCTATTTGTAGTAATATATCTGGACGACATCCTCATCTTTTCCCCCTCCCTGACAGAACACTGTAAGCATGTTAGGAGTGTACTCAGTCGCCTACGGCAGCATGGCCTGTTACGCCAAGGCCGAAAAGTGTGCCTTTGAATACACAGACATCGCCTTCTTGGGGTTCCACATCTCCACTACTGGCACGACCGTGGACCCCCAGAAAGTAGCAGCTATTGTTGACTGGCCACCACCAGCAGACAAAAAGGCGGTACAGCGTTTTGTCAGCTTTGCCAATTTTTATAGGAAATTAATTAGAGGATTCTCTGCAGTCATCTCCCCAATAACGCAGTTAACCAAACAAAATACCCGTTTTGTCTGGACCTCGGAAGCGCAAGCCGCCTATCAAACATTAAAGAGACTGTTTACTTCAGCACCTGTCCTCAAGCACCCCGACTCCACACGGCCCTACATCTTAGAAGTGGATGCCTCGGAGACCGCAGTCGGGGGTCTTGTCCCAGAGACAGGAACCTAAGGCTTCTTTGCACACTATCGTTTCCCTCTCACAGAAGCTCTCTCCCCCGAGAGAAATTACGATGTGGGCGACAGGGAGCTTCTGGCAACTAAATCTGTCCTTGAGGAATGGCGGTAAATCTTGGAAGGAGCAGCCCATCCAGTCTTGGTCTTCACAGACCACAAGAATCTAGAATACCTGAGAACAGCTAAGAGACTTAAGCCCCGCCAAGCACGCTGGGCCCTGTTCTTCTCCCGGTTTCAGCTACATATCACGTACCGGCCCGGATCCAAGAATGTTAAGCCGGATGCGCAGTCGAGGATGTTTCATGAAACCGGAAAAGTACCTCCTCCTGATACCATTTTGCAGGCTCACAATTTCTTGTTGATTCAAGAAGGCCTACTAACCCCGGATCAGGCAAACAATGGCAAGCAGACTCTGGACTTTCCCTAAAAGACGGGTTATGGTGGTCGGGTACACAAATCTTTGTGCCTGAAGAGCTTCGCCTGACTGCCTTGGAGCTCTGCCATAACCACCACCTAGCTGGACACTTCGGCCACCGAAAAACAGCTGAACTGCTTTCCCACACCTTTTGGTGGCCACATATGAAAGAGGACTGTAAAAATTATGTAGGCGCCTGCCCTACCTGTGCCAAAAACAAAACAGAGAGAACTAAGGCTTGGGGCCTACTAAACCCACTACCCATTCCTGAGCGCCCTTGGTCTCAGATCTCAATGGACTTTAGTGTGGAATTGCCCCCATCTGCAGGCTTCACAACAATCTTCGTGGTGGTCGACCGCCTCACAAAGATGGCGCCCCCTCGGCTACAGAAACGGCCAAAGTATTCATCAGGGAAGTTGTCCACCTACACGGCATTCCAAAAGACATTGTATCTGATAGAGGGGTGCTGTTCACATCCCGAGTCTGGAGGTCCCTGTGTTCTATTTTGGGGATTAAACTGGCCTTCTCATCAGCCTACCACCCGCAGTCCAATGGTCAAACAGAAAGGACCAACCAGACCCTGGAGCAATACCTTCGCTGCTGCTCCTCCTATTCTCAAGACGACTGGGTCTCCTTGTTGCCACTAGCTGAGTTCGCCTACAACAACTCCGTCCACACTGCCACCATGCAGTCTCCGTTTTGGACGAATCTCGGCTACCGCCCCACATTCCTGCCTGACTTTCTTCCGGAAAGTGCAATCCCGGCCACACTGGAGATTACCAAATTCCTGGAAAGTAACAATAAGCTACTACAGGAGACTCTTACTCAAACTCAGGAGCGCAACAAGTAGATGTTTGACAGGAAAAGACGAGGAGAACTTGATTTACAACCTGGCAATCGGGTCTGGTTGGCAACCACCAATCTAAGACTGTCCTGCCCGTCCAGGAAACTAGGGCTGAAATACATAGGGCCCTTTATGGTAAACAGGAGAATCAATAAAGTGGCCTACAAGCTTGACCTCCCACCTACACTTAGAATTCATCCGGTGTTTCACGTACACCTTCTCAAGCTAGTTGCCAGGGACCTGTTTCCAGGACGGAAAACTGCCCCACTTGAACCTGTGTTGATAGATGCAGAGGAGGAGTTTGAGGTGGAATCCATCCTCAATTGCAGGAGAAGAACAGGAGTCACGCAATTCCTTGTAAAGTGGAAAGGATATGGGCCTGAGGAAAATTCGTGGGAGCCAGATAGCAACTTACACGCCCAAGAACTTGTCAAAACTTTTTGGAAAAACAAACAGGCCAAGAGAGCCCAGTTGGGCATCCGAAGGCTGCCCCCTGGGGGGGGCAATGTTAGGAAAAGCAAAATGTGCCTGGAAATCGCCTGTGCACGTTTGCGCACGCCTGAGCGCGCCAATGGCGCCAAAACTGACTATTTAACCAGACAGCACTCTGCAGCGGATGCTGTCCATTCTACAGCGTTTCCTGCACCTTTGACCCCCTGTGACCCCCTGTGATTACTCTTGAGAAACATCCTGCATCTGTGACCCTGGCTATTCCTGTGGACCTTGCTGATATCTGCCTGCCCTTGACCCCGGCCTGTTTATGACTATCCTCTTGCCTGCTCCCTTTGTACTTCTGCTGCCTGCACGTTGCCGACTCAGCCTGTACCCAACCATCCATTTGCCTGATCCCTCTGTACCGCACCGCCTGCCAGTTGCTGACCCGGACTGTAACACTACCATCCAGTTTGCATGAGCTTCAGCGGACTTCCACCAATCATCTGAGATTTGTACAGCCCTCGTGCCCCCCTGTGCTCCAGAGCTCCCTGTCCACACTACCAGGGATTCTCGAACCAGGGCCACAAGAGAGGTTGCCCCCACATAAGCCAGACTCTACCACCAGGTACGTGACACGGGAAGGGGTGATTGAAAATAAGAGAGGTCCAAGAACGAAGTCACAGGGAATGTTAAGATGAAGGAGGAGAGGTGAAGGGAAGAGCAGCCCCAGGGGGGTTCCAAGACAAGAACCTGGAGAGGATAAAAGTTAGTGGGGAATGGCAC
>BLSH010286071.1:3199594-3222077 GCA_018402905.1 Glandirana rugosa | reverse complement strand
TTACCCGAATTTTACGATGAACTCGTTAGGCTCGGACTATCCGAGCCTAAGACACTCACTTTTTTCTGTGCACCATAACTCATGCACTAAGGTAAGGTGCATACAAATTTTTTTCTTTTAACGTTTTTTTGGTTTTGGTTTCAGAATCCGAGCCTATCAGGCTCGGATTGCTCAAGTAGCATTTTAAGCCCATTTTTATTTGTATGTTAATTTTTTCATATTTGTATCAGTTTGTCATTCCTGAGGTGTGATCATTAGGTGTTGTATCACCTTTTTTAATGGTGACACCATGGTACCAAATAAGACATTTCCTGCATCTTTGGCTCGTTTGAGCGTTACGTTTTTTAAAAACCACCATTTTCTCAGCATATGATTTTGAATTGCTCTTGGGGGATAATTTTAATAATTAGATTAATCTCCTGTAATTTCTTGGCTTATTCATATTTATCCTACTGAATTTCTGATTAGTTGATTTGAACTTTATGTGTCCTATATGGCCAGCCGCGGCTCAGAATGAGGTTTGGTTTAAAGTATGTACCGCCTCTAGATTGAGACTTGGTTTTGAACTGTGTTTACCAAAGTGAGGCTTGGTTTTTAGTGGCGTGTATTTATAGCGGTGACTCTGCACGCTGCCCGTACCCCAGAAGAAGTCATTTTGTGACGAAACGCTGCGTAGGGTGGAAGACATGTTGATATCATTGCATTTTTCAAATCTGGAAGGACGGGTGCTGCATGCTTGCCGACGGGCATTTTCTATTATGTTACAAGGCTTATTATGTCTTACCGCAGTGTTTCTCAACCTTTTACGGTGGAGTACCCCTGCAGATATAAAAAAAATTCCTAAGTACCCCTGTCTCGAGAAAGTAATTTACATTGCTTGGATGTCATGGTTTCTGTGTGTGTGTGTGTGTGTATAATGTCAGTATTAGAGTTGAGCGGACACCTGGATGTTCAGGTTCGGCGGGTTCGGCCGAACTTCGCGGAAACGTTCGGGTTCGGTACCGAACATTACCCGAACTTGACCTCGGACCCCAAACCCCATTGAAGTCAATGGGGGCCCGAACTTTTCGGCACAAAAATGGCTGTAAAAATGTTCTGGAAAGTGCTAAAGGGCTGCAAAAGGAAGAAAAATGGGAGATGTTATTAGATCTGCAATCTGTCTCTCAAAGCAGTAGTAATCTCTACCTAGTCCAATATCAGATCGTTCTGTAATCAGATCGTTCTGTAATGCAGGATGAGAAATCGTTCTGTAATCAGATCATTCTGTAATGCATGATGAGATGTTATTAGATCTGCAATCTGTCCCTCACAGCAGTAGTAGTAATCTCTACCTAGTTATTAGATCTGCAATCTGTCCCTCACAATCTGTCCCTCACAGTGCCGGCAGCATCCTCTCCCTACACTAACCTGAGAGCATGTGACATGCAGCACTGTGATTCCAACCTCATATAGAGGCTGGGTCACATGATACACTGGCCAATCACAGCCATGCCATTAGTAGGCATGGCTGTGATGGCTTCTAGGGAAAACCAGTGAAACGCTTGTTGATTGGCTGCCCTGCAGCTATTCAACATGCGTGATAAAATACCAGAACCCGAACCCGGACTTTTTCTCAAACGTTCGGGTTCGGGACACGGACACCCGAAAGTTCAGTACGGACCCGAACTTTACAGTTCGGGTTCGCTCAACTCTAGTCAGTATGTGTTTGTGATGATTTCTGTGTGTGCTTGTGATGGTTTTTGTTTGTGTGCAAAATCATCATCAAATGCAGCCTCACCAGGGCCCATCAATGCAGCCTCACCAGTGTTCATCAATGCAGCCTCACCAGTGCCCATCAAATGCAGCCTTACCAGTGCCCATCAAATGCAGCCTGATGAGTGCCCATCAAATGCAGCCTGATCAGTGCCCATCAAATGCAGACTTACCAGTGCCATCAAATGTAGCCTTACCAGTACCCATCAAATGTAGCCTTACCAGTGCCCATCAAATGCAGCCTTGCCAGTGCCCATCAAATGCAGCCTTGCCAGTGCCCAGCATTGGAGCCTGATCAGTGCTCAGCAATGCAGCCTGACCAGTGCCCAGCAATGCAGCCTGATCAGTGCCCAGCATTGGAGCCTGATCAGTGCCCAGCATTGGAGCCTGATCAGTGCTCAGCAATGCAGCCTGACCAGTGCCAAGCATCGCAACCTGATCAATGCCAAGCATTTTAGCCTGATCAGTGCCCAGCAATACAGCCTGATCGGTGCCCAGCAATACAATCTGATCAGTGCCCAGCAATGCAGCCTGATCAGTGCCCACCAATGCAGCCTGATCAGTGCCCAGCAATACAGCCTGATCAATGCCCAGCATTGCAGCCTGATCAGTGCCCGGCAATGCAGCCTGATCAGTGCCCAGCAATGCAGCCTGATCAGTGCCCAGCAATGCAGCCTGATCAGTACCCAGCATTGGAGCCTGATCAGTGCTCAGCAATGCAGCCTGACCAGTGCCCAGCATTGCAGCCTCATCAGTGCCAAGCATCGCAACCTAATCAGTGCCCAGCATTGCAGCCTGATCAGTGCCCAGCAATACAACCTGATCAGTGCCCAGCAATGCAGCCTGATCAGTGCCCAGCATTGCAGCCTGATCAGTGCCCAGCAATGCAGCCTGATCAGTGCCCAGCAATGCAACCTGATCAGTGCCCAACAATACAGCCTGATCAGTGCCCAGCATTGCAGCCTGATCAGTGCCCAGCAATACAGTCTGATCAGTGCCCAGCATTGCAGCCTGATCAGTGCCCAGCAGTGCAGCCTGATCAGTGCCCAGCAATGCAGCCTGATCAGTGCCCAGCAATGCAGCCTGATCAGTGCCCAGCAATGCAGACTGATCAGTGCCCAGCATTGCAGCCTGATAAGTGCTCAGCATTGCATACAGCCAGATTGCTAGGTACTGATCAGGCTGCACTGCAGAGCACAGATAACATTATGGACTGTAGTGTTATCAGCCTCTGCTCACTCACTTGTCCATGACAGTGGACGCTCCAAGCAGAGGCAGCACTCCTCTTTCATCCCCTGTTACGGCCTCAGAGTGACATTGTGACAGGAAGCTCCTGTCAGGGAAGAGTGTGTGAGGCACACTCGCACCGCTCTGCTGTGGATAGCTCTGCAATTGTAATACTGTGTAGCGACGGCTGTATACAGCAAGCTGCAACTACATTAAACCTTTTACTCTGCATCAGAGCAGCAATTGGCACCCTGCTCCCCACACAGCTGGCGTACCCCCTGCCTGTGGTGCACGTACCCCCCAGGGGTATGCATACCACGGGTTGAGAAACACTGTCTTACTGGATGTAAGTGCATTTTTTAACTTATAATAAATCTTTTTGGGTTTTATGCTATGTGGAGCCTTTTTTCCTTTTTGGTATACCCTTTACCACGTTTGGGAGATTCCATGCTGTGGCGTAAGAAGACCTGTCAAAGACAAAGGTCTGGACTTGGGTATTAAGCCAACATATGTTCGACCCTCTATAGCAAAGGGTCAACTGCATCTGGTAAGCAGACAATCCTGCTCCTAATGGTGGGATTATCACCAGAGGATTTTCCTGTTTGGGTGATGGACACTGGGACTGTTTTACTGTGTATATGAACATTTGTTGATACAGTTTACTTCTATTTCACCCACCTGTGCACTTTTTGATCAAAGGTGCTGGATAGCGCGACTCATATTTGCATCTTTCTTTTAGACTGTGTGTATCTCGCAGAAGAGTTGCAGCTGCATTCGGTCACATTATTTGTAATTCACTTGATATAATTTTATTTTGCTTGTTTGTTTTAGCGCTGTATTTTCTTTTTCTTTTTTGATAAGATGCATAGGCATCCTCAGAATACCCTGGAACTCTAGGTAACTTGTGGCTTTATCAACGTACTCACTCCCCGTGTATCCGCACATCTCCCAACTACGTGGGGAAATAAATTCAGCACAGTATGCAGCAATGCTAAATCCTAGCCTTGAAAAAATAGGGAGACAGGCAGCTACATGGCAGATGAAAAATGTAAAGTTACACACTCGGATGCTAAAATGCGCATGAAAATTACTCAGAGGGGCTCCTCTGGAAGCAGCAGTGTTGGAAAAATATTTGGGGGTCCTTGTAATCCACAGAATTAGCAATTACATGTGTTGCAAAGCTACAGCTAACAAAGCTGGCGGTATACTCTCATGTATTAACCACTTGAAGACCAAGCCTTTTCTGGCACTTTTTGTTAACACGTTTAAATCAGTATTTTTTGCTAGCAATTTACTTATAACCTCCAAACATTATATATATTTATTTAGCAGAGACCATAGGGAATAAAATTGTGATGGCTGCAATTTTATATGTCACACGGTATTTGCACAGAGGTTTTTCAAATGCAATTTTTTTGGAAAATATATATTTTAATGAATTTAAAAAAACACAATATATGCCCCAATGTTTTTGTATAATATGAAAGATAATGTTATGCTGAGTAAATAAATACCTAACATGTCACGCTTCGAAATAGCGAACCCTTGTGGAATGGTGACAAACTACGATACTTATAAATACTAATACACACTTTAAATGTCTTTATAGGTTACCTGTTTAGAGTTTCAGAGGAAGTCCAATGCTAGAATTATTGCTCTCACTCTAACGTTCTTGGCAATATCTCACATGTGTGGTATGAACATGCCACACATGTTTACAAATGCACAGCGAGTTACGTATGTGTGCACATGAGCACGGTGGTATGGGGGTGCTTTACTTTTTTTTTCTTATTTATTTTATTTGTTATTTTTACACTGTCCTTTTAATTTTTTTATTACTTTTATTCCTAAAAATAAGGATGACAAGTCCTCTTTATGGAGAGATATGGGGTCAAAAAGACACCAAATCTCTTCTATACCATTAAAAGAGACCATCCCTTTAGATTGTAAGCTCTACGAGCAGGGCCCTCCTATTCCTTTTCTATTGAACTGTATTGTAATTGTACTGTGTCCCTTCTTTATTGTAAAGCGCTGCGCAAACTGTTGGCGCTATATAAATCCTGTATAATAATAATAATAATAAAAGCAAATGATAAAAAAAATTGTTCTTTTGCTTTAAAAAAAAAAAGTTTACTTCCACCCATGACTGGAAGTGACGTCACTAAGGTCCTCCAAGGCCATAGAGGTGATGAAAGGCGATCTAGTCTTTTATCGCCTCTGTGACTAGCCAGCCACACCGTTACCGGCAGAAACGGTAATCCCAAAACAGGCCGGCGAGTGGTGGCAGGGGAGGGGGATGTTCCCTCCCGCTGCTCGGCAAACTTGTAAGAGAAAGCCAGCGACCGGCTGAAAAAAACAATATCTTCAGCCATAATCCCAGTGATCCACTTGCAAACCGCAACATGTATATATAGATACTGCAGTCGCCAAAAGGGCATATATTCAAGTGATGCACCAATTATCTACCTCTTTATAAAACACCGGTTAAGCCACATACCGAATATGCAGTTTAGTTTTGGTCACCAATCCACCAGAAGAATGTCCTTTTACTAGAAAAAATTCCACAGCAAAATTAACAAGGGTGCTGGGGATCATAGTTATGAGGAAAGATTACAAAGATTATAATTATTCACTCTAGAGAAAAGGTAGCTAAGGGGATATGATCACAATGTACAACTAGTGACTATAGTCACTATGATAAACTCCAAACTCTAAGGTCACTGAAGAAGGTGTTGGAAGAGCAACAGCATAGTAGCTTTATATACTGTATATCCTGAACTATACATATACATTATATCTGTCTATACCAGCAGGTGGTGTGTAGTATTATAGAGTATAGTACATGTATTCTATGATATGAGAGGAAGTACCATTTATCCTCTTTGTGGACTCATTTGTTATTACAGTGGTTGTCAACTCGTGACAACCACTTTAACCTACAAGTAAGGCTAAAATAAGGCTTACCTGTAGGTGCCCTGCATATCTCCCAAACCTGCTCGATTCAGGAGATACGCAGTGTACTGCTGATGCTGACATCATTTCAGCACATGCGCAGTGAAGAATTGGTCTCCGTGCGGTTTCTTCACTGTGATCGTGCCGTGACTGGCGGATCCTGTGCGCATGCGTGGGAGTGACGTCATGCGACTCCAGCCAGTCACAGAGCCAGAGTCGCGGCCCCGGAAGGAAGAGGGGCTGAAGATGGATCCCGCCAGCACAGGGGACAGCGCTGAATGTCGCTGGCTATGTTTGCAGGTAAATGGCACATAATGGGCTACTATGCGATAGGGAAAGTAAAGGAAGTAAACCCAATCTGGATTTACTTCCTCTTTACGTTCCTGTTTAGTTTCTGTTCATGTCCTCATGATGTAAGACACATTATGTAATTCTCCATGAAGAGTAAAGCATATTGCTATATTCAAGAAGCTTCCAAAGCATGATTTCAATACTCAGCTAACAGGTTATGGGTCCCAGACACCCAGGCATTAAAGAGAATACCCATCAGGCACCCAGGACACCCAGGCACCCACCCACAGCACTGGAAAGAGAATTCAGCAGCTCAGTGAGTCTGTGAGTACTGTATGCAAAGATGACTAGTGGTTCAGTTGTGAAGTTTGCAATTGCAAAGGTAAACAATGGCAATTACCAGAGGTGGAAATTTAAGCTACAAATGTTCCTCAACAAGGATGAGTTGTGGCAAGTGCTGAATACAGACAGACCCACAGACGGAGAGATGGAGGATCGGGACAAGAAGGATAGGCAGGCAAAATCAATTATAAGCTTGCTAGTGGAAGATGACCAGCTTATACACATAAGAACAGATAAAATGGCCAAAGGTATGTGGACGTCATTACAAAAATTGCATGAGCGTTCAAGTCTAAACAGCAAACGGTTTCTACTAAGAAAGCTATATAAAATGAGACTAGAAGAAGACCAGCAAATGTGTAACCACATGAAAGCTATGCTAGAGATCATAGAGCAGCTGCGTGCCATTGGAGAGGACATCAAAGATAACCATATTGTTGCCCTGCTCCTCTGCAGCCTTTCAGAGACATATACTGCTCTTATTAATGCTTTAGAAACCAGACCTGAGCAGGAACTGACACTGGAATATGTCAAAGGCAAATTAATTGATGAATATGACAGAAGGAAAGAAAATATGCACCATGATGACAAAGTTCTTAAGATGTACAAAAGCACAAAGTACAAAAATGAAATCAGAGCCTGTTTTCGCTGTAAAAGGACCAGTCACTTAACAAAGGACTGTTCTATCTGGAAAGCCGATCAGCGAAAGTTGGAGCTATCCAGAAGAGAAAGAGTCAAAGCAGCCAAAAAGGAAACTGTAGACAAATCTCACAGTTAAGTTCCAGGGTGATGAATGCACATTTCACAATAATACCCGATTCCTCACAAAAAGGAAAGTGGATGATCACCTATACAAGCTCATCACCACAGACCAGCAAGCCAATATACTTTCTAATGACCTGCACAGCGAATGTATTCTCTTATGGCACAGGCGGCTGGGGCACAGAAGTCCAGAAGCTATACAGGACATTATAAACAGAGGCTTATCAGAAGATTTGACAATAATGCCTTGCAAAGTGCTCATGAAATGCAAGTGCTGAATTGAAGTAAAAGCCACACGTAGCCTTCCACAGGCACCTCAAAGAAAAACCACCCACCCCCTGCAGCTCATACATAGTGACGTATGCGGACCAATGAAAACTCCCACGTCAGGCAGGAACAGATATCTACTGACTTTCATTGATGATTGTTTTAGGTACATGACTACTTATCTGATGAAACACAAGAATGAAACATCAGAGAAACTTCAAGAGTTTGTTGCCATGTCTAGCAACAAATTCCAACGCAAACCAGGAATAATATGCACCGATAATGGGGGAGAATACATAGCAAAGAAGTGGCCTCATACCTGAAGAAACAAGGAATAGTACACCAGACAACCACACCATACACTCCTGAACAAAACAGTGTAGGAGAAAGGAAAAATAGCACTCTTATAGAAATGGCCAGGTGCATGTTGTCAGATGCTAACCTTCCTCACAGGTACTGGGGAGAAGCAGTCAGGACTGTAACCTACCTACAGAACAGACTACCCTCAATGCCATTAAAAGTACTCCATTTGAAATGTGGCATGGATGAAATCCTAGCATAGGGCACATCAGAGTGTTTGGATGTAAAGCATATGCCTATATTCCAAGCGAAAAGCGATCCAAGCTGGAGAACAGAGCCATAGAGGGTATTCTAGTAGGCTACAGCGAGCAAACTAAGGGTTACAGAATCCTACACCCAAAGACTGACAAAGTGACAATACGCCATAGTGTTTATTTTGATGAGAGTCCATCACCAGAAACACTGATCCCTGAAAGCTGTGAAGTGAGTACGCCAAGCAAACCAGAAGAAAAGGTTGACCAAAGCAAACCTATGTAGGAGTCAGAACAAGAGGTGGAACTCACAATGCCTAAACAAAGTTCCCCACCAGATCCTGCTGAATTGCCTGAAATCAGAAGATCCAATCGGACTACAAAGGGGATACCATCCTGTAAGCTGTCATACAGTGTCAAAGCACACAGCATACTTTAACCAACATCGTGGGAAGACATAGAAAAACTGCCAAAACGTGAAGCCAATAAATGGAGAGAGGCAGCAGAAGAATTAAAGTCACTTCAAGAAAATAAAACCTGGACACTCACAGACCTCCCTCCTAACCGCATAACTATAGAAAGTAAGTGGACTTTCAAAGTAAAGTCAAACGCAGAAGGGAATATCCACAAATACAAAGCCAGACTAGTTGCCAAGGGTTACTCCCAGAAATTCGTTGAAGATTAAGATGAAACATTTGCACCCATTGTAAAACACTCCACCATCAGAGTGCTTCTTAGCATTGCGGCCGGGAAGAGCATGCAAGTGAAACACCTAGACGGTAAAACTGCTTTCCTATATGGAGACATTTAGGAAGAGAGTGATGCAGTACCTCAAAGGAACAATTCAGATGAAGTCACGGTTACTAGCAACATGACATCCAAAACTGGTCGGGTATGTGGATGCTGATTGGGACGGGGACTACACAGACCGCAAATCCACTAGCGGATTCATCTTCCAGTATTTGGAAGGAACCATAAGTTGATCTAGTCTAAAGTAAGCAACTGTTGCTCTATCTTCAACTGAAGCAGAGTACATTGCAGCAGCATACGTATGTCAAGAAGTGATATGGATTCGTTAACTTTTTATGGACATTGGGATAGACATGTCAAAACCAATTCCCATTTTTGAAGACAACCAGGGATGTATAAGGCCTCATACACACAGGCGTTTGCAAAAAAATAAGCAAAAAGCCGGGTCTGACGTCAGGGAAAAAATTGCAGTTTTTCTCGGCGTTTTGCATTGACGTCAATGCACGTTTTTCCCTATGGGAGCCCATTGATTTGAATAGAAGCCGCACCAGAAGTCGGATCACGGTGATCCGACTTGTGGCGCGACTTGTGTGCTAGGTGTCTTAAAGGGGAACCCCGCAAAAAAAAATTCCCACAAATAGAGCTTTCTTTTGGTGGTATTTGATCACCTCTGCGTCACTTCTGATCACCGCTATAAACAAAAAAATAGCAACAATTTTGAAAAAAAAACACAATATTTTTTACTTTTTGCTATAATACATATAAAAATATATATATATATATATATATAAAAAATGTATTCATCAGCTTTGGCCGATATATATACTTCCTCATACTTGTGGTAAAAAATATTGCAGTCTGCGTATATTGATTGGTTTGCGCAAAAGTTGCTGCGTTTACAAACCATGAGAATTAATTTATGGCATTTTTTACTTTTTTTTTTACTAGTAATGGAGGCGATCTGCGTTTTTTATTGGGACTGCAATATTGTGACGGACATGTCGGACATTTTTGACACTTTTTTGGGACCAATGACATTCATTCAGATCTAAAAATAGTCACTGATTACTGTATAAATGTCATTGGCAAGGAAGGGGTTAACCTGCAGGGGACAATCAAGGGGTTAACTGTGTTCCCTAGGCGTGTTCTAACTGTGTGGGGGCTGGGCTGGCAGGGGCATAACAGATCTAATTGATCCCGAATACAGGGATAAGTAGATCTCTGTCATGGACCACACACGTGTGGTGCGATTGTCAATTACATATGCATGTGGGCCGGGATGGGTGTGCGCATTAAAAAAGAAAAACATTTATTTTATTCATTATTTTATTTTAATCATTTTTTTTAATACTGTATCTTTCTATCTTTTTATTTTAATAAGTATTCTATATAAATGCAGTATTTACACTGTATCTTTATTTTTTTTTAAACAAACTCTATTGGCCGTGACAGGTCCTCTTTATGGAGTGATCTGGGGTCTATTAGGCCCCATGTCTCTCCTCTTTTCTCCAAAGCATGGTTTGATCAGATGCTGTACAAGCCAGTAATGGATTGTCAACAAATAAACCAAAACCGGAAGTGACAAAATCCTGGTTGCTTTCAGTTTCTGATGTCACAAAGAAGGGCTGAAAATCCATTTGCTAAGCTTGTTTTAGAACCATACTTAAATGACAGCTCACCTGTTAATGTAAATATGTAGTTGTTTCTTTTTGCTTGAACTGAACTAGTATGCAGGTGCTTTCAAGAGGGTTCTGAAAGATTAAGCATCTTCTTTTGCTGTGTTCATGCCCTCAGGTTAGAGGTGTAGGGGTCTAAAGAGCAAAATGCTGTGCAGAGGAAGCAAGTGTGCTGTTGCTAAAGACTACCATATTTGTGTCACTTGCTAAATCAACCAACCAGCCAGGAAACAGGTGACTATTCTAGTAGTGAAGGGCTGTTATTCTTGGCCGTTTCACTAGCAGCTGGTTCCCTGCCTACTAGTACCAACCCCACACCACAGAGTACCTAGGGACCCAGCCTGGATTCATGGGGTAGAGCGAGATATAGAGGTGACCCCAGTATGGAGAACAAGCATGTTGTTATGGAGAAATGCATTTACTGTGTCCAATAGTAACCTGTGGTTATTGTCACTGCAAATGAGGTAGCAGGACTGCTGAGTTGGTGGAGACCGATACATGCTCGGTGGTACTGACTCAGAAATGCTGCACATTGGGAAAGAGAGGTGTTCTGTTGCAGAAGAAGTGTCTGAAATGCTTAGTATTAACAGTGTTGACATATGGGCATGGATTACATGGAATTAACTGTTCAGGTGTATTGCTCACTTCTAAGTCTGAATTCCTGCCTTAATGTTGATTTCACAGGACCGCAACTCCTGCCTAAGGTTTAGGCATTGGCGAGTGCAGTTCCACAGTGTACCTGCTAGGGC
Source organism: Glandirana rugosa (assembly GCA_018402905.1). NCBI lineage: Eukaryota > Metazoa > Chordata > Amphibia > Anura > Ranidae > Glandirana > Glandirana rugosa. The sequence goes on along the minus strand of BLSH010286071.1, from coordinate 3,210,761 downwards.
ATATTAAACCTCGCTCACAAACTTGTCAATTTTTCAATTTTGTCAAAATTATAACATCTATAAAAAGTTAAAATTAAAAATGAGTAGAAATAAAACCACTGTTCAGACTGGATGATAGCTACTTCAAATGATCCTTACCTTTAGTAAATACCTTTCAGCTTTATGCAAATTACCTGTATTCATGTGTTTTGAAATAAGGACAAGGCAAGGACAACCTAAACCAGCCGAGGTTAGTACTAGATGAGGATGTGTAGTTCAGAGGGTTAGAGAAGAGCCAGGAGTTAGTTAAAGTGGTTGTCAAGTTTAAAAAAAAAACAAAAACCACCTGCAAGAGAAAGGCATAATGAGCTAGTATGCGTCGCATAAATGCTTACCTTAGATCAATGCTGTAGCAGTGGTCCTCGAGCACCGCTGTGACCGGAAACCATGCAGGTTTGGGAGATATGCAGGGTACCTACAGGGAAGCCTTATTATAGGCTTGAGTTGACAACCACTTTAAGTAGCATAAGTATCGGTTGGAATATAGAATTGTATTTTTTTGCAACAACTACTGTAGATCGGTATTTTGTAGAGATCTAGTCTTCAACCAGTAGATGGCAGTGTTTATAAGTTTGTAGCTGCATCTATGGTATGCTCTATGTTTTTTCTCTATAATAATAAGTTTCTGTTTCCTGTCCACATGTGGACTGTCTTTTCTGTAGGACTATATATAGAATCTCTAACAGGCATACCCCAGAGAAAAGAGAACCCAGTCTTAGCCCAGTCACAGTCAGCTACAGCATATAAGTGCAAGATACAGCAACAGAAAGAAGACTGCAACACAATAAAAGAAAATTGCCGGTAACACCTGCAACAAAGCTTTAATTTGCAAATCTGACACACCAGAACTACCTTGGAAATTCAAGATGAAAATACTGCTAATAATAGAAGGTATTTGGAAATATATAAATGAAGTCAAGCCAGAACACCCTTCAGATGAGGGGACAGCAAATTTACATGGTTATACAAGCTGTACACTCACTACTTTACATTGTAGCAAAGTGTTATTTCTTCAGTGCTGTCACATGAAAAGATATAATGAAATATTTACAAAAATGTGAGGGGTGTACTCACTTTTGTGAGATACTGTATGTAAGCGTGAAACTGCTAAAGAAATGTGGGGAGGATTGAAAAAGGTGTATGAAAGAGCTAATCTCATCATTAAACTGTATTTGATTAGAAAGCTCTACCTAACCAAGCTGATAATAGGCCAAGATATGCAGGATTACACAAGGCACACATTGGAAATGCTTGAATGCCTGAGAGGTATAGGAGAAGAAATAAAAGATTTTCATGTTGCAGCACTATTATTGAGTGGCTTACCAGAAAATTATGAAATTCTTGTGACAGCATTTCATGCACGCCCAGATGATAAACTGACATTGGAATATGTTAAGGGCAAGCTTGTGGATAAATATCATGTAAGACAGAAAGCATTAATAGTGACGGTGCTTCTGTCACAGAGTCTGCTTTAACCACTTCAGCCCTGGAAGGATTTCCCACTTTAGGACCAGAGCACTTTTTGTGATGCGGCACTGCGTCGCTTTAACTGACAATTGCGCAGTGGTGCAATGTTGTACCCAAACGAAATTTGCATCCTTTTTTCCCACAAATAGAGCTTTCTTATGGTGGTATTTGATCACCTCTGTGTCATTTCTGATCGCCGCTATAAACAAAAAAAGAGTGACAATTTAGTAAAAAAAACAAAATTTCTTACTTTTTTGCTAAAATACAAATCCAAAAAAAATATAAAAAAACATTATATTTTTTGGCCGATTTATATTCTTCCTCATATTTTTGGTAAAAAAAATTGCAATTGGCGTTTATTGATTGGTTTGCACAAAAGTTGCCGCGTTTACGGATGATGAGAATTAATCTCTGGGGTTTTTATTTTTTACTAGTAATGGCAGCGATCTGCGCTTTTTATCGGCACTGCAATATAGCAGCGGACACGTCGGACCATTTTGACACTTTTTTAGGACCATTGGCATTTATACAGCGATCAGTGCTATAAAAATGCACTGATTACTGTGTAAATGCCATTGGCAGTGAAGGGGTTAACCTGGAGGGGGCGCTCTAAGGGTTACCTGTGTTCCCTGGGCGTGTTCTAACTGTATGTGGGCTGGCCTGGCTGAGGGAAGGAAGTGATCATGGCTTCCATATACAGGAAGCCTGTTATGACAGCCCTTCCTCCTCTAACAGAACAGAGATCCGTGTTTACTTACACGGACCTCCATTCTTTCACTGCGGGGGGGGCATTGTGGGTAGCCAGCGGCGATCGAGTCTGCCCTACCCGCTCCTTGGCACAGTGAACACAGTGTGCGCAAACGCGCCTCCGGTGGCGCGTGCAAGCTCACAGTGAGGGATATCGCAGCCGCCGTCATATGACGGCAGTTTGCGATATCGAGGCATTTTGTCGCGTCAGACTGCGGTCGGCGGTCGGCAAGTGGTTAAAGATGAAAAATGGGAATAAATATAGTAACATGCAATAAGAAACACTTGAATGTTTTGTGTGCAAGAAACAGGGTCGTATAACAGCAGATTGCAGAATCTGGAAAGCTAGAATGCAAAAACAAACTAAATTACAAAAGGCAAAAGTGTAAAGGAAGGAACTCATTTTGCTTCAGATAATGAATGTTTTTTAATCCAAAAGGTGCACCTTATACAGGGGCTACAAGTCGCGTGGCAAATGACAGAAATTCCCTTATTTACATTGACCAGAATAAAACAGAATAAATCCCCACAGCTAATGGGTAAATAATGGAGTCAGAATGAATAGTAAACCGTTTTCTTTACTGTCCTATTTCCCAGAGTGTCACCAGGAAGATACCTGTGAGAAAGGTCCTCTATTTCCCCTCTCTTGAAACAAATCTTTTTTCACCAAGAAGCTCACAAAACTCACAAAACAAGACAATGTAGTGACCTTCTAAGATGACAGTTGTGTCATCACAAATGGGGATATCTTACTTGCAAAATCTAAAATTAAAGATGAACTGTATTAGCTGAACTACAATGAGGTGATTAATACTGCCAATGAGGAAAAACATTCAAGTTGAATTCACACATGGCACACACGACTTGGGCACAGAAGTCCTGACATACTGTAATAAAGAAATTAACTGAGAATGACTATGCAAGTGAAATAAACATTAATCCATGTAATCAAACAGTGAAATGCACCAGCTGTATTAAAGGAAAAAATATAAGAAAAGCCTTTCCAAAGCAGAGTAACAGCAGAGCTAAGAAACCTCTGGACTTAATTCATTCAGATCATTGCGTTCTAATGGAAAAATTGACTCAAAGACGAGGTATTTTCTCACTTTATAGATGATTACTCCAGGCATACTACACAACAAAAGTGAAGTACCAGAGAAACATGAACAGTATTTGGCTCAAGTAAGCAACACATTTTGAAAAATGCTGAGTGTATTGAGCACAGACAATGGAACTGAATATACCGGTGTTTTTTCAAAATAGCCAATTCATCGAGATCTCCAATCATGTCACTTCCGGTTACTGTAAAGCATTGGCAATTGGAGATTTAGACGAGTTGCTGTTTTTAAACAACACTGGCAAGCGTGTACACTCCAGTACACGATATTATGAGTGGACATTGTTAGATACTAACCAACAGCATGGCCGCCTCCAAGGCGGCGAGAACTTTTTGCTCCTTAGCCGCTGTTCTGTCAAAACAGCAAACTCTTTGTGTACCCGAGTGTATACGATTGCCGGTGTCAAAACAGCAACTCATCTAAATCTCCAATTACTGATGCTTTACAGTAACTGGAAGTGACGTAATTGGAGATCTCGATTAATTTGCTGTTTTGACACCACATCGGCACACAGGCAATTCTCAGAAAGCATGGCATAATATTTCAAACTACTGTACTATACAACCCAGAACAAAACAGGGTTGCAGAAAGAATGAACAGTACTCGATATGAGAGTGGAAGAAACATTCTGTTTAATGCAGATATGCCAGCCACATACTAGGGGGAGGCAATTATGAATGCATACTATTTTCAAAATCGACTACCAGGAAAACTCTATATGAACTTTGGAATGGAAGGGCCCTGAATTTGAACCATCTAATCATTTTTGGAAGCACTATGTGCACATCCCAAAAGAAAAAAAGGTACAAAAGGAGATGGTTGCGCAAAGGAAGGGGTATTTGTGGGGTACAGTGAATCTCAAAAGGGATACAGAATTCTACACCAAGACACAAACAAGGTAACCATCAATAGAAGTGTAAATGTCAATGAAACAGTTTGTTCAAAATTTCATGAACTAACACAAACACTTCAAACTGAGGGAAGTTCTACATTAGTGGCACATGAAGATAAGCAACAAAGTGACACAGTGATGGGGAAATTATGAATTTCATATTTTCCTATTTGTTGTCTAGTTGCCTCACAAATATATATGAAAGCCTCTAATATCCTGGTTAATCTGGTTACTTTAGCTGACTCATACCAAAGGAATGTGATTGTAAACTGGCTATATGTTACAAGTCAGCACACTCTTCTTTCAGGAATGTGCCATTTTCCTTAGAAGTAATTTTGCTCCCATGGGGGTGGGGTGACCATTTCATTACATTCAATCCTATATTACCTCAGCCAAAACATATAAGACCTAAGTCTCATCTTCAAAGTTTGCAATCACCTGTGTGCCACTCTGCATAAGCAGATGGGACTTCGTGGTAGAAACAGCATCTTTAGTTAAGTATTCTTGTTATATTTTCTAATATTGTCTGTATCTGTCATTACTTTTCTTAAATGGTATACTTATAAGTATTTGTGTGATCTCTCTTTACACATGTGGAATAGAACCCCAAAAAAGTAAGCTATCGCATATCCGTGACAAAATAAACAGAAATAGAAATGAATGCAGAAAGTCCAAATACTGTAAGACCCCTTTCACACTGGGACGTTTTTCAGGCACTTTAGCACTAAAAATAGCGCCCGTAAAAAGCCTGAAAACTCCCCCCATCCACCCCAGTGTGAAAGCCTGAAAGCTTTCACACTGGGGTGGTGCGCTTGCAGAACAGGAAAAAAGTCCTGCAAGCAGCATTTTTGGGGCGGTGTATACACCGCACCTCCACCGCCCCTGCCATTGGAATGAATGGGCAGCGCTGGCACAATGTTTCAAAAGCACCGTGCGCCGGTGCTTTTAACCCTTTTTTGACCCCTTCTTAGGGGTTAAAAGCACTCCTCTGCCACCGGAAAAGCAGTGCCAAAGCACCGCTATAACAGCTGTAAAGCGCCGCTAGAACTAGCGGCACTTTACCGCTACCACCCTGCCTGCCCCAGTGTGAAAGGGCTCTAAAAGAAGAATCCAGGCCATACAAGGTTTCAATCAGGAAATCCACCGGATATAATAAAAGCGTCCCAGCCAAATGTCTGTCCTGTGTTGTTCGTGTAGCATTAAAACCAGAGCCAGATTCATGGGTTGAGATGCAAAGACTTCCAACTCATGAGAAACAAAAGTGGATCAGAGCTGCTGATGATGATTGCAGATACTTTGACAAAACCACTTACAAGAAACAGATTTATAGAACTGAGATCCAAAATGGGACCGATGTAAGGAGTAATTGTTGAGTGGGGGTGTTGGAATACAGAATTTTATTTTGTGCAACAACTACTGTACTCCATATTTAGTAGAGATATATTCTTTAACCAGTATATGGCAGTATTTGTATGTTTGTAGCTTCATCTCATGTATACTCTGTGTCTTTTCTCTATAATAAAAAGTTTGTGTTTTCTGTCTGCAGTTAAGCAGCAGATAAAACACATGTGGGCTGTGCACTGTCTGTTCAGTAGGGCTATATACAGAATTTTTAAGAGTATCAAAGGAACAAAAAGAAGCAGAGGTACAAGTGGAACAAAATTAAGTAACTGACCACAAAATCAGGATCATAGGTAAACCAAGGCATGCAGAACAGTGGAGGCCCATCCATCCGACCCCCTAATCTACATGCAGGGCACCAGATGCATGGATGCTAATGGGGAATTTTCTTTTTGAAGCACATGATTAGAGCCAGATACTCTAATAGGCTTCAGAAAAGGGTAGGCTCAGGGTACAGAGCATTGCACTTGAAGCTTACTCAGTTGTGTGACAATAGCAAATGAATATAAGCTATTGTCACACTGATTCTGCCTCCTGGCCAATCATAAAATGGGACCTGAGACCCGTTGCCCAATTGGCCAAAAGAAGAAGCTACCCTATTGGCCAAGGGAGAAGGAGGGAGAAGACGCATGGCGAGGGCACTGCCAGGATGCCAAGGAGGAGATGCACAGCAAGGACTCTGCTGTGATGCCGAGGAGGAGATGCATGGTGAGGACACTACCGCGATGCAGAGGCGCAGGTGCAGAGGAAGCGCTGCCTGAGGTAAGTGTTGCGGGTGACCGACCGGGGGGTGCGGGGTTCTGGCTGCCACTGATGCAGAGGATTGTCAGAGGTCAGCTTAGGCAAAGTTAACTATAAACAATCACTGGATTAAAGTGGATGTAAACCCACCACCCACCCATAAACTAATGACACAGTATTAATGTATATATACATGCAAGCCTCCTGCATCTATCCCTACCTTTCAAATGTCCTTCCTGTAAGCACTAGCAGCTCTGAAAAAAAATTGAAATCAGAGGGTGTCTGTGTTTGCTGGAGTTTGGTGTGTGGAGTTGTGATGTCACAATCCTCCCCACCCACCTCTATACTGAGACATTGAGGAGGGAGGGAGGGGGGAGTGTAAAACTTTCTCTGCTGTGTAAAGGAGATAAGCAAATTGCTTGTCACTCCCAGAGCAAGGGACGGATCGACTGTGTATTTCCCTGTTAGTTGGACTTTCTCTTCCTGAAAAAAGATAAGCTTATTGCTCACAGTTGGATTAACTCTTTGTGGCAAGACTGGGCACAGATGATATGAGATGCTATACTTTACCAGGCAGAATTATTAATTACATTTTTTTTTTCGGGTTTACATCCACTTTAAGGCCGTTCTTGAACTGAACTTAAAACAAGCACACTTTCCTTTAAGACAGACTGGGCAATCACTGGATGCCTTTAGCATATGTTAGCGAAAAGATTTGCACACATATCGAACAGTAAAAATTGCAGCAATGTGTATAGTAGTACCAGAAAGACAATGGCAGTACACAGGTTAAACATCCAACACTTTAAACTGGTTATCTAGCTGCAAGTCAAATAATATATTTTATTCATTGCAATGCACGCTGACCTAAAGGGTATTTAATATGTACAAGTGAAACGTTATTATCCTTTTGTTTCTAAACCAAAAAAGAACAAGAAAAACAAGAAAAAAAAACAGGTTTTAAAGAAAATGAGAAAGTATTCATTCATTTTATCCACTATGATAACAGAATGTATTCTTAATGTCACTGCAATACAGTACAGATGTTTACAAAAGAGGTGGATCTTGTAACAAATCTTAATAATTGTGGGCAACTAATGATGTCATTAGGTATTTGCTAAACTGTTTGGCATACCTCCCAACTTTTTGAGATGGGAAGGAGGGACATATATTAGCAATATTAGCAAAAGTATGTAAGCATAGTATACCCCCCCTGCCATGCCCCCTTAAAGTGGTTGTCAACTTGTGACAACCACTTTAACCTACAGGTAAGCCTATGATAAGGCTTACCTGTAGGTGCCCTGCATATCTCCTAAACCTGTACGGTTCAGGAGTAAAGTAATTTTCAAGGCACATAGTTATGCGGTGTACATTTGCATGCGCTTAAAGTGATTGTCAACTTGTGACAACCACTTTAACCTACAGGTAAGCCTATGATAAGGCTTACCTGTAGGTGCCCTGCATATCTCCTAAACCTGTACGGTTCAGGAGATATGCAGTGTAATTGCTGTGCCGACGTCATGTCGGCACATGCGCAGTGAAGAAACGGCCTCCGTGTCATTCCTCCACTGCGACCGCACCGTGACTGGCGGCTCCCACACGCATGTGCGCGAGTGACATCACACGACTCCGGCCAGTCACAGAGCTGGAGTCGCGGCCCCGGAAGGAAAAGGGGCTGAAGATGGACGCTGCCAGCACAGGGGACAGCGCTGGGCATCACAGGCTTCATTTGCAGGTAAGTGGCACATAATGGGCTACTATGCGATGCATAGTAGCCCATTAAGCTTCTACTTTACAGGGACATGTAGAGAAAAGTAAACCCCATCTGGGTTTACTTCCTCTTTAAAGGAGAATCATACAAAAAATATATAAGTTAAACCCGCAAATGCCTTTTTTAACTACTGCTATTCCTTTATACTGGCTTTTGAAATTTACAAATGCAGTAATTTAGAAGTTGTATGAAAGGTTTAGCACTGGGAAACACATTCTGAAACATAAAAATGTGCATTTTATATACAACTATATAGATCAGACCAAAATGAAGGACAAATGAGGATGGAAGAGGGACTTTGTTCCAAATCAGGGACAGTCCTTCGAAATCAGGAACAGTTGGGAGCTATGGTTTGGATGTAGTAATGGATATATCTTCCAGAGAGGTAACCAGTATACATATTTGTCTTCACTGCAAATTACTTACTTATGCTGTATCAATCCAAGACCTGCTGTTCTGGTGGAATACTGTCAGGGTTTAGAAAGGTTCGCATTTGAGTGAGTGACAAGAAGCCTATGGGTATGACACTGAAAAGTGCAAAGACTTTCCTAAAGAATGAAATCTGTCAGTGCTTTTTTTTTTTTACAAAAGAGGCTGGATAGAGTTGAGGTTTATCAACCTTCAGTTAAGAACAAAAAGTCCAGAAGCATGATCTACTTGTTCTGATTTCACACAGCTTGTAATAATTTATCAGGCATCAGTTTGTTGCAGCTACTTGTTCATCCAACTGCCCTTCCGTTATGCTTATGACAATCTGTAACACATGCATAATAATAGGTTTCACGCTGCCATCCTGACTGCCCAAACCATTGCTATTACTGTCTCTGTACAGACTTTGCAATTTCATTGGTAAAGGAAAGTACTGTATAATGACATTTTGGGTTCATACACCTGAAAAAACTGACTTCATGAAACATATTCAGATGCTGTTTGAATAGCAACCAATTGCATAATTTAGAGTTGTCATTTAGTAAAATACTTCTGGAAACAGGTGCATGGGTGCTCCACAATATAACAAAAAAAAGTGAAAATTCTGTGTACACACCTGAGTGGCCTAGTGTCAGCCCACCTGCAGTCATATTTACAGCAAAGCTCAAACTGAGAGTGGAAACAACAAAAATGGCTCTGTTGTGCGAACTAGGGACTAGTGATGTTGTAAATGTGCCTGGATTTGCAGGACGTTTGCTGAACTGATCAATAAGTCTGGAATGCTAATCCAAACCCCAGCAATGTCAATCGGAGGCAAATCTTGAAAATTTGTTTTCTTAAAAATACAGATTCCCTTTAATGGAGAACTCCACTTTTTGAAAAAAAAATATAGCAAATTCAAGTGGTACACAAGCCATTTTGTGATTAAATGTTCTTAAAAAATACCCTTCCATTACAACCTGCAGGTGCTGTAATTTTGCAAAACTGCAAAAAAATAAATAAATAAATGCAGCAGGGCAGCCTAGTGGCATTCTGCACATTGCTTGTGTACAGAAATCCCCCAGAAATGTAATTTCCTGTTTGTGTGATTGGCTCACTGATTTTCTCTGGAGTTTTCACTCAAAGTCAAATATTAGGTATCTCCTGCAGTAAGAGCTACAGTTTTGGTAAGATATTACCAAAAGGTTAACTACTTAGGGATGCACACACTGCAGCTTTCCTCATTAAAACCCTGAATGTGCAACAGGCGGTTTGGTAATAATGACACCAAGTAATGACCACAGACCCTCCTGTGGGTGGGGCCACTCATCTTGCACATGGGGGCACCTTTCACAGTGAACAAGCTCATCAATGCCCAGGACCAAGCGGGGACCATGCTGATGGGAGAATTAAACATTATGGGTGTTCCCTGACCAACAGATAAGCCATGTCACTATATGCAGTAATAAAATCACTTGATGTATGTTGTAATTAGGAGAGACATTGCTGAGCTCATGCCCTCTTCTCAAATTCAGCACACCTCTGCCACCTTACTCTCAGTGACAGAACTGGGGCCCACCTTGCACCCAGCGTGGAACCCAATGGTGCATTTGTTAACATTTCCACTTCCATACCACGCGTCTAGGTTATGGATCTCCACATCCAATTCGCAACAGCAGGAGATTGTGACCTGCTCTCTATGGAGCCGGTTCACATATCTCCGATGCAGATCTGGTGCAAATTTGCACATGAGCCCTGTGCATCTTTGGCTCCATTTAAGGTCTGAATTCAGCCCAAAATTTGCGCTGAAATCAGACCAGAAACGGTGAACAGATATTCAGTATGATTGTTGCGCTAGCTTATCCATCAATACAAACACAAGCATAAATCACCAAAATAGATTAAACCATAAAGTGACATGGTAATAGGGATGAAGACTTATGAAATCATCATAACCCATAAATCATATAACTGTGCAAAACATATGTGAAAAAGATGTTTCTTTTCTTATGCATATAATAATATCAAAAAAAAGTCCATAGAGCATTCATTTAAGAACACATTAATTGTGACAGTCCAAGTTCTGTGAACTTTATGAAAAACAGTAGTCATACATCCAGTGTGTGTTCAAAGGAAAAAAAAAGCTTGAATCCACTTATCCACCACCACCGATCACACAGGCACCTCAGTGAAAGAATTGAGGGATAAACACCCTTACCAGAAAAATAGACCCACTATCTCTAGTAAGGGTCAGCAGCGCTTACAGATATAGCCCTCTGCAGGGTCTAGAGATATATATCCTCCTCTGCTCCTATGGGTTCATCAAATCAGCTGGGATGATGTAGAAAGCCGGGCCAGCCGTATCGCTCACCACATATTAAAGAAAAATAAGGGCCACATCGTGTAAAACTGTATGGTGGTTTATTTAAAACATAAGCTAAAATCCAGGGTACTCACATTAAGCATCAAAAAACACGCATTGAACAGCCGGCAAATACAAGCAAACAAAACCCGTCCTCCTCGGATAGATTGTATGGCGTGGTGACGTCAGCACGTAAGCTCCGCCCTACATGTTTCGTGATA
>BLSH010286071.1:3166612-3199584 GCA_018402905.1 Glandirana rugosa | reverse complement strand
GGGAATGGTCTTTTTATCTGGGTGATAGAGATCATTCCCAGTCGTCGCGAATGTCTATATCGGGAGACGTCCCAGATCTCTATATATAGGAGGAGACGAGGATACCCAAGTAGTTTAGTCGACCCTACTACATCTTTCGGCCCGGTCGGCATAGCGAGTGGTGTATAATTTCTTTTTATTCCCGGTGTAGCACATTTTGACATACCACCAAATAAATTTTGTATTCGATTTTAGGTCCCATGAGTGTAATTCGTAGTTTTTTGTGCGTAACTTGTCGGCCGTTTATGTTCGTTTGTTTTACTAGAGATAGTGGGTCTATTTTTCTGGTAAGGGTGTTTATCCCTCAATTCTTTCACTGAGGTGCCTGTGTGATCGGTGGTGGTGGATAAGTGGATTCAAGCTTTTTTTTTTCCTTTGAACACACACTGGATGTATGACTACTGTTTTTCATAAAGTTCACGGAACTTGGACTGTCACAATTAATGTGTTCTTAAATGAATGCTCTATGGACTTTTTTTTGATATTATTATATGCATAAGAAAAGAAACATCTTTTTCACATATGTTTTGCACAGTTATATGATTTATGGGTTATGATGATTTCATAAGTCTTCATCCCTATTACCATGTCACTTTATGGTTTAATCTATTTTGGTGATTTATGCTTGTGTTTGTATTGATGGATAAGCTAGCGCAACAATCATACTGAATATCTGCTTATTTTATGGTGAAGTATCGCACCCTACATTGTTGCTGCTTTGTTGTATATTGCTACTCCTAGCGCGGTATATTTCCCTATATTCCAGAAACGGTGAACGAGGATGCACCAGACCCCTGCTGGGAGCTGGAGCCGTCCTGATACCCCCATATCTGCTCTATTGACCCTAGATGTTTCAATACGCCAGGAACCACCATGCTCCCCTTTGGAATGACTTCAGACCAGGCTTAAAACAATTAACAGCTTTACCGAAGATTGAGCAACACAGTTTAACAGCACAGCACACATGAAACAGAGTCCAGCCCTAACTAACTAAAGCAGGTGGCCCAGGTTCATACCTTCCAGAGAAGCAAAGTCCATTCAGAAAAAGTCCAGTAATGGTAGGTTCCTAATCTAGGGAGAACCCCAGAAAATGACCATGTACTTCAGTAGGAGTACATGTTGCAGCAGATCTTCCTCGGTAAATCCTACACGGAACAGAGAGCGAGCTCTGGGCTCTCCCCTGTATTTATGTGGAGCAGCAGGGAACAGGACTCAGAAAGCCCAGCAAAAAGTCTAGACATAGATAACCCCTTTCTATTGCAAGCAGTCTGAACTTTCTGCATAACCACACAGTGCAATTAATATAACGTAAGGAATACATTCAATGGCACCCCACAAGCAATGAAAGGCTATTATGAAAAAAAGCAGTTTCTTCAGAACAGAAAAAGGTAGGAATCTGCAAAAATGTTTATTTATATCTTATCTATCCTATCTTTGATAGTGTCATTTGAGCTTTTTGTTTTGAGTCCAATACACATTTTAATACAATGTTCAAGCCCTCATGAAATTAGAAGAACGTGTTGGCCGCTTCTTTCTTTCCTGTCATCATTTGTGGAAAAAAATAAGACTTTATACTGTTAAAACATTTGTTTGAAACTCTTATGGGCTCTGTTACACATGGACTTCTCAATTTGGGTGACTCCACTTCTTGGGGGGCCCAAACTTGTTGACAGCAGTAAAACCCAAGTTAGTAGGCTCAAATAATAACATTTTTCTGTCAGCCAAAGATCTGTGTCCAGTGCCTCATTTTGACCTTTTCCTAGCAATCAAAACCTCACAGGGCTGCTAACCATTCCCTACTTTATCTAAAAAAAAGTATATATGTTAAATCATTATATTCACATTTACACGTGTCTTCTTCCTTATTTGTTTTTTTTTTTTTTTGTCTTTTTTTTTATGAAATGCACAAAAGTGTATAATAGCCCCTAGAGGCTAACTGCTTGTCTGCTTACCAACTGTTGATAACAGTCACACAGGGAGTATGTTGTAATTCTTCCTGAAAATTATTAGTGTACTTCATGTGCCTATGCACTCTTGTGCCTACAGCCTTATAGCTGTATATCTGGCTGCTAATCTCAGAAGATTTGGATTAAGATTTGGGTTTATCACTGTTTTCCTCACTGGAAAGTAGAGTGTACCTGATGACCGACAGTGCATACACATCTTTGATTCTGCTTTCTTGTTCTGTGTATCTTTCCTCACCTCTTCTTTAACATCGCCTCACCATTCATGAGATCATCAATTACCTACGGGTAGCTATGGCATGAGAAAAAAATGCCTGCTCCTCTACCAAGATAGCCATTTCTACAGTGTAGAACAGAACATAATCAGTAATGGGGTGAAACTCGGCTAAAGAAAAATTACAGGCAATACCAATGACTAGTCCTTTGGGCACAGCTTCCTCTTTAAATAATATAGCAACTTTTGGTAATAGAAGTTGAAACCTGCATTTCTAGAGTGGATCCATGCTGGAATAATTCACCTCTTTTAGTGTTGAAATTAAATTAACAATAATCTGCAGCCTCAAGTTTAGGCAAGCACAATAAAGCGTGAACGCTTTGAAAATGACAGAAAAGAAAATATAACAGTAAGAAACAACCTTAGGACTGTCAGCAGACACATTCTGGTTTAGGTAGACTATCTTTGCTACCTACATTGTCAGCTTCTTTAACTGAAGTAATGCCATCATCACATACTGGCATTATCCGTGCAGATATTATACCTGAGGGTATAGTGCTGTGCAGATTGTACACACTGAAATGATCTGTTAAAAATGAATGAAGCAGCAATCTGAGGCGCATTATGGGTCTTGTTATTGAAAACTACAATTATTCCCTTCAGTAGGAGAGCAAACAAACAATGAATAAATAAGACCCTACAGGTATATTTCACAGGCTGGAACAGTTCACACACACCAAATGTCAATTAGGTGTTGAAAAAATATGTTAAGTCACAAAATCCATGTTCTCTCTAAGCCCCATATAGTACAGGTTGAATCCAGATGACATTACTTATTGATTTCAGCCTCCTTTCAACAGTACCTATATATAAATAGTGTAGATATCAGGGCTTTTAATTGGGTTCTCCCATGTATCTGTTACTTTAAAATTTAATTTAGAAGGCCAAGTTGCCATAAGATGCTTTGGGAATGGCCACATTCAATGTAAGAAAGGGACTTGATGGCTCTTTCCTACACCTCTGCAACTTTTCTCTAGAACCAATTGTGCTGCTTCTAGGCATGGTCTAGTATACCAGTAACATTGCTAGCCAGTGTGTTAGAGCATGCTAGGCCCCCTTAACGCTGGTTCCTATTTGTTCTAGGCAACTGACCTTTCTGTCCTTTGTCATGGTTTATAAAAGGACAAGTGACTAGTGGGAGGGAAGCAAGCAGCCGAGTGTGGGTTGGAGGTCCTTTATCACAATGGGTAATAAATCTGACCTATAACTGAGTGCAGAAGATTTCACTCATAGGCTGTGCTGGGTTTATGGGACATGAGATTCCTGAAGTATTTGTAGAAGGAACCAGTGGAAAACCAACCTATGGACTGTGGAGGTTTTTTGGAGGAAGGAGCTGACCTCCAGTGACTGGAATCTGTGATCATGTGAATTTTGGTAGCTGTAACTGTACTCTTTAGGCCTTCCACAAATGGGCAGTGCTATGTGACCATGGGCATGGTGTTCCCATTCCCGAGCACAAGTGGGAGCAGGCCTACCACCTGTCAATAAGGCTGAAATTTTGCTCAATGCAGTGTGGCAGTGCCTAAGCAAAAGGATCATGTCAGTGCCTGTGAGCCTTGCTACATACCTTATAAATATTGATTGGGTCTCCAGTTACAATCCCCGTCTGTTCTCTAGCTCCTGATTTTCTGCCCTGCCTTTGAATACTATATGACTGCTTGAATGTCTGTTCTGAACTTTATCTGTTGTCCTTAATAGCCTGTTATCAGAATTCTCCTGTATTTCACCTTCTACAACCTCTGGCATTTTATGGACTATTGTTTTATTTGGTGATCTGGTCTCCTAATTTACTTTGTTTGATTGCCAGTCCCTCAGCTATTGCAGGTTAACCTGAGGGCCATGCTTGACTGCATGAGTGTGATGCAATAAAAGCCAAATCGCCTTGTACAGGTAAAGATGCTGTGTTTAGCATTGTTCACACAGATTGTCCAAACAAACCTTTAGCGTCATTTTGTTTCCAGTAGTAATGGTAATTTGGAGAGAAGAAGAAATGGCACTTTGTGTATGTTGAGCGGTCGGCTCATTCTTCTGTGATGGGGAACCTCTTCCTAAAACGTATAGCCTGGAAAGTCTAGATTTCAGGCTGGGTGACAGCTTAGATGAGGAAGTGGAAACCAACAAGATGGCCGAGGGCTTCCTCCTTCTCATGTGATTTGCTAATGTGCTAGTGTTTTTCAGCGTGTTCTCTTGGTCCTGCAGGTGTAACCATCCATCCATGTTTCTATCCTTATCTATACTTGTCTGAGGTTCCTTGATGCTGTGAGATTGTCCATCAGAAGACTTTACTATGTGATGAGCCTGATTTTAACTGTCACAATGTGAGTTGCCATTTGTCTTTTTACCACAATAAATACATTAATATGCTACACTTAGATTGTGCCCTGCTGTTCTTCTTATCATTTAGTTTCCAGACTGTCAAGTAATCTTTTTGCAGCTCTGTGACTCCCTTCATGAGGCAAACATGTATAAGTAAGTCCTTGCTTCACTAGGGGGCCTGCAGAATACAAGGCTCTTCTGTGCTTCTTTCTATCACCATTACGGCCAGAGCCCACACAGAATTACCATTCTGCCTGCCGTGTGTATTTCATAGGTGGCCCGTAACCCCCAGACACCATCCCCTATTTCAACACAACACCGACCCCCTTTCGTTTTCTGGAGTTTACTTTCACAAGAACTTCTTATTCTGTAGATGTCTGCAATCTCACCATGCACCTGGGAGTCAGTTGCGATCATCCAATTGAGTGGTGTCATTCACCAGCAGAGGGGTAGGCTACCATCAGTTCCCCACCTGACCAGGTTCGCACTGGTATTCAGGATCCTGTATACCCCATTAGTGAAGACTAATAAGGGTCACACTCATCCAGCCACCTGTGGCCTACTGCGTACATCCCCTGTAAACACGGTCACTCCAGCCAGAAGCAAAGTCCATGTTACTGAATATTTTCATGATACAGTATAATAATGCAGCCTCACATCCAGAGGCAAACATAAAGAAAACAGTTGTAACAATTTTCAGTAGCATGACATAAGTCCCTTGTCCCATGGTCAGGGGTGTACTTAGTAAATGAGCCCAACTCCAGGGAAAGCCAACAAGGGGAAAGCCAAGGACATAGCCCACTGTCCTGCTACTCCATAATGCTGTGCCTCTGCGCTCCAACCACACCTAACTAAGCCCCACCCACTAGTTATATAGGGTCTTGCAGTAGAGAGCAGTGTTGCAACATCGCTACCTGGGGAGGTACCATGAGGAACCCAAACTGAAGGGAGAAACATTAACCCCTTCCTAACGTGCAGTTATTCTCAGGAAGTAACAGTGATGTTACACATTCACCTGGCATCTAAACACATTAGGCTACTTTGGATCTCTGTGGGTAGAAGCATGTGACTGCTCTTCTGCTGTATGCAAAGGGTTTTTGCCATTCTCAGATCATTGGGTATTCCCCAGTTTACTGAAAGAATTGGGAGAAATGTTTTAAAGCCATGGAGAGGTATTATTATTATTATTATACAGGATTTATATAGCGCCAACAGTTTGCACAGCGCTTTAAAAAATGAAGGCAGACAGTACAGTTACGTCACAATTTGGTACAAGAGGAATCAGAGGGCCCTGCTCGTTGAGCTTACAATCTAAGAGGGAGGGTCAATTGATACAAAAGGTAATAGCTGTGGGGATGAGCTGATGTAGAAAGTAAGACAGTCTATTAGATAGAGGCAGGATAGGCTTCTTTAACCACTTCAGATCTGCGCTATTGCCAAAGTACGGCTCCAGCGCGGATCTGAAATGCCGGGAGGACGTCCATGGACGTCCTCCACTGTGCACACTCCGCGCCCCCGGCGGCAGCGGCGGCGCGCGCGCGCCGCATGCTACGCGAGCGTGCCCGTGGGTCGGGCGGACTCGATGTCCGCCCGAGACCCGCCGATCACTTTTAGGAGCCTCAGAACGGGGAACCGCTGTTGTAAACACGGCGGTTCCCCGTTCTGTGACAGGGGACAAGCAGATCTACTGATCCCTGTCACTGGGATCAGTTAGATCTGTTATGTCCCGGCCAGCCCTGCCCCCCCACAGTTAGAACACAGCCAGGGAACATATTTAACCCCTTCACTGCCCCTGCAGGTTAACCCCTTCACTGCCAATGACATTTATACAGTAATCAGCGGACATTTAAATTTCTGATCGCTGTATAAATGTCATTGGTCCCAAAAATGTGTAAAAAATGTCCGACATGTCCACCCCAATATCGCAGTCCCAATAAAAATCGCAGATCGCCGCCATTACTAGTAAAAAAAAAAAAATAATAAAAACGCCAGAAATCAATTCCCAGTTTGTAGACGCGATAACTTTTGCGCAAACCAATCAATATACGCCGATTGCAATTTTTTTTTTTTACCAAAAATATGTAGAAGAATAAATATCGGCCAAAACTGATGAATAATTTTTTTAATGGATTTGTACTTTAGCAAAAAGTAAAAAATATTGTTCTTTTTTGCAAAATTGTCGCTCATTTTTTGTTTATAGCGGCGATCAGAAATGACGCAGAGGGGATCAAATACCACCAAAAGAAAGCTCTATTTGTGGGACGCAAATTTTATTTGGGTACAACGTCGCACCTCCGCGCAATTGTCATTCAAAATGCGACAGCGCTGAAAGCCAAAAATTGGTCTGGGCAGGAGGGAGGTTTAAGTGCCCGGTAAGGAAGGGGTTAAAGAGAAAGGTTTTCAGGGATCGGCTAAAGATGGATATATTAGGAGTCAGTCGGACAGATTGGGTTAGGGAGTTCCAAAGGATGGGAGAAGCTCTGGAAGAATCCTGGAGGCAAGCATTAGAGGAGGTGACAAGGGTGCTAGAGAGCAGTAGGTCTTGGGAGGACCAAAGTGGGTGGCTTGGTTGGTATTTTGAGACTAGGTTAGAGATGTAGCTGGGGACAGAGTTGTGGATGGCTTTGTAAATTAATGTTAGTACTTTGAATTTTATTCGTTGGGTGAGTGGAAGCCAGTGAAGAGATTGGCAGAAAGGGGTGGAGGACCCTGAGCGGTTGGTAAGGTGGATAAGTCTTGCAGCAGCATTCATTATGGACTGAAGGGGGGATAACGTATGTAAAGGTAATCCAATGAGGAGAGAGTTGCAGTAGTCGAGGTGAGAGATAACCAGAGAGTGAAGTAGAAGCTTGGTGGTGTCATTGGTTAAAAATGGGTGTATTCTAGAAATGTTGCAGAGGCTGAGGCGGCATGATTTGGACAGGGATTGGATGTGGTCCTGAAAGGACAGTTAAGAGTCTAGGGTTACCCCTAGCACCCTGGCATGTGGGGACACACTAATCATTTTGCCATTGATCTTAACAGAGATGTCAGGGGAAGGGGCACGTGGGGGAGGAAATATCATGAGCTCAGTTTTAGATAAATTCAGTTTGAGGAAGTGCTGTGACATCCAGGCTGATATGTCTGTTAGTAAAGCAGTGATCTGTGAGGAGACTAATGGGGTGAGCTGAGGGGTAGCCAGATAGATTTGGGTGTCATCAGCATATAATCGATAGTGGAAGCCATGGGAGGTTATCAGCTGACCCAGGGAGGATGTGTAGATCGAGAATAGTAGGGGTCCGACTCCAAAGACAGAACCTTGGGGGACCCCAACGGTGAGAGGAGTTGGAGAGGAGGAAGTGGAGTTGTAAGTGACACTGAAGGTGCGGTGAGATAGGTAAGATTTGAACCAACGGAGAGCACAGCCATGGAGACCAAGCAAATCGAGTTTTTTGAGGTGGAGCGGGTGATCAACTGTATCAAATGCAGCGGAGAGGTCCAAGAGTAAGAGTACAGAATAATGACCATTTGTTTTAGCTGTTAGTAAGTCATTTGTGAGTTTTAGGAGAGCAGTTTCTGTGGAGTGCTGTGGACGAAATCCAGACTGAAGGGGATCAAGAAGGTTATTTTCAGTGAGGTGGTCACTCAGTCAGTTGTAGACTAAACGTTCAAGGATTTTGGAGGCAAAAGGGAGTAAGGAGTTGGATCTTAGGTTGTTAAGATTGGTGGGGTCCAGTGTGGCCTTTTTTGGTATGGATGTGACTAGTGCATGTTTTAGAGGGTTGGGGAAGATGCCAATAAAGAGGGAGAGGTTGAAGATATGAGTTAAACAGCGTAGGAGTCAGAGGGTGACTGTAGTATTTGAGAAGGAATGGGGTCCAGGGGGCAGGAGGTTAGGTGGGCATTAGAGAGAAGTTTAGTGACTCCCTATATAGTAGCTGGGATAAATGAGAGTATTGATTGTGCAGGAGGACAAAGAGTGTGAGGGGAGTGAGAAATCTGTAGAGTGGAGATCTTAAGATGAATTGTATCTTATTTTTTAAGTGATTAGCAATCTCCTGGGCAGTGAGTAAGTTAGTGGGTGGAGGTAATGGAGGACGAAGTAGAGCATTAAATGTAGAAAAGAGTTGACGAGGGCTCCGTGAGAGGTTGTTAATAAGAGTGATAAAGTAGGTCTGTTTGGCAGTGTGGAAGCAGGAATGGTATTTTTGGAGGGCATATTTATAGTGGCTGAAATCTTGCTGTGAGTTAGTCTTACGCCACAGACGCTCAAGAGCACAGTTCCTTTTTTTCAGGCTTCTGGTATTGCCTGTCTGCCAGGGTTGTAGCAGTTGGGGCCTGATTCTGTGTGTAGTGAGGGGAGGCAAGGTATCTAGGGTGGATGACAGTGAGCTGTTGTATATAGAAGTGGAAGGTTGGGGCAGGAGAAGGATGAGATTTTGTCGTAGAGACAATCTGTAGCAGAAAAAAGAAGAGAAGGGTTAAGATGGCGAAGGTTTCTAAGGGTAATTGTTTGGTAGCTGGAAGGCAAGGAGGAGGAAGACAAGAGAGAGAGTCAAACTAATAAGGTGGTGATCAGAGAGAGAAAAAGGAATGCTGTAGAGGTTGCGTGGAGTGCATAAGTAGGAGGATATGATATCAAGGCAGTTGCCATCAGAGGCATGTGTCCATTGTTTTAGGTCAAAAGAGGAGGTTAGCCTCAGAAAGTTAGATGTAGCAGGAATGTTAAGATTAGCAGGGATGTTGAAGTCAACAAGAATGATTGTTGGAATTTCAGAAGAAAGAAAGTAGGGTAGCCAGGCAGAGAAGACGTCAAGGAAGCTTCATACCGGTCCAGGAGGCCGATAGATCACAGCAATTCTCAACGAAACTGGAGAAAATAGACAGATACAGTGAGCTTCAAATGAGGAGAGGGGCAGAGAGGGGAGTGGATGAAGAACTTGAAAAGTGCTTTAAGAGGATAGGAGGAATCCAACGCCGCCTCCTTTCCATCCACTAGGCCTGGGAGAGTGGATCCACAGGAGGCCACCATGGGAGAGGCAGACGATGAAGAAAAGTCAGAATCTTGAAACCAGGTCTCCGTAATTGCAAGTAGGTTAAAGGAGTTTGTGGTAAATAGTGTGACGAACGTGGGTATCAGACCACTGCCCTCCTCACCGACAGGCGACTGAGGACCCCCCGTGCTTGTCACGAACGTAACAATGCCACTCTCAGGTGATTTCAGCACAAAGATTTCCCAGTTTGCGGGACCACCGTCTAAATGCCAACTGCCTGAGAGCCATTGTTACCCGGCTAATTCGAACAATTAACCCTTTCTCTGCCACCACCTCTACTTTCGGGACCGAGCGAGAGGAACTCAGAATTTCAGCAATACCAGTATTTTAGAATAACCACCTGTAACCCACGCTGTCACCGCAGACAGGTATATCCAGATGCATTATTTTAAAAACTGTAGCGCTCTTCAAAGGAACAGATTTGTGATAGTTGCATTAAGAGCTTTAGGGACAAAATGAACACTTTTCAAAATAAGGTTTAATAATGAAAAGGTCAAGTTTTAGGTACAATAAAATATTTACAGAAAAATAAAAGAAGGTTATCAAACCAATGAGACAAAATTACAGCAGCAAAGAAACAGAATAAAAATAATACTTTCTTTTGAAATGTCCGTGACTAATCAGTGTTTTGAAGATGATTTTCCTGGTTCTCTGATGTTGCTTCATTAATGGAAATTGAAAACTCCCAATTGATCTTAGCAATCCCGTTTTCTCTGGTTGACAAGGGGTGGGGCCGTATGCCCTTGGCCATTTACATGAGTGGGCAGTTTCTTAGACAATGTCCAGGACGGGCCGTGGAAATTATCTCCCTACTCCACACCTTGTGTATGAAAAAACATATTTCAAGATTGGGCTGCCTGCCAAATCTCACAGTAAGAAATTCAATCTCAGCACATTGAGGCCTTTCAATGAAGTCCACACATGAATGTGTTGTGATATACGGGGACCCTGGGGAGGGAATACACTAGTTCTAGCCCTCCTTGGGTAAAAAGTGGGGAATGTTTATACTTGAATAATCCGGGCCAAAATTCTACATCCAAATATGTACGTTTTATCACTATGGCATGCTCCTAACTCAAGTTATGAATTGATAGTAATGTTTT
The DNA here is from genome assembly GCA_018402905.1 of Glandirana rugosa. NCBI lineage: Eukaryota > Metazoa > Chordata > Amphibia > Anura > Ranidae > Glandirana > Glandirana rugosa. The sequence goes on along the minus strand of BLSH010286071.1, from coordinate 3,188,855 downwards.
GGTAAGTTGGAAGGCATGAATGGGGTCATTCTGAGGTTAGGATTGTCTGTGTGTTTTATGGTGCTCGCATGTCCAGACATCGGTTCGGTTTATGGTTGTTAAAGATAAACACAAACAGATCTCTCTTTCTGGCTTGTCATATACCATGGTCCAGATGCCCCTTTGAACTCAATCTGGCCAGGAAGGGAGAGGGTGTGAGGAGTTTTGTCCTACGTTCAAACTGTAATGGCTGACTGTCACAAAATGGCTGCGAAGTTTGTGTGTCCCTGCCCGTGATATCATTACTTTGTGTGTGTCTCACACGTGATATTATCACAAATAGGTCATGGACAGTGGTAAGTTTGTTACAAACAGAGCGGGCATTCCAAAGGGCACAGGAGAAGGGGAGGCTGGTTCTAGGCAGAAGAGGAATAGAAATTAGATTGTGTGGATTGCGTCTGTCAGAGGATTGGGGGTGCTGGTATGTTGTCCAAAGGTAAATGATGGTAGTCCTGGATTTGGGGAAATCTCTCCAGAAGTTAGGAGAAGCAGAAGAGTGAGAGAGGTGATATGGGAGTGTGACTTATGTGGGGGGACACTTCCCGGTGTTGTTTTTCGCTTTGTGCATTCGCTGAAGTGCTGCGCCGAAGTGTAATACTTAATCCAATATGAATACTTTATCCAAGATGATAGTTGCCAATGCAATCCATGTCTGTGCAAACCCCAGAGAAGGCCTACATTTTTACTGAGTTGGGTGGGGGCATTACCAATTAATCAATCAGGATTGCATAGGAGGGGACACATGGCTAACAAACGTTTAACACCAAGAGCAGACTACAAGACACAGCAACAGAGCATAAGGGTATGGTAATAAAGATAGCATCCGCTCATAATTAAAGTATAGACAATAAGAAAGCAAAATAAACATCACAGTGATATGGGCAGAGGCAAAGAGTTTGAAAGCAGCATAGATTACCATTTAAACATGTTACAAACAATGGATCAGTTGCAGTAAAGGTGCAAACTTGAAGGAGAGGTATTAAAATCAATGTGCTCCTTATCGGTTTTAGAGGAGATGTGGTAAATAAAAGAAAGGCATAAAAAGCCTTAGGGCCAGTTCACACCAGATGCAGTGCAGTGCATTTTTTTATGCATGAAAAATGCAAGAAAAGTTGATCACATTAATGTCAAAGGCATAGTTCACACCTCTGCAGTCCATTCCAGTGCGTTTCAGAAAGAAAAAAAAAAATCGGTCATGATGCATTTTTCATGTACAGAACCGTATTGGACCGCAGTAAAAGGTATCAAAAACGCACTGGAACGTATCAAAAATGCACCGGAAAGCGCAAAAACCCACTGGACCGTACCAGAAACGCAGCATAAAAAAAGCACTGGAACTGGCCTTTAGGGTTAAGAAAAAAGAGGGGGAAAAACGCACTGAAAAGCACCAAAAACGCGTAAAAAAGTGCATGCAGAAAAGCATCTGGAACGTATCCGGATTGCATTTTTACAATGTGAATTGGCCCTTAACCACTTAACGACCGCCTGCCATCAAATTTTTTGACAGCAGCAGTCTGGCTCGATATCGCAAATCAGCGTCACCTGAAGGTGGCTGTGAGATTGAGGGAACAGGTACGGCGGACTCGATGTCCGCGGGCTACCCACGATTGCTCCCCCGCAGTGACAGAACGGGGATCCGTGTATGTAAACACACGGATCTCCGTTCTGACAGGGGAGAGGAGTGTGATCGCATGCTCCCTGTATATGGGAGCAACAATCACTCTCCTCCCCCAGTCAGCCCAGCCCCCACACAATTAAAAACACTATCCAGGGAACACAGTTAACCCTTTGATCGCCCCCTAGTGTTAACCCCGTCCCTGCCAGTGACATTTACACAGTAATATGTGCATTTTCATAGCACTGATCCATGTATAAATGTCAATGGTCCCAAAAAAATTTCAAAAATGTCCGACATGTCTGCCGCAATGTCGCAGTCTAGCTAAAAATTGTAAATCACCACCATTACTAGTAAAAAAAATATAAAAAATAAAAACCCCATAAATGAATTCTCATCGTCCGTAAACGTGGCAACTTTTGCACAAAACAATCAAGATACTCTGATTGTGATTTCTATTACCAAAAATATGAGGAAGAATATATATCGGCCAAAACTGATGAATTACTTTGTTTTTTTTTAATATATTTTTTATTGGATATGAATTTTAGCAAAAAGTAAGAAATATTGGGTTTTTTTCAAAATTGCCGCTCGTTGTTTGTTGACAGCGGTGATCAGAAGTGACGCAGAGGTGATCAAATACCACCAAAAGAAAACTCTATTTGTGGGAAAAAAGGACGTCAATATTGTTTGGGTACAACTTCGCAGGACCGCGCAATTGTCTTTTAAAGTGACGCAGTGCCAAATCGCAAAAAGTGCTCTGGTCATAAAGGGGGAAATCCTTCCGGGGCTGAAGTGGTTAAAAAGATAAATAGAATATAGAACAGACCAGAGGGAGAGTAAATCAGCAAGAGAAAGTACACTTTACATATGTGCATTATTAGGGAAAGGCCTGACATACATTCTCATCTTTGTCCAAACTCAAGAACCATTTACTGTATATCGTCTCTCTTGTCCTGTCTAGAATTCATTTAAAAAAAACAGCCTATTTATTAACCACTTCCTGCCCAGCCTATAGACAAATGAAGTCCACCAGGATAACCTGCGATCGCACGCCCACGGTGATCGGTGGTGTGGTGTGCCATTCTCCTTCGGAAGCTCTTTACCACGTGATCAGATGCGACCAATCATGGCTGATCACAGTGTAAATAGGAAGAGCCCTGTATTGGCTTTTCCTCTACTCGTGTCCGTAGACGCGAGTAGAGGAGAGCCGATCGGTGGCTTTTCTGACAGGGGTGTCTACGCTGAATCACCACCCAGGACCATCAGGGAGCCCGCCCAAGGACCACCAGGAAGCCCCCCCAGGGACCACAAGTGAGACCACCAGGAGGCCACCCAGGGACCACCAGGGAGCCCACCCAGGGACCACCAGGTAAGGGGCATACAGTGCACTATAGGGGTGGCACTGTGCTCATATGTGATGCCTGCCAGTGCCTCCCTAACAGTGCTATCTATCAGTGCCGGGTACCAGTGCCACCTATCAGTGCCCACCAGTACCACCTATCAGTGCCACATATCAGTGCCACCTATCAGTGTCCAGTGCCACCTATGAATGCCCATCAGTGCCGCTTATTAGTGCCCATCAGTGCTGCATATCAGTGCCCATCAGTGCTGCTTATCAGTGCCACCTATCAGTGCCCATCAGTGCTGCATATAAGTGCCACCTCATCAGTGCCATCTCATCAATGCCTGTAAGTGCAGCCTCATTAGTGCCCATCAGTGAAGAAGAAAACGTACTTATTTATAAAGTTTTGTGACAGAAACAAAGAAAGTTTTTAGGTTTTTTTTCAAAATGTTCAAGCTTTTTTTTGTAGCACAAAAAATAAAAACCGTAGAGGTGATCAAATACCACCAAAAGAAAGCTCTATTTGTGGGGAAAAAAATGATAAAAAATTTAATTTGGGTACAGTGTAGCATGACCGCACAATTGTCATTCAAAATGTGACAGTGCTGAAAGCTGAAAATTGGTATGGGCGGGAGGGGGTGAAAGTGCCTGGTACTGAAGTGGTTAATCATTTTAGCATATTCTGTCTGTTGTGATAAATGTATAGTTGCTTACTCATCTGTTTTAGTTTCCATTTATTTTGCAGTACTCTTTAAGGGCTTGCAGTGTAATTGTGAATTTGAGCTGTGGGCATACAATTTCTAGGATTGCTTACTCTCTCCTCCTCCCCATCGCATTCATTTATAACATGGTCCTTTTGATTGGCTTTCTTCTACACTGCTCATGGAGGAGCAGGAGGAAAAATAGACTTTTCTACCCACAGGCAGCATTTCCACCTTGTCAAAGATTAAAGGGTAAATGTATTTTTTAATAAATGCACCCCTGAGACTCATCATCGCTCCCCTAAGCAAAAAGAAATAAATAGAAGTACAGACCTCAGATCGTGGCTTCACCCGGTTCTCGCAGCTGTGGTCTACCTACAATCTGAGCTCTGTACTTCTATTTACTTTTATTGCTTTGGGGGGAAAGAGGGGGAATTCCTTAGAGGATATATATTAAAAAGTATTATTATCCATAAAGTAGAAACCAGTAAAGAGAACTGTCAGTGTATACTGTATTCTAGAAAAATATTTTTCTTAGAGCTGGCATGTAGAAATTGTGCTGTATGGCAAGTGCAGCAGAATGCTAGCGTAGTCCTTCCCCAAAGTGACCATCCTAATTGAAGAAGGAGCATTGTACATACTGTATTCAGATAATACTGTGATATTATATCTATAAAGAAAAGCTATTACACCCTTTTTAACACAGACATGAAAACAGAGCCAGTGCAATACTGTTACATGGAAGCTGTATGAGATATGTGGAATAATATATTGTAGGTTAAAGAAAATCTCACCTCTCTATTGACGCTATTGTCGCTGGCGGCGGCCCGGAGGAAGCTAAAGGAATTCCAGCAGAAGTCAACCCCTCCAGCACCTACAGGCGGTAAGAAGAAGAAAAAGGGGAAAGAGTCGAACAGCCATCCTGATACGCCAAATCGCCTCTCTCCAGATCCATATTACGCTATGTGGAGCTTTTTTCTGCATCCATACTGAGGCACCTTGGAATCTTGTTTGGTGTTTCTATCTATACCTGGAGATTTATCTGTGCAGCCTTAAATGGTGACCGAATACGGAAATGCTGCGGTTGATGTACATACATACGAATTTCACTTGATTACCCTGGGTAATTAATATCTATACGCTTATACTTTTCATGTCTGGTAAGAGTACCCATTACTTATGGTGAAGGTGCACAGTGCATGCCGGTGTATTGCAGCTTACTGGAAGTATTATTCACTCCATTGGTGTTGTTTCTGGTGAAGGACTGCATAAGAACTCTTATTTTCACTTTTGAACACGGATTTATCATGACTAATTTTTTTCATGACTGCTATCTAATGGATTCACTGTACTGTGCTGTTTGGGCTGACATCCAGTCTACCCTCTTCTTTGTTCAGTATATGATTTATGCTTAAATATTGCTCACCGATTATATAGCATCCCCAGAGGAGTATATACAGCATCATCAGAGGAGTATATAGCATCACCAGAGGAGTATATACAGCATCACTAGAGGATAATATAGCATCACCAGAGGAGTATATATCATCACCAGAGGAGTATATAGCATCACCAGAAGAGTATATATAGCATCACCAGAGGAGTATATACAACATCATTGGAGGAGTATATAGCATCACCAGAGGAGTATATATAGCATCACCAGAGGAGTATATCGCATCACCAGAGGAGTATATAGCATCACCAGAGGAGTATATATAGCATCACCAGAGGAGTATAAAGCATCACCAGAGGAGTATATAGCATCACCAGAGGAGTATATACAGCATCACTAGAGGGGTATATACAGCATCACCAGAGGGGTATATAGTATCACCAGAGAGGTGAGTGGGGGGGGAGCGGCTTGGCTTCAGCTGTGCATCCCCCTCCTCCTCTGAGAAAGGCATCCAATAGGATCACCTGTCTTCTCAGCCAATCAGGAAACCAATAACATACCCACGCTTCCTGATTGATGGAGAGGCAGTTCAGTGTTAGAAAGGCCAATATTAATTTACCTTTCTAAGGGCTTGTAACACCACACTCTGCGCCACTCTATGTTGAAGCCTATTAGAGCCTACGTAATTCATGCGGCCGGCATCCTAAAAGGGGCCAGATGCATGAATAGGGAGTGGTCGCGGGCATGAATCTAGCCATAGCATATAGGGAGGTGGCGAGGACAGAAGGGGCGGCACCCGTGTGCCCTTAATAGATGGGCTGCCCCTGCTATATACTCCTCTGGTGATGCTATATACTCCTCTGGTGATGCTATATACCCCTCTGGTGATGCTGTATATACCCCTCTGGTGATGCTGTATATAATTCTCTGGTGATGCTATATATACTCCTATCTGGCGATGCTGTATACCTCTAGTGATGCTGCGCTGTATACTCCTGACACAATGGGTGGGATCTATAAGAGGTGGGGTTTATAAGAAGTGGGAGGAGTCAAAAAGGAAGTGTGGGCCTGCCCCATCCTAAAATTTCACCAGCCGCCACTGTTATATAGCATCACCAGAGGAGTATATACAGCATCACCAGAGGAGTATATAGCATCACCAGAGGAGTATATATAGCATCACCAGAGGAGTATATAGCATCACCAGAGGGGTATATAGCACCACCAGAGAAGTATATATAACATCACCAGAGGAGTATATAGCATCACCAGAGGAGTATATATAGCATCACTAGAGGGGTATATACAGCATCACCAGAGGGGTATATAGTATCACCAGAGAGGTGAGTGGGGGGGAGCGGCTTGGCTTCAGCTGTGCATCCCCCTCCTCCTCTGAGAAAGGCGTCCAATAGGATCACCTGTCTTCTCAGCCAATCAGGAAACCAATAACATACCCACGCTTCCTGATTGATGGAGAGGCAGTTCAGTGTTAGAAAGGCATATATTCATTTGCCTTTCTAAGGGCTTGTAACACCACACTCTGCGCCACTCTATGTTGAAGCCTATTAGAGGCTACGTAATTCATGCGGCCGGCATCCTAAAATGGGCCAGATGCATGAATAGGGAGTGGTCGCGGGCGGCCATGGATAGATTCATGCTATGCATGAATCTAGCCATAGCATATAGGGAGGTGGCGATGACAGAGGGGGCGGCACCCGTGCGCCCTTAACCACTTGCCGACCGCCGATCGGCATCTGACGGCGGCAAAGTGGCTCGTTCCCGCAAATCGCCGTCATACGACGGCGGCTGCGGGAACGTGTTTAGTGAGCGCGCGCGCGCCGCCGGAGGCGCGCCCGCGCGCTCACTGTGTCCAGGGGGGGCCAGGGAGCGGGTGCGGCGGCTTCGATTGCCGCCGGCCACCCGCGATGCCCCCCCCGGAGCGAATGAGCGGAGGTCCATGTATGTAAACACGGACCTCCGCTCTGTGTGAGGGGGAAGGGCTGTGATCACAGCCTTCCTTTACGTGAAGGCTGTGACCACTTCCCTTCCCCAGCTAGGCAGTCCCCCATACAGTTAGAACACGCCCAGGGAACATAGTTAACCCTTAGCGCGCCCCCTGCAGGTTAACCCCTTCACTGCCAATGGCATTTACACAGTAATCAGTGCATTTTTATAGCACTGATCGCTGTATAAATGCCAATGGTCCCAAAAAAGTGTCAAAACGTTGCGACATGTCCGCTGAAATATCGCAGTACCGCAAAAAATCGCAGATCGCCGCCATTTTTAGTAAAAAATAAAAAAAAATTAAAAACCACAAAAATTAATTCTCATCATCCGTGAACGCGACCACTTTTGCGCAAACCAATCAATAAACGCCGATTGCGATTTTTTTAATCGCAAATATGATGAAGAATATAAATCGGCCAAAAACGGTGAAAAAAAATGTTTTTTTATATTTTTTTTTTGGATTTGTATTTTAGGAAAAAGTAAGAAATTTGGGGTTTTTTGCAAAATTGTCGCTCTTCTTTTGTTTATAGCGGCGATCAGAAATGACGCAGCGGGGATCAAATACCACCAAAAGAAAGCTCTGTTTGTGGGAAAAAAAGGACGCAAATTTTGTTTGGGTACAACATCGCATGACCGCGCAATTGTCAGTTAAAGCGACGCAGCGCCGAATCGCAAAAAGGGCTCCGGTCCTAAAGCAGGAAATCCTTCCGGGGCTGAAGTGGTTAAAAGATGGGCTGCCCCTGCTATATACTCCTCTGGTGATGCTATATACTCCTCTGGTGATGCTATATACCCCCCTGGTGATGCTGTATATACCCCTCTGGTGATGCTATATATACTCCTCTGGTGATGCTATATATACTCCTATCTGGCGATGCTGTATACCTCTAGTGATGCTGCGCTGTATACTCCTGACACAATGGGTGGGATCTATAAGGGGTGGGGTTTATAAGAAGTGGGAGGGGTCAAAAAGGAAGTGCGGGCCTGCCCCATCCTAAAATTTCACCAGCCGCCACTGGTATATAGCATCACCAGAGGAGTATATACAGCATCACCAGAGGAGTATATAGCATCACCAGAGGAGTATATATAGCATCGCCAGAGGAGTATATAGCATCACCAGAGGGGTATATAGCATCACCAGAGGAGTATATATAGAATCACCAGAGAAGTATATACAGCATCACCAGAGGAGTATATAGCATCACCAGAGGTGTATATAGCATCACCAGATGAGTATATATAGCATCACCAGAGGGGTATATACAGCATCACCTGAGGGGTATATAGTATCACCAGAGAAGCATATAGCATCACCAGAGGGGTATATAGTATCACAAGGGGTACTTAGCATCTATCTAACCCCCTCTCCCCACCGCGGGGCTCACAGCACTGACAGTACCCCCCCAGGACAGTCGGGACATCAAAGTCCTGCACTTACCCAATCTAGGAGCGGGCAGCAGTGTCTGGTGAGCAGGGAGTGGCTTGGCTTCAGCCGTGCATCCTCGCCCTCCCCCGAGAAAGGAGTACAATAGGATCGCCTGTCTTCTCCGCCAATCGGTAAACTGGTAACATACCCACACTTCCTGATTGGCGGTTCAGTGTTAGAAAGCAAATATTAATTTTCTTTTCTAAGGGCTCGTGGCACCACGCTCTGCGCCACGAGCCACTCTATGTTGAAGCTTATTAGAGCATACGGCTCTAATGAGATGCTTCAAAGAAACTGCCCGCCACGGTAATTAATGCGGCCGACGTCCTGAAAGGGGCCGGACGCATGAATAGGGGGTGGTTGTGGGCGGCCATGGATAGATTCATGCTATGAATCTATGTTATGCATGAATCTATCCATAGCATATTGGGAGGTGGCAAGGACAGAAGAGGCAGCGTCCGTGTGCCCTTAATGGACAGGCCGCCCCTAATTGTGTGTACTTGGTACTTCCAAATAATCTAGTAAAACTCACAGTTTAGCTCATAGGGAATGCCACCTTCATATCTTCAGATTGGCACATTTGTCATAGAAAATTACTCATCCAACCCAAAAAATATTGTACTTGTTATTTCAAACACTAGTTAAAAGATCAGGCAGTGCTAAAAAGCATTAGTGAATATAAGTGAAATTAATATTTTGAATTTGCAACTATGTGAAAGTATAGGCTATATAAAATAGTATATATCAGTTATTAAGTCAACCACATTAGGAACAAGGTCCATCAACTAAAGACTAAGCTTGGTACAAAATGACTAGAAACAGGGGGGTTGTCTGTTTCTCCTGGTCACTAGTCCAGTTGTATAATGACATCTTCAAGTTTTGAAGGTTGTTGTGCTGTACTCCAGTGATCAGGAATAATTGAAATTATTGCCGAACACTTAATACAGTGAATGAATAAGATGCCCGAGTATTGCCTACTAGCATATTGACCATAAGACATAAAACCACCTTTTTTTTAAGAGGTGCTATTTTAACTTATCTTGGCACAGTTCTTAAAAAAAATGATTTCTGTTTTATTTAAAGCCTTTTATTTGATGTGTATATCTGTTTCTTAACACACAGATCTTCAGTGAGACTTAAGTCTTCATTTTGACAGATACATTCATGTGCTGGCATTGAAGGTGCCCTTTTGTACAATGCTCTATACCACTAGATAGTTTGTAACAATATAGCTGAAATAAAACAGCATTATCAGTTCTTCAACAGAAATATCGACTCCCCTACCTATATAGTATGACATTTAAGAAACCTCATGGTATGAAATTAATATGCTTCAAAGACATGCAACTGCATTGTATCTGCATTGTAGCTTTAGTTTGTCTTATGACCTCAGTGTCACAATTAATTTTTATTATAATTCTATGATCCTTCCATGACCATAATACAACTTGTTCGAGTGTTGAGTTCATGGCCACAAACTGATGGCATATAATTTAGTGTTGACATAAAGCAAACTGCTATATCCTGCTATTTAGAGCATTATTTTTAAATCCCAATAAGTCGGTTACCCTTGCTACTAGTAATACCACAAATAAAAGCATCCTGCTTATGAGCACATCTTTTTCTGGTCTTGGTAGTGAAGATATTAAGACCAATCCATTGTAATGTAATAAAAGGTGTTTAGACTATGTGCTATGAAAGAGTCTGATACTTTAGCTGTTTTGGCAACAATAAAACATCACTCAGACTTTGCTCTTATGATTTTGTCTCTCAGGGGCCATATTGAGCCTTTTACAAGAATAGCACTGTTGCCCTGGCTCTGACATTTCCTTATACTATTGCCTGAGCAGCTTGTAAAAGCACTTCTCAAATAAAGAACATTGGGAGCAGGTGGTTAAACCTAATCAACTCCTTCACAGTAGTTTTGCTAATGGTACATGTTGTTCTATACCCCTTGCAAAAATCAGGCTTAGCTGCCAGCAAATCCATGATGTGTACAAGGAAAACGAAACATGCAGCTTCACTTTGCCTAAACCATCCAATAAATGTCATTAGATTACGTGCATTGTGCATATTTATTGTGCACATGAAAATACTTTCATTATTAAAAATTAGCATGATTTCAAATATTATGAATGAAGTTAAAATAGGATAGAAAAAACCCAAATGTCAAATCACTAACATTTATTGCATGCGTTAACAGTGTCACATGATCCTCTTTCTGAAACTAGCACATGCAAATATATAAGAGAAAATTAAGATTATAAAGATTGCATTTGCGTTAAATTTTGACTTGAGTACAGTATTTTTTTTGTTTAAAAATGCTTGCGGCATTTGAAAGTTAGTTAAAGTCAATTCGTAAAAAAAATGTTATATATATATCACATAGTATATATTTTAGGAATGTAAGTCACAGTAAACCGTGGTCAATTGTGCTTAAATCCTTTGAGATGAGAGAGCCATTTGAAAGCAGAGACCTGGCCTAATCAAAGAGAAAAGAGAAACTAAAGATATAGAGAGTCATAATATCTTAAAAAGAAACATGATGCCCGCACTGTGCTAGATGATTATTCAGAAGTGGAGTTAATCCAAATGTTGGGTTATCAAAGGATCTTTATTTAAATCTCTATGTAGAGTTAAAAGATGTTCTCCACACAAAGACATCATGAGATAACTTTTATGGTAAAATTGTTAGGCGTTTTGCAGTTTTTGGGCAAGACTTTTTACAGATGGTGTCTGCTGATTTAATGGGTATATGGCAGACATCATTTTTGAGAGTTTTATCTGATGTTTTGGTATCATGAAACTGCTCTCAAGTACATATAAATATCTTCCTCAAGGCAGGAATGGGTGCAAGTTAAAGGAGAAGTATAGCCAAAGCTTGTTTGGCTGAACTTCTCCTATGGAAGTCTGCTCTCTGCTGACATCACCATTGCCAGTTCAGGCACCGCATCATCCCGACCACGGAGTCTGGATCCACCAGGTGCCTGGACTGACACCTGTCTCAGCGAGCTGCTGAGAGTCTGAGTTGGCCGCCCCAGCCCTGTCCACAGCTCAGCGCTCCAGTGAGCAAGGAGGGGGTAGATTAGAGAGCTGTGACTGACAGTCTACAGCTCTCTGCTCACAGAGGTCTGAAAACCGAGTGATCAGCAGTGTTCGATCACTCGGTTCTCAGTGTAGAGGGACAGATGCAGCACCGGACTGATGCTGCATCCACCGAGATAAGTATAAATCCAAAAAAAACCCTTACTTCTTTTTTAGAAATGAATTCAATGCAATTGCTTACATTTCTAATGTCATGAATGCCAATTTCTACACAGGAATCGCCTGCGAAAAAAATTGTTATAAAAACAATTTATTGCAAAATAGAATATACAACACATTCATTAAATATGGCATGTTTTTAGTAAATTGATGGGACGCCAAAAAAGCCTCGTGGTATTTAACTCTTAGGGATCCATGTATAAAAAAATTGATTTGTAAATGGCTCAGCATTCACTTGAAAGTAACAAAAAATACCCGTAATGTTTGTAATCTGTGTGAAATGGCAATTTCTATTGCCTTTCATGGGGCAAATGTAACATTCCATAACATTTGATCCTATTTGAAAAAAAAAAAAAAACCTTAAAGAACTTTCGACCTTGATCATATCCATAATGTCATAATGGCCATGTCCATATTTGGTCAAAAGCATCCCCTGGGAGACCCTGCCCCTATGTTCAGGGACCCAGAAATGTCATTTGGCAGGAGGGAAGCGACAAGTTAGGACTTTTCAAAAACTGTGTATTTATGCATGGGGGCCAGTATTTGGTGGAAATGTTTTAATTTAAAAGGGACGACCAGATTTCAATAAGCCACTGCATGCAGCCCCCAACAACCACTGGTCCAGTATTGTGGGAAAAAGTACCTTGTCCTCATTAATATAGGGACACAGTGCTTTGCCAGGAGGGCTATCCCTTAGCAAGGTACTTCCTCATGTTAGTATGGTTCAGGAGGGGGGGGGGGACACACGCTTGTCCCCTCCTTCCAGACCTGCCAAGCTTCACGTTTTGATAGGGGTTTGGCATGGATTTTAGGGGGCCTCTTGGTTGTTTTTTAGGCTCCATCCACAATAGCACAAAGAACATTGGGAGCAGGTGGTTAAACCTAATCAACTCCTTCACAGTAGTTTTGCTAATGGTACATTTTGTTCTACACCACTTGCAAAATCAGGCTTAGCTGTCAACAAATTCATGATGTGTACAACGAAAACATGCAACTTCACTTTACCTAAGCCAGCCAGTACATTTATTAGATTATATGCTTTGTGCATATTTATTTATATTAGTAAAAATTAGCATGATTTCAAATACTATGAATAAAATTAAAATTGACTTTAAGCCAGGACATACAAAAACCAAGGTGTCAAATAATTAACATTTATTGCATGCATTAACAGTGTCACATGATCCTTTTTCAGAAAATAGCACATGCAAAAATATAAGAGCCAATTCAGTGTATAAAGATTGCATTTGTGTTGAATTTTGACTTAAGCACAATATTTTTTTGCTCACAAATGCTTGCTGAATTTGAAAGTCAATTTGTTAAAAAAATGTTATATATTTATATATCTCATGGTATGTATTTTAGGAATGTAAGTCACAGTAAACCGTGGTCAATTGTACTTAAAACCTTTGAGATGAGAGAGACATTTGAAAGCAGAGACCTGGCCTAATCAAAGAGAAAAGAGAAACTAAAGAAATAGAGTCATAATATCTCAAAAGGAAACACAATGCCCGTACTGTGCTAGATGATTATTCAGAAGTGGAGTTAATCCAAATGTTAGGTTATCAAAGGATCTTTATTTAAATCTCTATGTGGAGTTAAAGGATGTTCTCCACACAAAGACATCATGAGATAACTTTTATGGTAAAATTGTTAGGTGTTTCGCTCTTTTTGGGCAATACTTTTTAAAGATGGCGTCTGCTGATTTTATTGGTATATGCCAGACCTCATTTTTGAGTTTTATCTGATGTTCTGGTTATTGTGCATGAAGCTGCTCTCAAGTACATATAAATACCTTCCTCAAGGCAGGAATACGTACAAGTTAAAAATGAATTCAATGCAATTCCTTGCATTTCCAATGTTATGAATGCCAATTTCTACACAGGAATCACCTGTAAATTGCAATAAAACAACCCCTTCCTGACCAGGCCATTTTTTTGCGATATGGCACTGCGTCGCTTTAACTGACAATTGCACGGTCGTGCGGCGCTGTACCCAAATAAAATTGACATCCTTTTTTTCCCACAAATAGAGGTTTCTTTTGGTGGTAATTGATCACCTCTGTGCTTTTTTTTTTGCGCTATAAACAAAGAGCAACAATTTAAAAAAAAAAAAACATTTTTTTTACTTTTTGCTATAATATATATTCAAAAAATATATATATATAAAAACAAGTTTATTCATCAGTTTAGGATGATATATAAAACTGACGAAGCGACAATTTTGAAAAAAAAACATTTTTTTTTACTTTTTGCTATGATACATATCCAAAAATAAATAAATAAAAAAACAAATGTATTCATCAGTTTAGGCCGATATATATTCTTCTACATATTTTTGGTAAAACAAAATGGCAATAGGCGTATATTGATTGGTTTGCGCAAAAGTTTTAGTGTCTACAAACTACGGGATAGATTTATGGACTTTTATTTTATTATTGTATTTACTAGTAATGGCGGCGATTTGCGATTTTTAGCGGGACTGCGACATTGCGGTGGACAGATCTAATCCCAAATTAAACTTTTTGGGGACCAGTGACATCATTACATTGATCAGTGCTATAAAAATGCAGTGATCAATGTAAAAATGACACTGGCAGGGAAGGGGTTAAACACTAGGGGGCGATCAAGGGGTTAAGTGTGTTCCATAGGTGTGTTCTAACTGTGTGGGGGCTAGGCTGGCAGGGACATGACAGAGATCATTGTTCCCGATCGCTGGGAACAGTAGGTCTCTGTAATGTCCAATGAAAGAATGGGGATCTGCCTTGTTTACATTGGCAAATCCCTGTTCTGCCTCTGTAGTAGGCAATCATGGGTCGCAAGGCAGACATCGAGTCCACCCGACCCGTGGGCAGGCTCACTTTTTTTCCCACAAATAGAGCTTTCTTTTGGTGGTATTTGATCACCTCTACGGTTTTTATTTTTTGCTATAACACATGTCCAAAAAAAATGATAAAAAAGCAAATGTATTCATCAGTTTAGACCGATATGTATTCTTCTGCATATTTTTGATTAAAAAAAATCGCAATAGGCTTATATTGATTGCGTTGTGCAAAATGTCTCATGTCTACAAACTATGGGAATAGATTTATGGCATTTTTATTATTTTTTTTGTTGTTTACTAGTAATGGCAGCGATCTGCGATTTTTATCAGATCTGCGACATTGCGGTGGGCAGATCGGACACTTTTGACACTTTTTTGGGACCACTGACATTTATACAGCGGTCAGAGCTAAAAATAGCCACTGATAACTGTATAAATGTCACTGGCAGGGAAGGGGCTAAACTCTAGGGGACGATCAAGGGGTTAACTGTGTTCCTTCAGCGTGTACTAGCTGTGTGGGGGCTGGGCTGGCAGGGACATGACAGAGATTACTGTTCCCGATTACTGGGAACAGTAGATCTCTGTCATGTCCCCTGACAGAATGGGGATCGCGGGTCGCCGGCAGACATTGAGTCCACCCGACCCACGAGGGCACACTCACGTAGCACGCAGCATCCTTTTTTTCCCACAAATAGAGCTTTCTTTTGGTGGTATTTGATCAACTTTTTTCGCTATAATCAAATAAAAAACAACAATTTTGAAAAAAAACAAACATTTTTTTTTACTTTTTGCTGATACATGTCCAAAAAAAATTATAAAAAAACGAATTTATTCATTAGTTTAGGCCGCAAACGGCGTATATTGATTGGGTTGTGCAAAATTTATCGCGTCTACAAACTATGGGAATAGATTTATAGCATTTTTATTATTATTTTAATTTTTTTTACTAGTAATGGCGACAATCTGCGATTTTTATCAGGACTGCGACATTGCGGCGGACAGATCGGGCACTTTTGACACTTTTTTGGGACCAATGATGGTTTTTATACAGCAATCAGAGCTTAAAATAGCCACTGATTACTGTATAAATGTCACTGGCAGGGAAGAGGTTAAACTCTAGAGGGCGATCAAGGGGTTAACTGTGTTCCCTCAGCGTGTTCTAGCTGTGTGGCAGCTGGGCTAGCAGGGACATAACAGATCTTACTGTTCGCAATCACTGTCATGTCCCCTGACAGAATGGGGATCTGCCTTGTTTACATTGAAAAAATCCCCATTCTGCCTCTGTTGAAGGCGATCGCGGGTCGCTGGCGGATATTGAGTCCACCTGACCCGCGTGCACGCTCCCGCGGCATGCAGCGCACACGTCTATTATCTCCTGTGCAGGGACCACTGTACAGCTACAGCGATTTGTATCGGTGGCTGGTTGTAAAGTGGTTAAAAAGGGACATCCAGATTCTGATAAGCCCTGCATGCAGCCCCTCACAACCACTGGGCCAGTATTATGGGGAAGAGTCCCTTGTCCTCATTGATACAGGGACAAAGTACTTTGACAGGGGGGCCCTCTCTTGGCAAGGTACCCCCTCATGTTAGTATAGTTCAGGAGGGGGGGGGCACATGCTTGCCTCCCTCCTTCCTGACCTGCCAAGCTACATGCTTGGATAAGGGTTTGCTATGGATTTTAGGGGGAAGCCCGTGGTTGTTTTTTAGGCTCTATTCACATTAGTGCTTCTCCAAAGTCACACAATTTTCCGACTTTACATTCTATGGACTAAAGACGCATTAAAGTAGGGCAGGCACCTTTTCAAAGTCACTGTGACTTTAAGTCGCACTAATTTGCAGGTGCCATTGAAAAGAAAGGGCTGCAACTTGTCATGTGACTTTGATGTCCAAAGTCGCATGACAAGTTGCACATGTGTCAATGAAGCCTTATTGTTTTTTGTGTGGGACTCCCCACTGAGATCCATGCCAGACCCTAAGGGTCTTGTTTGCAACTTTGGATGACGTTTCACCTTTTTTTTTGCATTTCTTCAGGAAGATCCCCCAACCTCTTAACCTACCTAATGAATATGCAGCTCATAAATATTGTATACAGTGCAGATATCCATTATTTCCCTTTCTGGTTGAATGTCCTAAGCCTAAAGTGATAGGCAATTTTCTCCATTGGTTGAATGTTCTTTAACTGTTATGGTATAATGTTTTTTTCTTTTTTCTTAGGATCAAATATTAGGGAATGTTACTTTTGCTCTGTGCAAGCCAATGAAAACTGACAATTCACACGTGTTATGTGAATGCTGAGACATTTGCAAAGTGATCTTTTTTGTACATAGATTCCTTAGCGAATTGCACCCACAACTACCTTACACAGATAACATATCAAAACAAGCAATAAAGCTTGTAAACATGTTTTTCCTAAATAGGATGGAATCAAGCAATTTGAATAGATGCCTTCTATATGAATTTTATCCCTCTGCAAAAATAACTTGTATTATCTCTGTCCTATTTGTCTTCAGCCCCCTCTCCGCCAAGAGCATATCAGACAGTGAGTTACCAATGCATTCCATCAAAATATATAATGCTAAAATGAATCAACAAAATTGATGCAATAAAACATACTTTGTAAAGCGTTGTGTGTTGTGTGTGAGCAGTGGTTTATTTGCAATGGTCCAACTTACTCCTGTGAGTTAAAGCTCACACTTCCTTATGATTTGGGATCTTTGTCTCGCAATGGTTGTGCCTTTGGAGCTGAAATCCATTACAAACAAAGACATTTAAAATTATATGTTTTACTGCAGCCTCAATTTAGCTCATTAATTTCACACCAAACTTCAGTTGGGCTTCAATTGTAATCTACAGCATGCACAAGTAGGAGGGGGTAGGCGTGCACTTTCTGAAGCCAGCGCTGTGTAGCTTTTCCTTTCTCTGCTTTATGCATCATCAAATGCATTCAAGCTCCCAAAGCAAGTTTGAATCTGATTAGCAGCTGGGAGAAACTTCTTCTACTGGTATTTTTATAGATCTGGCTTTCTGTGTGTGTGAGAGCAAAGAGCCCACAGAATGTAGTTTGTAGTAGCGGGTAGGCAGCGTCTGATGGAGAACTGGCTGTGGGGAACCGGCTGTGAACCTGCAAGGCTTCACTGCCGGGTTCCCTTACTACGAATGGTGGCGGCAGCACCCGAGAGCCAATGAAAACATTGGCTGGGGGGCCAATGTCGCTGGAATCCTTGACAGGTAAGAGTCCTATTATTAAAAGTCAGCAGCTGTTGTATGTGGAGCTGCTGACTTTTCATTTTTTCTTGTTCAAATCTTTTATTAACCACTTACCAACCGGGGCCCTTTTTTACATTTGTTGGTTACAAGTTAAAAACAGTTTTTTTTGCTAGAAAATTACTTAGAACCCCCAAACATTATATATTTTTTTTCAAACACCCTAGAGAATAAAATGGCGATCGTTGCAATACTTTTTGTCACACGGTATTTGCGCAGCGGTCTTTCAAGCACGATTTTTTTGGAAAAATTTCACTTTTTTGAGTTAAAAAATAAGACAACAGTAAATGAGCCCAATTTTTTGGTATATTGTGAAAGAGGATGTTACGCCAAATAAATAGATACCATACATGTTACGGTTGAAAATTGCGCGCACTCGCGGAATGGCGACAAATCCGGTACTTAAAAATCTCCATAGGCAACACTTTAAAAATTTTTAATGGTTACCAGGTTAGAGGTGCAGAGGATGTCTTTTTTCTAGAATTATTGCTCACACTCTGGCGATCGCGGAGATACCTCACATGTTTGGTTTGAACACCGTGTTCATATGCGGGCGTGACTTACGTATGCATTTTCTTTGCTGCGCGAGCTCGTGGGGACGGGGGTGCTTTAAAATGTTTTATTTTTTTTAATTTTATTTATTTATTTATTTTTATCACTGTTCCTTTTAAAAAAAAAAATTCCGATCACTTTTATTGCTATCACAAGGAATGTAAACATCCCTTGTGATAGTAATATATGGTGACAGGCACTCTTTATGGAGGGCTGGGGGGTCTAAAAGACCGCCCCATCCCTCCTTTGCACTTCACAGTATTCAGATCGCCAAAAATGGCGATTCTGAATGCTGTCATTTTTTAAAACCGGCGCCGTTAGCCGCCAAGTAAACCAGAAGTGGCATTATGATGCCACTTTCCGGAATTTGTCGAAGGAGACCCGATTGGAGGCAATTCCAGCTTCCTTCAGGTCTCCTCTGAGCCGGTGGACGCGCCGGATCGTAGCTCCGGTCTCCCGGTGGGACGGGAGGCCGGAGAAGAGCGGCGGAAGATGGCGGGAGGGGGGATGTCCCCTCCTGCCCCCAGGGATAACGATCGAGTGCCTCCCGAGCCGGATCGGCCGTCATCCTCGGATAGCCGACCGCCCGCTCTAAAAAATAATACCGGGATATAGCCTGTAGCTGCAGGCTATATCCCGGTACCATCCACTCAAAGTAGCCGTCGCCTATTTACGACGCTGGAGGTGAAGTGGAGTGGAGGTGAAGTGGTTAATGGAGACAAAAAAGGCCTAGTGGCCAGGCAGGTTTACAGAATGAAGAAAAATGGGGGGAAGGGGGAGGGGGATCACCCCAAAACATACAGATACAAAATTACAGATAAATTGGAGGAAGACATGAATGCAAGTACAATCATACAATAATACTGTGAATATAGATCATTTATCTGAGTTTGAGGCCTAAGATTACATACCTAAAGAGTAGGGAAGAATTGTTGGTAGTCCCTTGAATTAACAAAATTAACTGGGTGGAAGACTAAATCACCGATCACTATTAGTCAGATCGGAGTTGTATGAGTTTTTTAATAGAGATGATACCAGTGTGGGAGTGAAAAAGTTGTCATCCACAACGGAATATCAGAGTTCACAGTACAACCATAAGTAGTATATCTTGGTGGGGTCGTACTTGCTAAAAGTTGGTCGTGGGAGGGGTCCCTGATCTGGGGATGCAATGTGGGAGCACCTGAAAGTAGGAGAGAGCAAGAAGGAGATAGGGAGCGAAAGAAAAGATCAGAGAAAAAGTTTTAGGGGGAGAAGAGAAGAGAAAAACCCTGGGAGGGGGGATGACCCAGTAGGATTGGGAGATGTTTTCGCATCATGTTTTTCCCCTATCTGTCTTTAGGGGAGGAGGAGACTGTTGTCAAAGTCGGGTGTTAGGAAGTGGCGGACCCAAGGCTGCCAAAGCCGTTCAAATTCAGGGATTGAGTCGAGGATGGTCACTTCTACTTTGGCATGTATCATGGCCTTGGTGACTCTATGTTTAGTCTCCAAGATTGGGAGTAAGGGGGTCTTCCAGGCCTTTGCATTTGTCTGTTTTGCGGCTGTAGTTATTTGAAGCAAAAGTTTAAATTGCGAATGAGTGATCTCTGGCGGTTTAAAGTTAAGTAGAGCGATAGAGGGAGCAGGTTGGAGAGGTTTGTCTATAAGTGTGGAAATGATGGAGAATATGTCTTCCTAAATTTTTGGACCACGGGGCAGTCCCACCAGATGTGGAGGTGTGTGACTTTTAATTTTTTCATGAGGGGGCAGAACTCAGTTTTAACCTTTCCTAAAACCAGGGCATCAGATGGTTTTCCAGTGTATCAACATAGTTCTCAGTTCTGCCTTCCAAAATATCTGGATCATCCAGTCCTTATCCACCAATTAGTCCAATCTCTGTTATACTCACAATTTTTGAACTTACTGTGTAGTATATCTGAAACTTTATTCACGTATTAATAGTGTTGGAGTTCTGTCTGGCTGTTGAATGACAGCTCACATTAGTGCGCTAATCCATAGCCACTATTCAGTCCAATAGCAGCTTTCAAATGTTTCTATTGCTATGCGCTGTCAATCAAAATTAAGGCAAACCTGATGGGAAACGAATCTCTCAGTTCCCCGTCAATCTCGGCCCACACAGTGACACAATTTCTCATATATGGCCATTGTCATATTAAGGTGATGATATCACCTGTATCCCTGACCCTTCTGTTTACATTTAGCTTTTGAATGGGGAATCTCCTAGACAACAGCTGAAGTAGGGTTGCCACCTCATCCCTTTAAACCCATACACATGTGAATTACGCAGGTTCTATGGCTAATTTGATGCAGATAATGCACCAAGTGAGTTTAATTACCACCTTAATCACTTTAATCAGCCACAGAACCTGTGTAATTAGTATGTGTTCAGTTTTAAAGGGATGAGGTGGCAACCCTAGCCAAATGGGGTCTGAGAATAGAGCACTGTGCGTGAAGCTGTCATGCGCATCACTGCTTCCGAGCACAGATATGTACCCGCACCTCTCTGTAGATCAACTCAGAGCTGGTCCTAATTACTGCTAAGTTCCTAAGCTGAAAACTAGTGGTAATTCTTTGTCACACCTGTCAGTAATGTTAGAACAAATCCTTACCTGGATCAGGTGCAGGTGGTTCTAAAGGGAACTGGAATTAGAAAAGTCTAGTTAAGGCCATGATTAAAGGCTTTATTGTATACTGCTATAGTCCACCCTGACGGGGTGAACTATATACCAATAGCTGGATAAAAAACAAAAGTTCAGAGTAAATAGGCTATGATTCCTGTATGTATCCCATGATCTCTTTTTAGCTCATTTCCAGTGCACATACTGTCACATGTTTGGCATGTGCATAATTGTAAGCCACCTTTATAAGGCAATTCCTGCCATTATTAAATAAGCTTCTGTCACGTGGTTACATACCATGATACGTGTGAAACAGTTGTGTGTGTGTGTGGAGGTGCAGTGTGATGAGGCAGCAGTAAATACTCCAGATGCAATAGCAGAACTGCATTGTAGTAAAGTCCAAACAAACACAACTACCCAGAAAGGGGGAGACAACCTGACCGGGTGCACTTACAGGATGTTGCAGAAAACAGGGTAGCAGCAAGTCTTGGATGCCCTGACAGCGTCTGTCTCGAGGGATAGAATGCAGCCTGGCCTGTCTGCTCCCAAACAGGGAGGTTTCCAAGGATAATATATCACTGCTTTTTCCCTACTCATCAGGAACCTCTCCCTACTGCTAGTACTGTCCCTGGCAGACGGGTGACCTGTCCCTACACTACCCACACTCGGAATGCGAGCCAAGCCTGGAAGCCAGGGTCTTATATAGTCCCTACCTGACCCAAGATGGCTGACATAGGGTGGCAGCATCCAATCGAATAGCTTGGACAGCTCCCCAGTGACCAAGGAAACCATAAAGGAACCATGTTCCCCTTGACTTCCCCTCCAACTGCAATGCTGCTGTGGTCGAGTGCCACCTGCAGTGAAGAAAATACACTGCACCTGCCTACATATGGATGCCCTGGATAGATTGTTGCAGAATTATATGGGTTTGGACTTCCCAGGATCTAACTAGATTTTCAATCCTTTTCTCTTTTTTATGCTAGCACTTATTGTCTTTATGTTAGGTTTCTATGTTTACACTATATTAGTTTGGATCTTTACAGTTGTGTGCAGTATATAGGTGGTTAGTGCACATTTTATAAACAACTGTGTTACATAGTTACATAGTTACATAGTTAGTCAGGTTGAAAAAAGACACAAGTCCATCCAGTTCAACCAAAAAAATATCACATTTGTATCTTTGGATTGTATTT
>BLSH010286071.1:3121779-3140500 GCA_018402905.1 Glandirana rugosa | reverse complement strand
GTAGAAGTGTCACACACCCTTTTCGGACAATGGCTCTATGCGGCTGAAACAGGCTTTTCCCACACACTGTGAAGATGATTTTAGAACACTAATATGGCTCTATGCGACTGAAACAGGCTTTTCCCACACACTGTGAAGATGTTTTTAGAACACTAATATGGCTCTATGCAGCTGAAACAGGCTTTTCCCACACACTTTGAAGATGATTTTAGAACAGTAATATGGCTCTATGCGGCTGAAACAGGCTTTTCCCACACACTTTGAAGATGATTTTAGAACACTAATATGGCTCTATGCGGCTGAAACAGGCTTCTCCCACACACTTTGAAGATGATTTTAGAACAGTAATATGGCTCTTTGCGGCTGAAACAGGCTTTTCCTACACACTTTGAAGATGATTTTAGAACACTAATATGGCTCTATAAGGCTGAAACAGGCTTTTCCCACACACTGTGAAGATGATTTTAGAACACTAATATGGCTCTATGCGGCTGAAACAGGCTTTTCCCACACACTTTGAAGATGATTTTAGAACAATAATCTTTCCCTTAAAGCAACAGCTGGAGGCTTTCCCTGTACAACTTGGAGATGATTTTAGAATCTAAAATCATCTCCTAGTTCTATAGGGAGAGGTTCCTACTGTTGCTTAAAGGGACAGATTATTGTTTCTTGCACAAAATTAAAAAGTGCATCTACATTGCTGGTTTAAAAAAAAAAACATTCGAAAAATAAAAAAACAGTGTTGGCTACCTCCTCCTCCATTGCTACTTTCACCGCCTCCTCAACCTCCAACTCCACATCCACCTCCATTTTTGATTTTTTTATGTGATTTTAGCTTAAAAATTATTTTAAGTTATATCCCTATCCCCATTTCTTTGTAGGGCACTTGTCCGACCCTTTCCCCCATTTTCCTTCCTTTTGCAGACCTCTAGGACTTTCTAGGACTTTGTTACAGCCATTTTTGTGCCTAAAAGTTTGGGTCCCCATTGATTTCCGGGTCAAAGTTCGGGTCAAGTCTGGACCCGAACCCAGACTTTGTCCCGAAGTTCGGCCGGACCTGCAGAACCCAAACTTCTAGAGGTTCGATCAAGTCTAGTTTCAATCCTTTTATGAAAACCTATACAAAGAAGTCCCTGTCTGGCCCAATGAACAGCTTAAATATTTTCTACAAGCCTTACATTTAACCACTCTTTCACAAGAAGATATCAAGTTTATGGACAAATATTTTACTGTTGAGGAAATTGAAGCAGCAATTTGTTCTTTTCCCAGTAGAAAAACCCTAGGCCTGGACAACCTTCCGGGTGAATGGTATCACATGTATGCAGCTCTAGTAGCACCCAAATTCCTGCAGGTTTTTGCTGCTTGCAAAGAGCGTAGGTCCTTACCCCCTCTATGTATCAGGCACATGTTGTCCTTATTCCTAAACCTGGCAAAGATAAATCTCAGTGTGCCTCTTATAGGCCGATTTCTTTGCTAAATTATGATCTCAAAATTATGACCAAAATCTTGGCAACCAGGTTGCAGTTGATCCTCCCTTCTCTCATCAATATCAACCAGACTGGTTTCATACCAGGAAAGTCGATGGATATTAATCTGTGCAGGGTCTTTACACATTTACAGTTATCCCCCACTGAATCCTCCACTAGGGTCCTGGTAACATTAGACATTGAAAAGGTGTTTGATTCGTGGCCTGGCCTTACATGTCTGCATTCCTGGAAGTTCTGGGTTTTGGAGTTGAATTTCGCAGGTGGATTGAAATTTTATATACATGTCCGACAGCACAGATTAAATTGGGTGGTGCTCTCTCGCCCCTCAGTTGGGAGAGGTACGAGGCAGGGCTGCCCACTATTGCTGGCTCTTTTTGCCTTGGTGATGGAGCCGCTTGCCTCGGCCCTAAGACAGACTGACTTTATTATAGGCATCTAAGTTGGTACCATCTATGAAAAACTTTCCATGTATGCAGATGACCTTGTCCTGTTTTTAAATGATCCTGGTTCCTCTCTCCGGGAGGCTGTGCGGGTTCTCTCCGGTTTCACTGATTGCTCCGGTTTTAGAGTTAACTGGGACAAATCTCAGATACTGCCAATTGACACTGAGGCTACAACCCTGGCTGACCCTAATCCCCCACTATTGTGGACTGACCAAATTAAATACCTTGGCATTTATATTTCGCCATCCTCCATCGATTATTGTGCATTAAATCTAGCCCCACTGATACAAGTCATGAGGGCTAGATTGAAGGCTTGGACGCATCTTCCTTTATCTCTGATTGGGCGAATCAATTTATTTAAGATGAAACTTTTACCTGTATTCCTGTATGTGCTTAGACATTCCCCTGTGTGGATACCCAAAAAATGTTTTGCCTAATAACTACTATATTGACCTCCATTTTGTGGGGCCCAGGTCAGCCAAGATTTAAAGTGGATGTAAACCCGATTCATGAAATTTGAGCTGGGCATATCTGTCTGTAGTGATTTGTTATCTCTCTTCAAAGAGCTATGTCCCATAGCTGTCTTTTCCTCGGTAGCTCTGTTATAGGTTCTCACTCATTCTGTTATTCGGGACAGAAAATTCTGATAATTTAGAGTCGAAGGAGGTTGCTAAAAATAGATTAGCACACTGCTTAACAAAACACAGGCACAGCTCTGCATGTGTAGGGAGGGGGCGTGTGCCTTTCCTCCAATCAGCTTTCGCAGTCTCTCATAGTGTCCAGCTATCAACTCCACCTACATAGGAATGAGGAAGTGGAAAACCTAACAGAATGTGCATTTTCTAAACAGTATATCAAAGTGAAGAAAGAAGATACACATGTAAGACTTGTATAGGGAGGTTTGTGTCATCTCTGTGTATCATCTGAGGCTGTTCACTTCACTGAGTATATGGAGGGTTTACTTCCAATTTAAACTGACATTACTACAAAGACCCTGGGGTAAAGGAGGTCTGGCTTGTCCTGATCTTCATACATTTTTCCTAGCTGCCTTGTTGTCACATGCACACAATTGGGTAATCTCAGATGAACCCAATGCAGAGGTGGTTCTGGAGTAGGCCTGCCTGGGCCCTCCACACCTTTTCCTCTGACAACGGCCATAAAACCTGTTGTGAAAGCAGGGCTAACAGCTAATTTTCTATGTCCTATAACCCCCTGGACATATTTCACCACATAATCCTCTTTGGTACAATCCAAACCTCTCAGAATTTATGTCAATACCTGATCCCAATGTGTGGGCACTCAAATGAATTAAATATGTGAGTCAAATATGTACTGGGAGCCAACTACAAACGTTTGAAGAGTTAAAACAAAAATACAATCTCACTAATTCACATTTGTTTAGGTTCCTGCAACTTAGACACGCTTTCAATACCCAATTCGGGAATTCCCAGCTGGCCTTTTATACTTCAAATTTGGAGGATTTGCTCAGGGATTACTCTCTGCCCAAGCCCTTGTCCAGCATATATAAAGTGTTATTAACTAATGCACATACAGACTTAGATGCTCTTAAAGCCAAGTGGGTGACGGACCATGCCACACTAGATTAGGAGGAGTGGGAGGAATTGTGAGGGTGCTCCTTCTTCCAATTGGTGTCGGCCAGGGACAGACTAGTCCAGTTCAAAATCATACATAGAGTGTATTTTACGCCCATGTGCCTACACAAAATATACCCATCTATATCCGGCTCCTGCTGGAGGTGTGCCTCAATGGCAGCAGATTTTATTCATATTATTTGGAATTGTCCCATAGTTGAGACCTTTTGGACTGCAGTTGCTGCAACTATTCTGGCAGTCACTACAATCCAAATCCCATTGACAGTGAATGTATGTCTGCTGGGCCTTGTAACCCTTTTGCCTCATAGTCAGGCAGTTAGAACCCTCTTAGGGATACTAGTTTACTATACTTGTAAAGCCATTGTCCTATGATGGAAATCCCCCTCTGCTCCATCAATTAACTTATGGAAATATTTGATTAACTCAGCCCCCTTCCATTAGACAAAACGATATACTTGTCTAGAGTGTGGAACATTTGGGTGCAATCCACCTATACTAATATTAATTCCCTGGAAGACTAGTCAATATTTAGTCAAGTACCTACCATTGACATTGGTGGGGGACCTCTGCATTTATGTTCTAATCGGTGGGAGTCACTTCTGCTGTCTGGGATTTGGGAGAAGGTGTATTTTGTCATTCCATGAGTCATACTCTGTAGGGCATCTAGGAAGAGGATCATTTGGTAAACTTCCTATTATTATATTCCGACCTCCACTGGCGGTTAGAGCGTACCAACTGTTTTGATAGTATTAAGGTGTTTTGTTTTAGTTAGGTCTATTCATTGTTCTTCTTGTTATGTATTTGAGCCTGCGTATGCCCAATAGGCTCTGTTTTATACATTTGTCTCGAAAATTTACAATAAAAATAATTTTCAGAAAAAAAAAACAACGCATCCAATTCACATATATGTGAACTGAGCCTCAGGAGACATTCACACCAGTGGCTGCATTGGACATTACAGTGCATTACACTGTTTACTTTTTTTTAACATACTTCAAACACTGAAATAAAATAGTTCATGCAGTGCTTTTTATAGTGTAAACCACCGTAGCACGTGTGTGAAGAGGCCAAATAGGAGAAAAGGCATTTTTCCTTGTCTTGTGGTGGCACTGCATCGAAATAGCCACCCAACAAAGTCCTAACAAACCTGGTGTAATTCTACCCTGACAAATTGTTGCTTATTTTATTATTTTAAAAAGACCCTGGGCGCTGGATGACCCTGTCATGGCCCTGCTGACTCCTCAGTATTCGGCTTGACTCCTCCGTCTGCTTGTTGTATTGTTAATCCTTTTTTTAAAAGCAGAGGTGCACATGCTGTTGATCAGGACACAAAATGTGTTTTTGTTTTGGCGCGGGGGGGTAGAAATTATCACATATTCCAGTCATTCTGTTGTCTTTAAATATAGAACTGCATTTTTTGGAGTTCACCAACTGGGTCAATTTGGGGCATCATCATCAACAATGCTAATAATTAGGCTTTAAATAGAGTTTTGCGGTGGTGACTTTTTAATAGGCTATCTTCATTATAAGTATAAATTGTGTAATACTCTCCATAATTATCATAAAATTGCCTAAGATTGTTGTGCTAGCTTTTTTATTTATATTATTTTATAAGAAGCATCTAGAGAGAATATTCTTTAAGGAAACATCAATATTACTATTCCTGTATCTAAAGAGACTTCATTCAGCAGCTGACAACAGATAGAGGAGCTGTATTCCACTCATCCTTTAAAGAGGTCAAGAATTTACCTCCAGCTGTTGTTGTAAATATGAACATCAGGCCTGTTTTACAAAGTAAATGATCTTAAAGCTATTTACAGAATTATTGATATACTATATTTGTGTTCAGACTTTAAAATGATCTCTGGTGACTGTGTATGGGTGGTAGTTATTCATTTTTAATAAGCTCTTATGCTACCTGTATTGCAAAAGACAGTTTTCATCAGAATATTTCCATTCCTTAGTTTTACAAACTCATGGTTTATATATGTGAGTAGAACAACTGATTTATGGAAGTACCTTTATGGTGGCCCAGAATCCATTAGGACACATAGAGAAACAAGATGTAGCATTTCAATGAGCCTATTGTACACATGAAATTTTAAATAAAAGACACACATACCATGCACACTGAAAGTCTATTACTTTTCCTACATCTATTTGCTTTTTTTTATCCTGAACAGAAATGTAGTTTGAGTTTTCAAAGGAATTTCAAACTTTAAAACTAGACCAGAAAGGTGACAACTGAGTCTCAAGGCACAACCAAGATGTTCTGGTATGTCACTTGCTGATCTTTTCCTTATGCTTTCAATGCAAGACTTATTTGCAAAAGTTCTGAACACAGACAAGAAATACTGGAAGAAATATGAAAGTGAACTTTTACTGTCCTCAAGAAAACATGTGGGTTGCTTCCTTGGTGTTAATCTGGACCCTATTCTGGTTCAACTACATTCATTGTACCTACTTTCCTTCACCTACAGGCACCTGCATCCCGGGGTGTTCTATAACTGTGACCACTAGTGCCTTCCCATTGGTCACTATAATCATCCAGTAAATTCACTGGCTAACTTTAAGAAATAGCATTGTGTTTTACAGAGGGTCCCACAAATGCAGGCTCTTTGAGAACTTTGCAAAGATAGTAAACATATATGCAGGCAACTGGCATTGCCTGATAGACAGAACAGGAAGCAGTTTAACAACATGGAGCTATGCCACAGGTACACTCTAAACAGGTGTTCTTTATTTCCAGGCCATGGAGCTGCTTATGCCTGCGACTCCATTGGCCCTGGAAAGCAAAGTGACATACCCGGTTCTTTCAGATATGGGAAAACAAATGATTCACTCCCCTTGGCTGCTCATGCACCTGACACTTTCACATGGGGAAGGGACACTTCTCAGTCCAGGGTAAATTCAAGGTTGCTTTTTCCCTTTATTTAAAGGTCTGCGTCCTCCTTGGGAGATTTCTCTTCATTTCCTGTCTTGGAGACAAAACAGGAAGTGAGAGGAAATCTCCCCCAAATGAGAGGTGTTCCCATCTTATACATCTGTCACCAGAACATTAGTTTCCTTTGGGGGAATTTACTTCACTCCTCTCATGACAACTCTAAAGTTTAGGATTTTGTCTCACTTTCTGTGGTGGTAGTGGTCACCAGGACAAATAGATAGGGTGAATCTCCACAGCGGGGACACAGACAACAGTAAAAACTTATCAGAGTGTCTAGCTCTCCACCCCCATTTGAAAACTGTAAAAAAGTATTGGTTGGCATGGTACAATTATGTAATAACAATTCCAAAACTTACGGTAGTCTTCTGACTGCAGCACTTTTAAAACCAAAGAAATTATTTTTGAAACAATTGTCAGGTGTGATAAAATTGTACAGTATATAGATCAGTAGCATTAAACATATAAAGGTGATTTTAGAACTGCCCAAATACATTAAAGTAATTAGTATGTGTAAGGGACTTCAGAAACGGATGGCCGGGATGCTCCCTTACGAGAGGCCCCAGGGAATACACAGAGACATCACACACCAGATGGAGGTCAAAGCATGTTTATTTTATTGTTCTGGGATCCGAAGTTTTATACAAAGTTAATAATATGATGGGTTTCAGTATAGAGGGGTGGTTTTTAACATAAGGGAGGGGCTTGGTTACTAGGAAAAAAGGTGGTTTTACAGAGAAAAGGAGGTAGCTTCACAAGCTAGAATATTCTCACAAGATATTAGTCACATTATAATACTTAGTCTAAACATATTTAGCAATCAGGTTATTCTCATGGGAAACCATCTCTAAAACCCAAACATTACCAATAACACAAGTTACAGGCGTGAGAACATAAACCACACTTAATTATAAGAAAAATATACAGCATAGAACACAATTAACCCTTTCAATCCCCTCTTTTATCATAACCATGATAATTTTCTCATTTTGGTAGCAAACTTGCCCAGGCTCGATCATCAGAAACTTTAATCATACTGTTAATTTTTCCTCTATTCTGCAGACCAAATAACAATTATATAGGACAAATATGACCAGAATTACCACACAGACAGCAAAGGGGTAGAAAAAGGTTCTCACCACCTGTCAGGGCTGGGTTCAGCCATGTCTTCTCAGAGCAAGCTGCTCAGCTGAGGGTTAATTGCCAGTCTCAGCTTTCACTCTGTCTCACCTGATGTCCATATCATGCTCGTTAGCCAGCTCTCCTAGCTGTATAAACTGCTTGGATCAGATCTCAGACTCCTTTGCCTAGTCAACATCTCTGGAGAAATCTCTGCTTTGTGTTCCTGTGAAGGACTTTGTGTCATGAACCCATAGTAGCATTCATGTCCTTTCTGTTTTCTTACCTCTTGGTTGTGTCAGCCTAGAGGCCGTGCACATCACCACCTGTGAGCTAAGTAATCTCCTCTCAGTGAACTCCACCCCAGTCTCCAATTAAGGAAACACTATTTAAGACCATGTGCTGCAAAGCCTCCTTGCCGATCAATGTTGAGTGAGTTTGGCTTTGTGTGTGGTTGTTCCTGTCATATGCTCTGAGTCTATTTCTGTGTACTGACTTTTGGCTTGTTCTGACTATCCCTGCCTGCTTGATACCCCAACTTTTGGCTTGGTCTCTGTTTCTCCTGTCTGGTTGATTCCCTGACCGTATGTCCCTGTCTGCTTTTGGCCCTGACCTTTGACTAGGCTGCTGAATATCTTTGCTGTTCCTGCGCTGCTGCTTCCTCTCTTCCACCTGTAGCCAGCTGGGCATGAGATAGGGGACCCCGGGGGCCGCGACCTGGATCCAGTTGCAGCCAAATCCATCCTCACCACCAGAGGCTCTGGCAAATACCTACTGGCTCTTAGACTTTGTGCCCTGGGGAAACCGATGCACTAGCTCCCTGTGTTTCAGTGTCAATGCTCCAGGGTCCCGTCTTCCCATAGCAGCTGGACATCATTAGCAGCAGTCATCTATAGGTCAACAACCTTAGTGGTGTGCTTCACACTTCACTGGTGCGCTTTGCACTTCACTGGTGTGCTTTGCACCCCAGCGGTGCACATCTGTCACCTGACCCCAGATGTCCTGACGCTTTGCCTGTTTGACGTTCCCTTCTGGTTCCTGGATTCAAGACCCTGCTCAGCTGACTCGCCTCCCGGCTCCTGACCCTGCATTCCGTTTGTTTGACCTCGCTGATCTCTGGACTCCTGTTTCACTGGCTTGCTCTGACTATCTGTTCCAGTTACTGAACCCTGGCTATGTTTTGACCACATTTACTCCTTACTTTTAACACATGCAGGCCTGAATGGGCTCAAGTCTTCTGGGTGATACATGCAGTTTGTTATGATCCATCTTGGCAAAAACACCAACAAGATCAAAATGCTAAGTCCACGCAGCACTCTCCCAGAAGTCTGGGGAGAGAGAGTAGCCAGGACATCTTTTGTATCTTCTGCTGGCTTGTCTGTAGTGTTATTATCTGGGTCTATAGCACCTACTAGCCCCTCTTTGTTACTCTCTTTGCTCTGGTCGCATGGATCCACTAGGGACTTTGTTCCATCAAGACTGCTGTTATGGTCACTGAGATCACCGTTGTCTGTGGCCCAAAGGGGAATAGGAATCTGGATCCCTTGACCTTGTTTACCTGTCTCATTACGACCACAGTTCCTGACTTGAAAGGGTGTCGGTTCCTGTGAATTAAAAGGAAACACACATCACCATAGATGCCATTCAAAGTCTAAATCAACTTCCTACAATATTCTAAATCAACTGTTTCTACTATGGGTGGGCCTTTTGCTTAAGGTGTTGGAAATAATCTCCCCATGATCACTTGGTGATAATTTGGCTATCTTGGCAGGTGTCATCTTTATTTCAGCCAATACTGCTGGTAGCACAGTTTCCCATCTGGCAAATGTGCCTCCAGTGGCTTTCCTCATTTTGTCCTTGATTGTCCTATTCATCCTTTCTACTATACCTGAACTCTGTGGGTGACAAGGAATGTGAAACCTCCACTCTATTTGCAGTTGCCTCAAAATTTCCTGGTACACTTTAGAAATGAAGGCTGGTCCATTGTCTGAATTGATTTGCAATGGACAGCCCCATCTCGGTATAAATTCTCTCAGCAATATTTTCACCACAGTTTTTTTCATCTTCCTTATTACATGGAAAAAGCATCCACAATTACTAGCAAATATTTCTGCATTTTACCTGTCTTAGGCATGTGTATAAAATCTATTTGCAAATGTGTAAAGGAGCACTAAGTGGTGATTAAATGTTCATGTTGTACATGGTGTGCAATAGTAGGGTTGTTCCTGATACAGGCGGTTCCCGGATTACAAACAAGAGAGGGACTGTAGGTTTGTTCTTAAGTTGAATTTGTTTGTAAGTCAGAACAGGTACATTTTTTAAGTGTAGCTTCAGCCCAAAAAAATAATTTTAAGCTTTTAGGATAGCATAGGGAAGGGTTAACACCCCTCTAATATTTGTTTTGCTGTCTATGTTTCCGTTCAGAAGATTTCACCTCACTTCTTGTCCCAATGATCATTGGATTTTGAAAATTTTGGGTAGTTGTGGAAACAAACCTTGGTAATAAAGCATCAGTGGAGACACATGTTTCCCATAATAACTCTTACAGGAGTGAATTTCCCTTCCTAGGGGTAGATTTCCTGTCACTTCCTGTTGTCTCCCTCCGTTTGTAAGTAGGAGTCATTCGTAAGTTGGATGTTTGTAGCTAGGGGACCGCCTGCATACATGCAGTACATTTTGTATGCAGAAGTCTACATTCAAAATCTTTTCTGTCTCTTTGTAACCCCTATATCTTAACCCATTATACTATTATTTTTTATTTCCTATTGTACATAGATCCTCATGGCTGCATACCAGGGAGATCAATGGACTTCCTTTATGTCCCAAATACACAATGAGTTGTGAAAATGAAGCTGTTGAATCTGAAATTACCTCCGTATTCTCCAATCTCTGTCATATTTTGGAAAAAAATTCCTCACTACATCGGCATGTGAAGACATTTGAGGACTACAGCAAAGAGGAAATTAATCCATCTGGTCTGTGTCCAAATGTTTCCTTCCTTTGATAACTTGGATCCCATATTTAAAACCTCTTGGGAAAATAACTTAAAACAATGTTCTCAAACTATGATGCATCTGCTGATACAAGAATACAAAAAAAAAAATCACTGATCTAGATTTCCAAATTGATCAATTACAACAAATGTTACCCTTACAAACAAATGCACTTTTCTCTGATCTCGAGGCTCAGTTAAAAAGCGATATAGAGAAATTCAATAAGGATATTCTAATCAGCATAGACAAAAAAAAAAAAGTCAACGCGATTTGAAGGCCTTCCGCAAAGGGAAAGCCTACAAATGGCAACAACCAGGTCCCAAGTGAAGAGGTAATAGACATAATGATATCTCTGACATGTCCTTGTATTCATCAGTATCCTCTTGTTCTGTTTCCCAAGCTCCAGCATCACACAAAGGCAGAAGGCATCCTAAATGGTATTGTGACGATGGGTCACAAGATGGCTCTTCTCTTTCAGAAGCCTCTCCTCCTACACCAGGTACCAGTCGTGGGGCCTGTCCCCATGACGACGCACGTGATGACACCTCTGTCCAATCCACCCCCACCAATAACCATAATTCATCTAATGCACCTACTGCTACACGATCCACTCCTTTTCCACATCAAAACACTGTCACTCAAATAATCCAACACGAACACGAATCAACCAAGTTAAATGTAGTGAATCTTTCTTCCCACCGTTTATCACCTGACGAAATGGATGTCCTTGCTAGAGGCCTCATTTTTTGCTCAGACTCTCATTTGGACAAATTTGGAGCCATAAAGGACATCCATCTCTTCATACACAATCTCCTTCTCAAGGGTTTGTATGCCAAGAAGGAGACCCACACACCATCAGTGCACACTAATACAGATCTCAAAGCTTTAGACAATTTGATTTCTTTACTCAGAATGAATGAAACAGAAAATCTCATTGACTCCATTGACCCGGAGGCCTTGCTGATTGCTGTGGATAAAACACCTAATTTACAAACAGTAATGCCACAATTGCACTCTTCCCTAAAGAATAAATCTACACTGTACCCTTCTCTGGATGGTATAAACAATTTGCAGTGTTCCCACAACCCCCATCCCAACCTTACATCTAGGGAGAGATTGGCCTTGGAGTCCCAGGTCCGCAACCCCGACATTGTCATCAAACCCTCTTACAAGGGTGGCGAGGTCATGGTTATGGACAATGCCCAGTACATTAACATGTGCATGAATATACTCAATAATTTGGAGTGGTACCAACAAATATCCACATCTGTTTTGGACAGGTTCAGTCAGGAATTTTATCTTATGGTTGACGAGACTTACTACCATAATATTATTAACAAACATGAGAATATATCAGAACTAGCCACCCTAGGGAAGCCACATTTTATGCCCTACCCAAGCTGCACAAAAATGCCACTGATCCCCCAGGCAGACCAATCGTATCCGGCTGTGGAAATCTCACTGAGAACCTGCGCCGGCCGGTTGATAATCATCTGAAACCGTTGGTGACGCAATTACCATCCTATGTTCGGGATACTATTCATTTCCTACAAATTATTGAAGACATTCAGGTTAGCAAAGACACATTACTTGTAGCAATAGAGGTAGAGGCAATTTATGGTGCTATCCCCCATGACAGGGGCCACTCTGCTATACATTGTAAACTAGCCTCATCTGTACCGCACAATCCACAATATGATGACTTCATCCTAAGGGCTCTTGAATTTATCCTACAACTCAATGTGTTTTCATTCAATCATCCCCACTTCCTCCAGGTACAGGGCGTGGTTGTGGGGACATGCTGTGCCCCATCATACGCCAGCCTGTACCTGGGGGAATGGGAATACACACTTAGGTCCAACCCTCAAATGTCAATGTATGTGGGCCACATACTAGGATGGTACCGCTACATTGACAATATTTTTATGTTGTGGAATGGATTAGATGCCCATTTACAACAATTTATTACGGCAATCAATACCAATGCATTCAATTTACATTTCACCTTGACATTCAGAACTCATGAAATTATTTTCTGGATGTTCTTGTCCACAAAACAGACCATGGTCACCTATCCAGCCAGCTGTTCCGTAAACCCACTGCTGGGAATTCCCTATTACATGCGACAAGTTTCCATCCCAAACCATTGCTTGCATCGATCCCTTACAGCCAATATCTTTGAGCACATTGCAACTGCTCCGATTAAACTTGTTTCCTTGTAGAGACGAACATCCTTAGAAAGAGACTCTTGGAACATGGATACTCCAAGGCCTCTCTAAAAAGAGCGTTTAACAAAGTACAGAATCTATCTCGTAAAGATTTACTCTTTTCTCGAAAGAAATCCAAAACTTATAATACTACTTGAAGACTAAAATCAATTGATTAAAAAATTGGGACTTATAATACTACTTGTATTGTCACTACCTACTCTAATCAGCACAAACAAATTAAACATATCCTAAACAGATATTGGCACTTGCTTAAAATGGACTCCACATTGGCACCTTTTGTGATTGAGTCACCTGTTTTTGCATACAGAAGGGCGACCTCTGTGGAAGCGATAGACTTGTCTCGAGTGAATTCAGACAGGTAAAGGGTGACTTATGCAAACGCTTTGGCACATTCGCATGTGGCGGATGTGCATATTGTGAATATATGGACAGACACATCGGTATCAGGTTACCTAACAATCACATTTTTAGTCCAAAATATTACACTAATTGCAAGAGTCCTGGCATAGTGTACCTGCTCTCTTGTGAGTGCGGGTGTCACTATGTCAGGAAGACAATTAATACATTTTGGAAACGTATATATCAACACCTTTCAAGTACTACTAAATGGACCCTGAAACCAATCTGGGTTGACATATGGCTCAAGTACATAGTGCCTTTATTCCATAAGTCTACTTTCTAGCACTTGGTAGCAACCACTTCAGCTCCAGGGGAGGCAATTTTAATAAACGCCTCCTACAATGTGAATAGAGGTGGATTTACAACCTTCGAGCAACCTCCTTCCCCGGCCTCAATGAGGCATTTAATTTCAAACCCTTTCTATCAGATTTTGCCTCAGGGGGCTGTGAACTGCATTTATAATCTTTTATTGACATTTTCTGATATACAGATATCTCTCACTTTATCTCTTCTTGTCCTGTATTATTTTTTGTGCGATGGTGTATGTTTATTTATTTTTGTTCACATACTGGTATTTTCAATGTCTGTACTATGTTCCACTTCAAATTCCACCCTGTTAGTATATTGTGTAGGTATGACTCCTCTCTACATTGTTGTATTCACCCTCGATGTCTTTGGACCATTGTACAATAGTATATTGCTTGTTCTTTTTTCCTTTTTCCCCTTCTTTTTCTTTGGTTTTGTCTATTGTCCCTTTTGCTTTGTCCACTGCGTAATTTTTCCCTTTTCGTTATACTGTACTGGTACTTGCACTTTGGTCCCATGTGGCGAGGCATGTATATGCTGGACCTAGATGGTTGTGGTTCCACCATTGTCCACCAAGTGCCGCTGACGCGCCTCCGTTGGTCGCGCATGCGTGCCACCCGGTGGGTAGGCTTCACCATGAGGGCGGATCTGATGGCCAGTTCACTGGCTATCCCCATTGCCTGCAATGGGAAGAGCTCCTTTCTGTCCTCGCCCCTTTCTTCCTGACTGGGGCGGTGACATACCCGCTGGCGATGCGGCGACGTATGACGTCGTCCTGCCCTCCATGCCGTTGTCTCAGAGAGACATTCAGCATCCGGCTGGATGTATTATACATCCTCCAATGCAGGAACAGCCAGCACCGCACACCCTTGACAGATTGGCTCCTGTCAGGGTGGATTTCCCTATATATGCAGACCGGTGTTGAGCATGAATGACTTCGTCCAACCTGCTCTGTGAGAATTCCATGCTCCACACCAGCTCCAGGTATGACCTACTCATGTTATGACAATGCGTGCAACCTAGGGAGGGCTGTTATAGCCTGGCCTCGTTTTTCACTTGTACATCACTGCATATTTCTTTCATTCTCTTTTTTATATTGTGTATGTATTTTTGAGCCTTCCAAAGGAATAAAATCATAGATCATAAGGACAAGCCTCGTCTAATAAAGGGATTTTACTGGATATAGTTGTCTTAAAGTGAATACACAATTGCAAAAACTTTCATAAAAGTTATATAATTTTATTAAGTACAAAATTCATAAAAAGTCATAATAAAATAGTATAGATGTATTTCAAGCAATAAGACCACATAGTATCCAAAATAATACTTGGACAAGTTGGTTGCTGACTCATGGTGTGTTTCTAACGTTTCACAGAAGGTTTTGCTTCCTCAGGGTAACTCAACATGTTTATACATCATTTCCAAGCTTGACCAGTAGTTGGTGCTATCTAGTGCTGCCGGAAGTCCTGTCCCAATCTGCTTGAGTGGCTGATGGTGCCAGAACCACCACCCTTGTATGATGAGCGTTGGACCACATACGAGGTAGACCTGGATCAACCAATCTAAAATATTACATAAAATAGACCTCAATAAGTTTTTATGTATGGCTAGCAACTACCATGTTTAGTATATTATGGGAAAGGGAACCCAGTGTAGGGCACCATCCAGTACGGTGGCTCTGTCCCATATATATAGGGTCCTACTATTAAAGTGTGTGTTGTCCCCCAGATATCATACAAGGGTACATGGGTACATATTAGCACTCACTGATGGGGCTAGAGGATTCCCTCCCCTTGTATTGGGAGGCAACCCAAAGATCCCACTTGGTAATTGTGCTAATGCCCCATGCACAGCCCAAAGCACACCATCCACCTCCACAACAGGGCAGAAACCAGCAAGGGAACACCCAGCAGGCAAGGACACCCACATCCAAATGTCAGCCCCATCCATCCAACAAGGCAACTCGCACCCCCACATACATCACACAAGACCTGCCACAACTATCTTCTCTGTATTTAAAGGGCAGCCCATCATATGTCCCCTATATGTACCCATTGTGTCACCTTATATTTCATGACCGGACACGCACACCACCGGAAAGCTTCCAGTGTGTCAGCATCTCCGGCCACTTTATATCTGGTCCCACCGGAAATGACAGAGCCAGAAGCGGCTCTCTGACGTCATATCTGGTGCGGGCGCCTGAAGGGCAGAGCATGCATGGCAGCACCCACACTGCTGGCGCCACGCCACGGGCTGACATAAAGTACACACCCCCTGTCACTCAGGGGCGCCCAAACGTACGTCAATGGACTGAGCAGGTGAAAAGGACAGCGTTCTCGGCTCACACGGAACAGTGCCACCTACCGCATGAAGCAAGGAATTACAATGTCACTAATTCAAAATAGCAACAGAAGTACATTGTGTCAAAACAGAAAAACAAAAAGCAAATAATTTAGATCAACAACATCCATATCCCTAAATAATAGAACACAGCAAGCATTTACCCCATATTTTAGCGCCAGAGGGTACCAACAATTTGGAAACCCCTATTAAACAACACTTAATAGTCACATATTTTCACTGAGCAGCATTTACAAAAAAGCACTAAAGGCTAGAGAGGTGTTTAGCCCTGGATATTTGGTCGCCTTTTGATTATATATCCATTTTGCTTCCTTCCTTAAGATCTTATTATCAAAGTTTCCTCCCCGAGAATTAGAGAGGACATTTTCTAACACAAAGAAAGAGATGACAGATGGGTCAAAACTGTTTCAGGCAAACATGTTTACAATTTGGGGTGTATAGGAGTCTTGCATCCAAATAATACAGGTGATCCTGTACACACCTAGCCAGCGTTCTCTTGTACATCACCCCCAATCTGACAATCCACATAAGATCTTAACTTAACAGTGCCTCCCCTAGGTAGCGGAAAAAACTGAACCTTCCATTATATTGCATCTTTTTTGATTGCAGATCTTAAAAATTTACTGCTTTTTTGGCTGACGTAGCCACCAGATGCCCACCGGACACCTCTTGTGGCTGTGCATGCCTGGCCACTGGTGGCATTTGTTGGGGACTGTGGTGCTGCGGCTCTCTTGGGGCCAGTTTCTACCCTGCCATAGAGTTGGACCATTGTGCATGTGCATGGTATATCTGTAAGTGGAAACCAACCCCCAATGCATATATATTTCATATATAACTGTAATATGCTTTATATTATACCTATATTGTTTGTACAATATGACTTTGTGAACTATTTTCTTACATTTTAGAGTTGAATATATTGTCTGACCCTCAATGTAATATTCCCTGAAGAAGGATAGCATATGGCTGAACTCCGAAACATGTTGGGATAAACAAGACACACACACATCACTGACCCTACAACACATGGCAGTGTATGAAGTGCACTTGGGTCAACCTATTGTGATATATACATATTTATACCCGTTTGCAGCATTTTCATATTGTTTTTATCATAGGTGTGCGCAGCCTATTGCATTAGGGTGTGCACCACAAAGTGCAAACAAACATGAGTGTGTGTGTATATATGTCAGAAGGGCAGAGATCGGTGTCAGTAGTTTATTTTTATTTTATTTTATTTATTTTTTTTCAATTTTTGTTTTATTATTTTTTACAATATTATATTTTAATTATTTTTTTACAATTTTATTTAGGAGCCCTGCTGGAGGGCTTTGGTGAAATATCAGGGGTCTAAACAAACCCCTTATGTCTCACTTTTGAGACAGAGAAATGGACAGAGATCCCCCTGTCCCTTTCTCTGCAGCAAGGCAGCAGGGGGAATCTGCATAGTACAGGGTGATTCAGGAGTGCCGAGGCACACCTGCCACCCTATGTGCGCACGCCTATGGTTTTTATACAACCCTGTAATTGTATCAAAGGGTGTTCCATTCCCCTAATATTTTATACTTTGTTAACATCAATAAAATTGTATTTTATTATATTTCTATTACTTTTTTCTGATCCAATCTCTGCCAGTATAGTCCAGGGGGTCACTATGACTCAGCCTAGGTGCTGATTCTCTTTTCTCTTTAATAGATATAGGATGATGGCAGTAATCTAACAACTATTTTCCTGACACCCATCTGATTCTTAATGTCTATAACATGTGATCCTGTGGCAAACTAGGAGGGGACAAGGCAACTATTTCTACAGCAGACAGAGAGGGCTGCATCCCATGCATTTTGATCTGCCAGTGCATTTCCCATGGAAATGTGATCCTTTCTGTTTGTATGTGTTCTACAGTGTATGATAGCTAACCAGGGCAGTCTTTAATATTGATTGGACCCTGGGCAAACATTTTCTTGCCCCCCCCATGCAATTTTGCTCTCCATACAATAAATAGCTGCTAGACTCAAAATCAGTTTACTGAATCAGATCAGGCAGCGACTGCAATTAGTTGCCAGAGGTTAAAGTGTATCATTACCGTTCACTGACTGGCTGCTAGAGGTTACAGCACACATTATGGCTCACTGATTATTTGCTAGAGGTTACAGTGCATGACTTCTGCTTGTTGATTGGTTGCTAGAGATTACTGTACATCAATACTGCTCACTGATTGGTTGCTAGAGGTTACTGGACATCCTTACCACTCACTAATTGATTGCTAGAGGTTGCTGCACATTATTACTGCTCACTGATTGGTTACTAGAGGTTACTGCTAGTGTTGAGCGAACCCGGACTGTAACGTTCGGGTCCGTACCGAACTTTTGGGTGTCCGTGGCACGGACCCGGACCCGGACATTTCAAAAATCGTTCGGGTTCGGTCCGGGGTTCTGCTATTTTAGAAAGGGATATGATTGGGTTCCTCGTACACTGACGTCGTGACACTGAGGTCGAATATTTCTCCGACCCAGTGTACTACGTGGCCGGTTAGTGTCGGTACGGTAATCATCCGTACCGACACTACCGAAGATTCCCGTTTGGTCACTTTGCGAACAACTAACCGACGGGACGTCGAAGAGTTGTGCACCTCATTTTATCGTCTTGGGGCCTGGCTTGGGCTTGCTAAAAACTTTACAGGCCCAGGCCCAGGCACGGTGCCTGTGGGTTTTCAAGCCATGCCTGGGCTTGCAATGTCAGGCCC
The DNA here is from genome assembly GCA_018402905.1 of Glandirana rugosa. Classification (NCBI taxonomy): domain Eukaryota; kingdom Metazoa; phylum Chordata; class Amphibia; order Anura; family Ranidae; genus Glandirana; species Glandirana rugosa. Next base: position 3,121,864 of record BLSH010286071.1, on the reverse strand, counting down.
AAGCGAGTTGTGATCGTCATTGGAGATCATTGGTTAGTCACTCGTCATTATTACACGTCGTTGGAGATCGTTAGTTAATCACTCA
>BLSH010286071.1:3068001-3087296 GCA_018402905.1 Glandirana rugosa | reverse complement strand
TTGTTCTGTTTTTACATTTACCTTTTCCCGTCGTAAAAAAAAAAAAAACGTATGTTGTTGGTCATAGGACACTAAAATATCATTCTACCTAAAAACATGAGTGAACAAATACATCCACTAGACCACCCCCTCCCCGAGGACACTTCCTCGTTATCACTAACGTTATCGCCCTAGGCCAAACCCTAACGTGACTTCTGTCGTTAGTGTCACCGTGTCCCGTGTCTGTGTCAGTGTCGGTGACGAAGAAGAAGAACAGAAGTCCTGGACGTCTTCTACCTCCCTCCTCCACCCACCTCGGTTGTCAGGAGCGGAGCCTTCTTCCTCCTCCTGTGTGAGACTGTTGGCTCCACCCACCTCCTCCCTCCATCTTCTGCAGGTCCTGAAGACAAGAAGAAGAAGCAGTGGCTGTGACTGTGTCTGTGCCCTGTGCCACTGTGATTGCTGTCTTCAGTGCAATCCCAAACCGGATCCCGCTATTGCAATCACTATTGCTCCTTCACAGGAGCCCCTCCCCCACCAGATCACCTACATAAACAAGTGAGTACAAAAATCCATCTTACTATAAAATCACAGGATACTGGTTGTTGTATGCAAAAAAAAAAAAAATGCTGCCCTTTTCCATTTACATTTTTGTCTTGTTCAATCTTAACCACTTCAGCCCCGGAAGGATTCACCCCCTTCCTGACCAGGCCATTTTTTGCGATTCGGCACTGCGTCACTTTAACTGATAATTGCGTGGTCGTGCGGCGTTGTACCCAAACAAAATTGATGTTCTTTTTTCCCCACAAATAGAGCTTTCTTTTGGTGGTATTTGATCACCTCTGCAGTTTTTATTTCTTGCGCTATGAACAAAACAAGACCAACAATTTTGAAAAGAAACCAATATATTTTACTTTCTGCTATAAAACATATCCAATAAAAAATGTAAAAAAACTAATTTCTTCATCAATTTAGGTCAATATGTATTCTGCTACATATTTTTGGTAAAAAATCCCAATAAGCGTATATTGATTGGTTTGCACAAAAGTCATAGTGTCTACAAAATAGGGAACAGATTTATGGACTTTTGAGGATGATTGATCGGTGATCAGTGATTTTTAGCAGGACTGCGACATTGCAGTGAACAAATCGGACACTTTTGACACTTTCAGCGACACCAATACAGTAATCAGTGCTAAGAATATGCACTGTCACTGTACTAATGACACTGGCAGGGGAGGGATTAACAGGCACGATCAAAGGGTTAAGTGTGTCCCTGGGGAGTGATTACTAACTGTGTGGGGGATGGACTCACTCTGAACTGAGTAATCCGTGCTCCAGATTAGCAGGAACACAAGATCACTCTGTTCCTCTCTGATAGAACAGTGGTCTGCCTTGTTTACATTGGCAGACCGCTGTTCTATCCCTGTGGGGAGCAATCGCGGGTTGCTGTCGGACATCGCTTCCGCTGGACCACTGATTGGCTCCTCCTCTGGCCAATCAGCACACGCATGCGCCCCCGCTGGCTATTGCACGAAATGACATACAGGTACATCGTTTCACGCAATAGAGCCGATCTGCCGCAGTATATGTACTATGCCTGGTCGGCAAGTGGTGGTTAAATGAATCCTGTCTGTAATGTAATAAACTAATCTGGAATGATAAACGTGTCACGGTTTTAAAGTGGAAGTAAACCCTGATGGGTTTTACTGCATCTTTGTTACCCTTTGCCACTCCCGCGCATGCGTGCGGGAGACAACAATCGTGGCACAATCTCAGTGAAGAAATGGCATGGAGGCCGTTTCTTCACTGCACATGTGCCAATTACATTGGCACATGCAAGTACACTGTATATCTCCTAAACCGTGCAGGTTTAGGAGATATGCAGGGAACCTACAGGTAAACCTTATTATAGGCTTACCTGTAGGTTAAAGTGGTTGTAAAGAGTTTACAACCACTTTAAACAATGTTAGGACTGTATGATATGCTAAATACAGTTCTGTAAGCAACACCTTATTTTCTGGCAGTGCCCCTCCCGAGATTAGGCTCTGGATCCGCCCCTGGCTGGCCATAGATTGTTTGGTTTTTGATCAGCCCCAAACCCCCCCAAAGGAATCCCCTATCTACACAAGCAAGGCTGCGAGCTGTTGATTGACAAAATATTTCTAACAGTCCTGTTACACAGAAGTTGATTATTACTGTACTAGAACATGAAGCTACATTCACATTCATGCTAGGATAGATAAATAACCCATGGTAAACAAATAAAGGATAGCAGAAATAATAAAATGCATATCCCTCCTAGAGCGAACCCTTTTCCAATATATCTTTAGCATTGACTGTATCTGTGAAGACCTGGCCCCTTGGTAACATGATTTCTGCTGAATTATGATATCAACCAGCATGGATTATGATCCTTTACTTCTCCTACTAGTAGTGATCCTTTGACCAAATGTCTAGGTCATCGGGTAGGTGATCAGCACATAAGATAATCCTCTGCCCTCCAGCTACTCTTTATTTATCTATTGATTCTAGCAAAACTTTTAACATACAATATGTATATATTTAAAGCAAACATCAGATAAAAAAAAACTAGCTTGGAAATGTCTCCCTTTAAAAGAAGCTAATAAATTTTAAATTCTCCCACTGCCACAAAACCCCACTCCATTAAAAAACAATTTCCCATCAGAGTCTTCAGAAACTGACAGTTATAGTAGTGTTCAGTCTCCTGGTCCACCACAGAAATCAGTAGTTCATCCCATGAATCTCTACCTCACCACAGAAAGGAAGACAATAGGCAGTGATAACGGTAAGTATTTACCAGCTTCTTTTGCAGAAAAACCTTTTTTGAGCTAGTTTATTGTCCTGGCAAGGTCCCTTTAAACTTGTTACACAGTGCTTGTTTTCACTAGAGGCCAGTCGTATCTGCTTATATTATTAGAAGCTTCAGAATTAATAGTTCTTATAGCCTTCATACTATGCACAAATGAACAGATATTGCTCACAGAGATAAGAATGTAACTGGATTATTCTGTTTTAATTAAAACAAATATTTTGGTCAATCTGTGGAAAATAGACATCCAAAGGTTGCAGCAATACGCATTGTTACGTTCTTTTCAGGATTGTTCTATAGACCATGCAATTAGAAACCTCATAAACAGGCAGAAGGGATGGTTTGAAGTAATGTGCCTAGGGAATGGCACAATGTATGGAAATAACAATAGTTAACATATTTCCAATATATTCTGCGTTCAATTTAAAATAGATCTGATTCTGTACAGCTTCAGAAAACTGTTGTGTAGAATTATTAATTGCACAGGAAAAAGAAATGCCAATTTACATTTGTGCATTGAAGCAGGGAAATTGAATCGATTTATGATATAATGCTGTAATTATATACACACACAATGCACAGATATTTCAAGTAATGCAGATAGTAAACAACAATACATAGAGATGTGGGCATACTGACACCTGTCTGTTTATTAAAACTAGTTTCAGGTATTGAAATAACAACCATTTTACCCATTTCTTCAATTTCTTCTTCTTTTTTCAATAGAAATATAATTTCAGTAAAAGATAACCCATGAAACTGAGTAAAATATTTGCATTTGCCTCTCTGTTGAGCGGTCAAAGGGCCAATTTACTCAAAACTGATATTTCTACTCTATGCTGCCTTAAAAGTATGCTCTTTCATAGATGGGCAGAATCGCCACCATTAAAATGAATCTATAAAATATTATATTATTTCAGCACACTGCCTATCTCTATTCCCTCTCTGTACCTATAAAAATTCAGTCTTGTATTTTCACATTTTTCTGGGGACCTAGGGGTTGCAGGGTGGCTTTCAAAACACTTTACGCCCCTAAATCATCCAAACACCTGGGTGTACCTGTTGCAATATTATAGGGTGGCATATTTCTTATAAACTTGAATGGATGGACACTTGAATTACAAGAAGGAATTCTAAAACCCTTTGGATCCCCTCACGTGGCTTCCCACTAAAAACCACAGAGTCATAATATGCTCCACCTTATCCCACTCTCACCACGTCTGGGATACTATCTGTAAGACATTCCCTATTAAGTCCAAACACATCCTAGCTGTCCCACTTTTTAATAATCTCTTGTTCCTGCCAGAACTTACCTCACAACGCTTCTTGTGGTGGTTGAAGAAGGGCTATCAAGAAGAGGATGTTATTTGAAAACAGATGCAGGATGCAGGCTCCAAGGGAGGCATCCCAATGCTATATCAGCTTTTTCAGATGTCATATACCAAATTGCCCCACCAATTGGCATGGGAAGCAGATCTAGGTACAGAAATATCTAACAAAGACTGGACTAAATGGACAGACAGGATTCATAAAGGTATGCTTAATATGACCTTATCTGAGGCAAACTTTAAAGTTATGTGGTATTTAGTCCCCTCCAGACTTGATGATATCTATTCCAAAGTATCCCCCATTTGTTTCCGGGGATGCGGACAGGAAGACACCATGTTCCACATATGGTGGACTTGCCCCAAGGTTTGATGGTTCTGGACCAGAATGGTCATTCTTATACACTCTGCAACAAGTTAATATGTACCTAAAACCCCAGGACAGTTGCCTTGAACAAACCAATTGCAGACATTCCTGGGCATACCCAGATCCTAATATTCTTTGTATTTTTAGGGGCAAAAATGTCAATACCTAAAGCTTTGAAATCCTTTGCATACCTAAAGCTTTGAAATCCCCTGTCATCCAAATATCCACATCCAAAAATAAACTTTTTTTTAGATCATGCTCCATGAGAAGCTGGCCATCATCATCGAAGACAAGCAAACCAGATTTGATAAGATCTGGGACCCTTGGTTATGAAATCTACAGCCTATAGATAGAAAAGCAGAAGGCAGTGAAGCACTGGGGCTCCAGCACAGGAATAGCAGCCTACTGATATGGTATTGTATTGTTTACTCATTATTCTATCACTTTCCCTCCTCTCCCTATCCTTTCTCTCCTTCTTAATTACTGTTTGTTGCACCTTTATATGAGATTTGAACCATAGGATACAATTTCTTTTAATTGCACCCATTTGTGAAAGCACACCAAAGCTGATCCCCAGTGAGCTATTCCCCACCAGTGTGTGGAGCAGCTCGGACCATGCCTTACCCTGACATATTGGAGGAGATTTACTAAAACTGGAGCACTCAAAATCTGGTGCAGCTGTGCATGGTAGTCAATTAGCTTCTAATTTCAGCATGCTCAATTAAATTTTGACTAAAAAAACTGGAAGCTGATTGGTTACTATGCAGAGCTGCAAAGATTTTCCATACTCCAATTTTAGTAAATTAACCCCATCGTATATGGATGGGGATATTGGGATTATCGAGTTTGTTATATAGACCTTCCTTATTCTTGTACATTTGAACTCATCTTCTTTTTACTAAGCTTTATTCCAACCTCTGCGTTGAATGAATATCTGTAACTCTTTTGTTAAATCAATACAGATATAGGAAAAGAAAACTGATATTTTTTATCAAGTGTAAGACCATAAAGACGCAGTCTGAATGCTGCAACTGAAAGTATCACCATGCTTCTTCTATAGTGTAGAAAATAAATGAAAATGCCAATGTAAAGGGATTGATTTTCTAAAGGTTTAAAGGCTGTTCAATTTTCAAAGTATATGTGGGGAAATAAGGTAATCCTGTTACTTTGAATACCCGACTGTGCATATAATTAGATATTCAAAGTGAACACAGGTTCACCTAATTTATCAATTTCACTTTATAAAGTGAACATACACTTTGAAAGTGTTCATTTACTTTAAGTGATCAGCTTTTAAAGTGTATGTAAAGCCAAAATAATAATAAAAAATTATATTTAGTACATCTCTGGAATACAGGCACCTTTTACCATGTTTCATCCATTTAAACATGCTGCAAGTACAGAAAAAACTGTTGATGTGCCAGAAATATTGTGTGCTGTACCCAAACAAAATTGACGTCCTTTTTTTCACACAAGTAGAGCTTTCTTTTGGTGGTATTTGATCACCTCTGCGGATTTTATTTTTTGCGCTATAAACAAAAAAAGACTGACAATTTAGAAAAAAAATTTTTTTTTACTTTCTGTTATAATACATATCCAAAGAAATATAAAAAAAAATGTATTTATCAGTTTAGGCCAATATGTTTTTTCTACATATTTTTGGTAAAAAAAAAATCGAAATAGACGCGTATTGATTGGTTTGTGCAAAAGTTATTGTGTCAACAAAATACAGGATAGATTTAGGGACTTTTATTTATTTATTTGTATTTTACTGGTAATGGCGGCGATCTGTGATTTTTAGCAGGATTGCGACATTGCGGCAGACAAATCTGTCCCCAAATTACACTTTTTGGGGATCGGTGACATTGATCAGTGCTATAAAAATGCATTGATGAATGTAAGAATGACGCTGGCAGGAAAGTGATTAACACTAGGGTCAAGGGGTTAACTGTGTTCTCTGGGTGTGTTCTAACTGTAGGGGGGATGGGCTGCCAGGGACCTGATAGAGATCACTGTTCCCGATCATAATGAGGATCCGCCTTGTTTACATTGGCAAATCTCCATTCTGCCTCTGTACTAGGTGATCACAGGTCACCAGCAGACATCGAGTCTGCGGGACCTGCAGGCGTGCTCCCGCAGCGCGCGGCGCGTGCGCGCGCGCCCCCAATCCCTTATGCACGGACCGACGTACAGGTACGTCGGTTCGCACAGGAGAGCTGACCTGCCGCAGTATATCTGCATGAGCTGGTCGGCAAGTGGTTAAGTAAGGATCCCCACACTAACATTTTAAAAATATGATGTAGGGTCCTCTTCAAAATCCATACAAAACACTTGTCCGGGAAGACAGCTTTTCAGGCAAGGAAAGGTGGAGCATCAGTGTGCATGGCGACCTTAAATACCAGGACACAACATGGGGGGATGCCTCGCCAGGAGGGGACCCCAAAAAAGTACTCTGCCCCATGTTGATGTGGACAAGCGCTTCTTCTGCACATCCCTGCCTGGTGGATGTGGGAATCTGAAAGCAGGGGGCTTAATGAAATCTGGAAGCCCTCTTTAAAATAAGAGGGACCCCCAGATATTAACCCTCTCCTAAGTGAATGGGTAAGGGATACATAGTACCCCTACTCATTAAAAAAAAAGTAAAAAAGTGAACAGTAAATAATACATACACACATAGTAAAAAGTTCTGGTTTAAGAAAATGAATCACTTGAGCTCCGGAAGGTTTTACCCTCCTCATGACCAGGCCATTTTTTGCTATTCGGCACTGTACTATTTTAACTAGTCATGCAACACTGTACCCAAATTACATTTTTATCACTTTTTTCAAACAAATAGAGATTTCTTTTGTTGGTATTTGATCTCAATTTTTTTTATCTTTTGCTATATAAACAAACAAAAATTGTGTAAAAAAAAAAACTATATTTTCTACTTTCTGTTATAAAATATATCCAATAAAGTCAAATTTCGTCATAAATGTAAGCCCATGTGAACCTTTGACAAGGGAAAGGGTATCAGGGTAAATCACCCTAACAATCTGTCAGGTTATTATTGCTCTGACAGGTAAATCTTTCACACTCTATCCAAAACAAAAATAAAATGTTTTTGTTGGAGTTAACCATTGATGCTGAACTCTGGATACAAAAGTTCAATTAAAAATAGACATGTCTCTTGCATTTAGACAATATTTGTTTAGCCCAGAGATCAACTTTAAGACATCCATCAGGTCTTTACAGGCAGTGGATCAAGGAAGTAAAACCATGGCTATAAATAATGTATCACTGTATTGTCTAATAGAAGTGAGCAAACCGGGCAAAGTTTGGTTTGCTGGATGTTCAATGAACCCGTCAGGAAGTTACTGGTTGGGGATTTTGGGTGATGTTATTGACCAAATATGATCATGACCTGTTTGGTCAATGGCATTATGCAAGGTCCATGGCCAGTTTGTTTACAAACTTGTAATCCGTAATTTGTGACAGAGGTAGTGTCGGGGCAGCATACTCTGGTAGTGGGTCATCTTAGCAGCTTGTAAACATTGCTGGGGAACAGGTCGTCATGATTGCCGAGAATCTACATTGTTGGACACATGATTGATGTTGTATTTACAATGACTTTTTAAGGCGAGGGTGTCTTTATTTGACTTTTAAGTACTAAAATACTCCATATTCACTCTCCTGGAGTGGCGTATATCTGGAGGCCCCCTCATTGGGAATAGTGCCCTTGTCCCCTCAACATAAAAACAAGGTGCCTTGCAAGATGAGGAAGGCTTAACTGTCCACCCTTGCATGGTACCCACACGCCTTCAACCCTTTTGAGGCATGTGGCCTGGTGTGGTTTGGAAAGTGGGGGTGCATGCTTGTTTTTGTTCTCCCTCTCCTGACCATCCAAGTTGCATGTTGGATAAGGGTCTGGTATAAAATGCAGATAAACCTCATACTGTTTTTAAAAGTGTGCGCCTCCCCCTGGACCATACCAGACTATATACCTCAACATTAGGAGGGTACCTCCCTCCTTTGCAAGGCACCCCTATTAGTACTCCTTATTACCCATTTCTCAAAAAAAAAAGTTAAAAGTACATAAAAACCCACACCCACACTGTAACAAAATCCTTAATTAAAAAAAAAAGAAAGAAAACAATTTTCCCCTACGTAAATCAAACATCAATCACATCATCCAGCAAAGTAGTTCTAAATATGGCCAGTTCCTTGGGCTGATTGCATTGCTATAAACAGGCTAAGTTTCAACTCAGGTGTAAAAACAAAAAATAAGGTGCTACAACCCGATCAAATAATTCCCTAGGCTAGAGCTTGTGCTCTCATGCCAGACTAGCAGTCTCCACTAAGGCAGACCATAGACGGTGCAAATTTCTTTCCTGCAACCACAGAAACCAACTAGGAAAGAAATTTGATTCCCCTATGAACACAAACAGTGCTGACAGGGGAATATCTTCTGCCAAGCAATTGTCTGCTCCCAGTATGTGGGGGGGGGGGGAGCCATCCCCGCCGAGAGAAGACAGTGATAATTGCTAGCAACTATAGCAGCCTCTAACAATACTTGCAAGTGAATCCATCAGCCTGATTGTTGCTGAATCGGTTGAGATTCAAACCGTCTATGGCCGGCCTAAGTGTTGGCTGTTGTATCGAACCGTTTACTCCTTTGGAACAATAAAGAAGAAGTTTGCTGTCTTTATCGTGATTTGAGCTCAGGTTTGACCAAAACTCAAACCTCATTCCTATTGCCTAATAAAAAAATGCTGGCAAACAATGAATTCTAAATTAAACAGTAAAACTAATACCCGGTACACATGATGAGATTATCCGGCTAATGATCGTCCATTTTTTTTTTTGCATGTTAATCTCAGATCGAATGGGAAGAATTTACTTCTCTCATGAAAATTTTTTACATAATAAAAAATTGGAAGTGATCTGATGTGTTGTAGTGTATTTGTATTGCATTTTCGAATGACAGCTGTACTGGTTGAACGAAAATCGGATGATTGGGCGTTGTACGAGAACATTTTTCCTGCATATCTGATCGTATAATATCAGATGAACTGTCATGATTGGCTCTTGAAAGCTCTGTACTAACGATATGATTATCGTACAATTGCTTAGAAAGCGCTATTTTTCTGATTGTGCTTACGGGGCTTAAACATGAAGATTTTCATGTTTACAAATAAAAAAGCAGAAAAAAATGCTTATATCTAATACATACTACTGTAGCTTTGACTACTGATAATAATAATATTAATAGTCACACAATATTCACACTCTGGCTGCCAGCAGAAGATGAGCTCATTTACAATGTAACCTAATATTATTAATTAACCATGGAACATTGCAGCGATCTCTTATCATTTCAAATCACTATAATTTATTATAGCTGTAAGGGTATGGAATAAATAGTATTAAAAGTTCAAAATCCTTGATTGCAGGAAAACTCCAGCTTCTCAATCACTAAATTGGCATACATTAACATAAATGCATATTAAATTGATCATAAGTGTGAATAAGCTTTTCAAACCAATTCAATAATATGAGTTTTTTTTTTTAGATAATGCTTTATTATAAAAAATAACATTTAGTGAAATAAATGAATTTTTTGATCATATCGTATGATGAATATGTTGGCCTAATTTAAAGATGAGGTTTAATCTGCTTGTTTTTTGCCATCCCTTGTTCCTTCTTTGCCCCTCATCAACATGCTAATGAATTTTGTTTAAAAAAACCTTTCCATTTTCATGACATGCCTCATTTTAGACCTAGTAATGTCATCACTGGGTCTCCGTGCTTCTCTGTACAATCACTAGCTGGAATGGCTAACAGGGCATTATACATAGCCTACTGAAAACATCACAGCACCTCTTTACTCCTCTCAAGAGCCCTCAGTCATGATGCAAGCAGTAGACTAGCTTCTGGAAGAAGTTATGCAAATATAAATTTCTAAATGGGTGAGCGTTAGTCTGGAAGAGTGGGCATTCCCAGGCAGATTACCCTAAGTACTGTTCACATGTGATGACTCACCTGTATGATTAAAATAACTGACATCCAATGAATGAATGGAGTGGCCCAGGGACAGTAAGGCTGGGGAGAAAAGCGCTAGATCGGGGGTTTCAAACTCCAAAACAAAACGTCAAACAAATTCTAAAATCCGTTTTTAGAAATTAACATTTAAATAAATTAATATATATGCTTCAAGAAATAACTTCACATCAGAAGTCTTCAATAACATCAAAAGTACCCCCCTTTGCATTAGAGTGCCCCCTTCACATCAGAAGCACCCCATCACCTCAGAGCCTCCACTTCACATCAGAATTTCCCCTTCACATCAGAACCCTTGCATCGCATCAGAGCCCCCCTTCACATTAGAGTCCCCCTCTCACGCCAGAATCGCCCTTCACATCAGAATCATGCGTTCCCATACTGTGTTCAGGCTGGCCACCAGCACCATAGCAATGAAAGACAGCTCTGCACCATAGAAATGCATTATGCTATAAGACAAGTTGCTGAGGGTCATGTAAAATCTTACAGAGGGATGGATGTGGCCTACTTGCTATAGTTTGTTGACCCTTAGTCTACACTATTGTGGATGTCCTCCAGCCAGGAAATTAGGTGGACACTATTTGACTTGCTTGAGCTTTAAATGTGAATTGCAGCGTGTAGTGAAATCAGAATAAGCAATATCAGTACAGAAGAGGATCCTGTACAAGTGAACTGTAAGACTGAAGATAAGACAGGAGTTCAGACAGACGGTTTATCAAAAGAAAAATACAAACCATATGGTCAGCAGTGGCCAGAGTTGATCCGGAATGTAACAAAAATAAGTGTTAGTAGAAATCAGAGGAATGAATATATTTTTTTAAATTTACTGTGGGACTCCATATCAGAGTCCAAATTGTGAATGATGGACATATTTTAGATCATTATGAGGTAGTCTGCAGAAGCATTATGCACTAATCACAAGCCATTGGCAACCACGGACAGCTGGGATCATCAAAAAATATCAGCAGGATAGAGTAAGGGCCTCCATACCAGGGACTTGAAAACATATACAGTATCTCACAAAAGTGAGTACATCCCTCACATTTTTGTAAATATTTTATTCTATCTTTTCATGTGACAACACTGAAGAAATTACACTTTGCTACAATGTAAAGTAGTGAGTGTACAGCTTGTATAACAGTGTAAATTTGCTGTCCCCCTAAAAATAACTCAACACACAGCCATTAATGTCTAAACCACTGGCAACAAATGTGAGTGCAACCCTAAGTGAAAATGTCCAAATTGGGCCCAAAGTGTCAATATTTTGTGTGGCCACCATTATTTTCCAGCACAGCCTTAACCCTCCTGGACATGGAGTTCATCAGAGCTTCTTAGATTTCCACTGGGGTCCTCTTCCACTCCTCCATGACGACATCATGGAGCTGGTGGATGTTAGAGAACTTGCGCTACCCCACCCTCCATTTAAGGATGCCCCATAGATGCTCAATAGGGTTTAGGTCTGGAGACATGCTTGGCCAGTCCATCACCTTTACCCTCAGCTTCTTTAGCAAGGCAGTGGTCATCTTGGAGGTGTGTTTGGGGTCGTTATCATGTTGGAATAATGCTCTGTGGCCAGTCTCCGAAGGGAGGGGATCATGCTCTGATTCAGTATGTCACAGTACATGTTGGCATTCATGGTTCCCTCAATGAACTGTAGCTCCCCAGTACTTATGCAGCCCCAGACCATGACACTCCCACCACCATGCTTGACTGTAGGCAAAACACATCTGTCTTTGTACTCCTCATCTGGTTGCTGCCACACACGCTTGCCACCATCTGAACCGAATACGTTTATGTTGGTCTCATCAGATCACAGGACATGGTTCCAGTAATCCAGTGGTTCTCAACTCCGGTCCTCGGGACCCACCAACAGGCCAGATTTTAAGTATTACCTTGGGGAGTTGTAGACTAGAATACTGCAATCACTGAGCAGCAAATGATATCACCTGTGATGCATTTCAGTTATCCTGCAAACCTGGCCTGTTGGGGGGTCCCGAGGACCGGAGTTGAGAACCACTGCAGTAATCCAAGTCCTTAGTTTGCTTGTTGTCAGCAAACTGTTTGCAGGCTTTCTTGTGCATCATCTTTAGAAGAGGCTTCCTTCTGGAACAACAGCCATGTAGACCAATTTGATGCAGTGTGCGGCATATGGTCTGAGCACTGACAGGCTGACCCCCCACCCCTTCAGCCTCTGCAGCAATGCTGGCAGCACTCATACATCTATTTCCCAAAGACAACCTCTGGATATGATGCTGAGCACGTGCACTCAGCTTGTTTGGTTGACCATGGTGAGGCCTGTTCTGAGTGGAACCTGTCCTGTTAAACCACTGTATGGTCTTGGTCACTGTGCTGCAGTTCAGTTTCAGGGTCTTGGCAATCTTCTTATAGCCTAGGTCATCTTTATATAGAGCAACTTTTTTTTTCAGATCCTCAGAGAGTTCTTTGCCATGAGGTGCCATATTGAACTTCCAGTGACCAGTATGAGAGAGTGAGAGTGATAACACCAAATTTAACACATCTGCTCTCCATTCACACCTGAGACCTTGTAACACTAATGAGTCACATGGCACCGGGGAGGGAAATGGCTAATTCGGCCCAATTTGAATATTTTCACTTAGGGGTGTACTCACTTTTGTTGCCAGTGGTTTAGACATTAATTGTTGTGTGTTGAGTTATTTTGAGGGGACAGCAAATGTACACTGTTATACAAGCTGTACACTCACTACTTTATATTGTAGCAAAGTGTAATTTCTTCAGTGTTGTCACATGAAAAGATAGAATAAAATATTTTCAAAAATGTGAGGGGTGTACTCACTATGGTGAGATACTGCACTTGTTTGGCTGCGGACCAAACTGTCCCTAATAAACCTAAACTATAGTAATCTATATGGAGTTAAGCTGTCTTTAAAAGGAATTGATGATTTTCTGTTGAAGCTGCATATTGTGGGTCTGTTATCTGTGATAAAACTGTCCTTAAAACGGAACCTGTAAGAACTGTGGGAGCTGCTATTGCTGACCTGCTGTACTGTGCTGTGAAGATACCCTGGTCTCACTTATGGAAGAAGTATTTGCATATCAGGCATCCTATAGCCAGGTAGGCACATATTTTTTTTTCACATCAGTAACTCACCAAATGATAAAGCACACATTGCCCTGCAGGAATGTTACTGAAAGGCTATGGCATTTAAGCACAACTAACAACTCAAACCCAATTTTATTACCGTTGTTTCACAATTGCAAATAATTTAAATGTATTTGTTTTGTGCTTTTTAAGAATATTTCTGTTGCTTTACAGTGTGTTAGCACTGACGCATTTTGTCAAGACAGAGCCAATCATTGATTGATCCATAGACAATTATGTAAATATAGCCACAGAACAGATGGGAACAAACATGTGGGTAATGATTTATCTTCTGATACTGTCTATTATTCATCCTCTTTCTCTCAATCTTTCCAGGCTTCTTTCCCTCAGGGCGTGACTTCAAATTAAGCACTGTCTAGTAACACAGCAATTACGTCATCTCAACACAAAATCCACAACAATTTGGGGCTATCCCCAAACTGTCCTCTTTTTTAGGGACATCTTGCATGGACACCATGGGCACAAAAAACACATGGATAGAACAATCCTTTACACAAACTGGAGCAGAGAGCAAAACTTAGAAGATATAAACCTCTCCTTTCATCACTTAACAGATGAGGAAGGGCAAGTTTTATCACTAGGTATAAGTCTCTTTCACCAGGAAGCAGACAGATTTGACCACTTCCAGACCGGGCCTATTTTTTGGACTTGGTGTTTACAAGTTAAAATCCATTTTTTTGCTATAAAATTACTTAAACCCCCAAACATTATATATATATTTTTCTAACACCCTAGAGAATATAATGCCGATCATTGCAATACTTTTTGTTGCACCGTATTTGCGCAGCAGTTTTACAAGTGCAACTTTTTTTTGGAAAAAATTCACTTTTTTTGAGTTAAAAAATAAGACAACAGTAAAGTTAGCCCAATTTTTTTCCATATTGTGAAAGATAATGTTACGCCGAGTAAATTGATACCCAACATGTCCTGCTTCAAAATTGCGCCAGCTCGCAGAATGGCGACAGACTTTGCAACTTAAAAATCTCCATTGGCAATGTTTAAAAATTTCTACAGGTTACTAGTTTTGAGTGACAGAGGAGGTCTAGTGCTAAAATTATTGCTCTCGCTCTAACGATTGTGGCGATACCTCACATGTTTGGTTTGAACACCGTTTTCATATGGGGGCGGGACTTATGTAAGCGTTCGCTTCTGCATGCAAGCTCGTGGGGACTGGGTGCTTTAAAAATTTTTTTTTATTCATTTTACTTTTTATTTACGCCGTTCTTTAAAAAAAAAAAATAATCACTTTTATTCCTATTACAAGAAATGTAAACATTTCTTGTAATAGAAAAAAGCATGCCAGGACCTCTTAAATATGAGATCTGGGGTCAAAAAGACCTCAAATCTCATATTTACACTAAAATGCAAAAAAAAAAAAAATGTCCCCTTTAAGAGCTATGGGTGGAAGTGACGTTGCTTCTGCCCTGCAATGCTATGGAGCCAAATGGGCGTCATCTGCTCACTCGGCTCCCAGGCACGGACGGATGAGGACCCGATCATCTCCGCCACTACCGGAAGGTCGGTAAGTGGCGGAGATGACGGAAAAGTGGCGGGGGCACCTAAAAGTGATCTCGCTGCGAATCCACTACTGAGACTACTGAGACCACTTTTATCTGAAAGAGATTCGCCGGCAGAAAAAAATGATACCAGGGTTAAGGGTAGCTATCTGCTACCATAACAACAGTATTCCACTTCAAAGGGCCGCCGACTACAGTCGTACCGCGGTCCGGAAGTGGACTAATAAAGGATTAAAATTTATTTGCACAGAGATTATTGTCAAAAGTAATGCATCACAGATACGCAAATTTGTATGTAAATAATCTTTCTTTGAATGATTTCTCACATTATACTGCTCAGGAATTTAGGAAGTTTAAAGTGGTTGTAAACCCTCACATATACGGAGTGAAGTGAACAACCTCAGATGATACACAGAAATTAAACAAATCCTCCTACATAGGGTTTATCTGTAGTCTTCTCCTCTCTACACCCCTTCAAATGGGCAGATTGTGTTAAAAAATCTTTCTTCTTCTGTCAGGAGCACAGGAGGTACCTGGTAGGAGACAGAAATGACGAGGTCAGCCCCTCTTATATCTCCAGCCTAGGCCCTGCTGAGACTGGAACAGATGGTGCCAAGGGACAGAAGGAACACGGGTGCCTATTTATGTTGATTGCAGAGCTTGTGGCAGGAGTTGTAAACACGGTGATTCAAGCAAAACATCAGGTCAGGAGTTGCGATGATGCAGGGTAGTTCAAGGATACATGTGAGTGCAATATTTACCGTTCTAATAAATACCTTTTAAGAAAATACTGCACAATGATGGCACTTTGTTTCCATTTATGATTATCGCATCATAGCTGCCGTTTTGCCTTAGGCTTGATTAGACCTCTGTGATGGGGGTCTGGTCGTTCTGCTAAGAATCAGTGTGTATGGGTGCTGGCGAAGGCTCTCTTTCTGCAAAGCACCATCCCTGTGATATCTACACCTGCTTGTCTCATATGGACACTGTCTATTCTGGAATACATGGCTGAATTTTTCTCTATAGAGACTTCTATTGATTTCTTTCAAGGCAATGCTATTATATGGATATTGTCCTTAAATAGACATTCTTTCAGCGCTGCACCTATTTTTTACACTGTGTCCACTGGAGCTGGGATGAGGGGCAGCCAGTACAGGCACTCAGAGGTAGCATGGAGCCAAACAGGAGACAGAAGCGTGGTCAGCAGGATAGCCAGAGTCAGCAGCAAGTGGGCATCGGGGTACCAGGGCATCAGACAGGAGCAAGGTTGGAGTAAGCCGAAGTCAAGAACAGATAAACAAGAGCATAAACAAAATCCAAGGTCAGGTCAGTGGTAAGCCAGGTCAGCAACAGATATCAAGCAGGATTCAAGCAGGGCATCAGCACTGAGCAGGAGTCAGAGCACCCTTTAAATAGGCCGTCTAGCACCAATGAAGACTATGGACATGCTCTCCCAAGTGCATGCATTCTTTCAAGCATGCGCATTGGGGCATATGCTAATATTTGTTCACCTGTGCACAATTCTATTAGCCATAGTATGTTCTATTAGCCATAGTATGTTCTATTAGCCAATGTTTACAGCAGTTCTCTTACAACAGAGGAGGGGATGGAGAGACTGCAGTTACAGTGTGTGAGAGCTGATTGAAGGAAAGGAACACACCCCCTCTCCACACAGCAGAAGAACTGTGTTCTAAATAGACAAGCTCCATTTTGAGCTCTCCTCTCTCGCACAAATTTTATCTCATGTGTCGGGAAAACTTCTCAGAAGTGAATTGTGCTGATAACAGAGGAATGAAGCACCAGAGTAAAACAACACTTAGAACTTTGGAGAGGGATAAGTAAACACTACAGATATATGTGCTTTGCTCAAATTCCATGACTGAGGTTTACAACTGTAAGGGAAAACCCAACAATTTTATTTATCACAACCACTTTAAAGATTTAGTCAACCTGCTGGAAGAGAGTCAGTGGGAGGATGAAATTGATAAAAATCAATCTGGATCAATATTTTTAACAAAAAGAGCAGGAATGCCAAGAATTCCCCATAAATGAGGACTTTAATATAAAAAATTCTGTACATTTCACCCTATACTGAGCAATCCTAGTATCTTTGCATTTCTGCAACAGGTTACAAAAAAAGCAAACCATTACCCCTAGGCAAAAAGAGAAAATACAATCTTACAAATGAGTAATTCATAGCCCTGAATCAACTGAGTAATTATTGCGAGATAACCATTAAATCTCTGGACATAGGAGGAAATATTGTAGTCATAGACAACCTCCAATTTAAGAAAATGTGTCTTAGGACTTTGAATAACAGAGAGTAGTATTAATGCATACCAATCTTTCTAATAAAAAAGTTCAATCAATGCATCTATGGTAGATGGAAAATTTTGTTCAGGCACGATTTTCAAACAGACATAGGAATTTATTTGGATTGAATTCCCAAAAGTCTCCACCTTCTATGCGCTCCCAAAAATTCACAATCATCTTAAATGCCCTCCTGGGAGGCCAATAATGTTGGATAATGAAAGTATGGCATAAAATGTTAGCTGGGTAGTTGTCCTGCATCTTCGATCCCATGCCACCCTATATGAAGGACAATATTCACTTTTAACAAATCATAAATGACCTACTTATCCCAAGTGGAGCGTGGATGGTTGCTGTGGATTTATAGCAACATACAACATCAGACAAATGGGTTCATTTTTACAACAAAGGTCCAGGACCAATGGAACTACAATGTCTTTATTTTGGAAGCTGTGGAGTTCATTCTGCATCACAACATTTTTAAATTGGGGGGTGTCCTATTACCTCCAGGTGCATGAAGTGGCGATCTGTACCTGGGTGATGGGAGCAGCATATCTTCTCAGACAATACTTAGTATTCTTCAATGATGTCGCATGTTATCATGGCGCAGGTACGTTGATGATGTTTTTGTCATCTAGGATGGTACTGGTTCTTAACTTAAGGAATTCCTTAGATCTTTGAACTAAGAATCGTTAGATTCAAGTACTAAACTTAACCAGCTCTTATCCTACCCCATTAGTCCAGTCCATTCCATACAATCAATACTTAAGACTGAGATGAAATGTCTCTGATGATCAAAGCTTTTTAATACAAGCTGGGGTACTGAATAATAGACTATTGATCAGGAGCTACACTAAGACCAGTTTAAAAAAAAATCCTTTAAAATACCTCTATATAATTCATGGGAATCACTGTTATATAATAAAAAAACACAAGATAGACCTGATGCACTTAACACTTAAAGTGTTACTAAACCCACAACAGTAAACTCAGTCTGTATATGCAGAATAGTATTCTTGTTATACTCACTGTTAAACTTAAGGGGTTAATCCAGACCCTTTCCCTCCTGCACTGTCTATCTTGGCAAGGCCATATAATACAGTGAGGGTAGCCATCCTGCACATGCTCAGTTTAGTCTCTATTGCTGGAGAGAACATTTCCGGTTTCTGTTTAACTGTTCAGGTCAGATGATATTGACATCACACATGTAGGCATGTATACAGGCTGTAGTGAAAATCTTCTCCTACCTGAACACACAGCTATGGACAAACTGTGCAATTTATCACTGACCGTGGTATACAGATCAGCAAAAAAAAGGTATATAGTGGCAGTGTTTTAATGTAAAAAGAAGATTTATAAGCTGTGGGCACTTTGGGGGGGGGGGGTCAGAGGAAATATGTTCATATTACTTGGTATTTAGTAACACTTTAACCACTTGCCGATCAGCTGCCATTGTTTGATGACGGTAGGTAGGTTACTGAGTAACCAATACAAATGATTGAAAGATGCATATTCTGATCAGGCCTTATACCGCATCCTGATGAGTGAACAATTCAGAAGGTGGTGGACCATCATGGGTGTTTGAGTGTTATACACTTTGTATAACTAGCATTGGCATGGAAAAAACACTTTTGAGGAACCAACTGGGACGCTTATATATAAATTATATGTTTTGTTCCATAATATTTTTTTTCTTGCACAGTCACATTATGTTGGGCTTATTTATTAACAATATATTGATTGATTCTGGGGGGGGGGGGTTTCACGGGTGTCGAATATTTAG
>BLSH010286071.1:3008426-3056966 GCA_018402905.1 Glandirana rugosa | reverse complement strand
ATATGTTTTTTTAACTCGATTGAAATGACAACAGATACGACGACAATAAAAAATTGAGTTTTTTTCGTTAGAAAAAGGTTTTTTTAACGCTAACTTTCCGGCGACGCGTTTATGGCACACTGTTTATCATAACGTTGCTAGCGGTAAAATAAGAGATCCCACAAACTTTTTTTATATTACAAACCCCCAAGATTCACTAAAAGATCGTTTTTTTTTTACTAAAATTGAACATTTGTTGTTCATATTTTTTCCCGAGGCTCCCCCCCGCACCGGACCGTGGCATCCTCTTTCTTCGTGTCTCTTTCCCGAGGATTCCTTGAGTAGGTTTAGTAGGTATTACCTGGATGGATGGTGTTTTTCCCCCGGATGGTGGATGATTTGGATGAGTTCCTTAGGAGCCCTTTCTCTGTGCTTCTTTCTCCTACGGTGCCAGGCCACGCCCCCCCTCGGAGCCCTTTTTTATACTTGTTGTTTACAAGTTAAAATCATTTTTTTTTTGCTAGAAAATCACTTAGAACCCCCAAACATTATATTTTTTTCAAACACCCTAGAGAATAAAATGGCGATCGTTGCAATACTATTTGTCACACGGTATTTGCGCAGCGGCCTTTCAATCGCAATTTTTTTGGAAAAAGATTGCTTTTTTTGAGTTAAAAAATAACAGCAGCATAGACAACAGTAAAGTTAGCTCAATTTTTTTGTATATTGCGAAAGAGGATGTTACGCTGAGTAAATAGATACCATACATGTTAAGGATGAAAATTGCGCACACTTTCGGAATGGTGACAAACTCCGGTACTTAAAAATCTCCATAGACGATGCTTTAAAAATTTTTTTACGGTGACCAGGTTAGAGAAGCAGAGGAGGTCTTTTGCTAGAATTACTGCTCACACTCTGGCAATCACGGAAAAACCTCACATGTATGGTTTGAACACCATTTTCATATGCGGGTGTGACTTACATCTGCGTTTTCTTTGCTGCACGAGCTCCCAGTTACGGTGGCGCTTTAACATTTTTTTTATAATTTTTTAATTTACTTTATTATATTTTTCCTCCACCGCTCTTCTCCGGTCTCCTGTCCCACCAGGAGACCAGAGCTCCGATCCGACACTTTTAATTTACTTTATTATATTTTTCCTCCACCGTTCTTCTCCGGTCTCCTGTCCCACCAGGAGACCAGAGCTCCGATCCGACACTTCTGGCCACTGTGTGGAGTCCCTGTGGAAGCCGGAATCGGCTTCAATCGGGACTCGCCGTTTTTGGCGCTCTGAATACTGGGAAGTGCAAAGGAGGGATGGGGGGTCTTTTAGACCCCCCATCCTTCCATAAAGTGTACCTGTCACCACATATTAATATCACAAGGGATGTTTACATTCCTTGTGATAGCAATAAAAGTGATCAGATTTTTTTTTTTTTAAAGGAACAGTGTTAAGATGAAAAATATAATAAAATAAAAATAAAAAAATGTAAAGTTCCACCGTCCCCGCGAGCTCATGCAGCAAAGAAAATGCATACATAAGTCGCGCCCGCATATGAAAACGGTGTTCAAACCACACATGTGAGGTATCGCCGCGATTGCCAGAGTGTGAGCAATAATTCAAGCAAAAGACCTCCTCTGCACCTCTAACCTGGAAACCGTTAAAAAATTTTAAATCGTCGCCTATGGAGATTTTTAAGTACCGTAGTTTGTCACCATTCCACGAGTGTGTGCAATTTTCAACCGTGTCATGTATAGTATCTATTTACTCAGCGTAACATCCTCTTTCACATTATACAAAAAATTGGGCTAACTTTACTGTTGTCTTATTTTTTAACTCAAAAAAGTGATTTTTTTTTCCAAAAAAAAGCGATTGAAAGACCGCTATGCAAATACAGTGTGACAAAAAGTATTGCAATGATTGCATTTTATTCTCTAGGGTGTTTGAAAAAACATATATAATGTTAGGGGGTTCTAAGTAATTTTCTATAAAAAAAACTGATTATAATTTGTAAACAACAAATGTAAAAAAAGGGCTCTGGGGTTAAGGGGTTAAAAACTGTATATATTTTAATACACCACGTCAAGTGTACTATATACCGTATGGACAGATATATAGTGGACACTCAATACGCGGTGTGTACCAAGTCAAGTGTACTATATTCCTTATGTACAGTGTACACTGATATATAGTACACTGTGCGTATATATATATATCAGACTGTATACATATATATATATATATATGGATAGATATATAGGTATCTATATATATATATATATATATATATATATATATATATATATATATATATAGATAGATAGATAGCTAGATATATAGATCTATATATATATATGTTTGCAGAGGATTCTTGATGAAAAACTTACAGTTGCTTGCTGCGTGGCACACTCACAAAGGGACATGTGGTGGAATTATATTGACTTTATGATAACAGAGATTCTTTCTGTGGAGTTTCCAGCTACTTATACCCTTATTGAAAGTTATTGAATTCACAAGAGAATGGATAAGCATTTGTTTATATGTTGGTAAGTAGCTGATGTCTCCATGACATGCAATCGCACTGCGATACAGAGACCTATATTCAAATAAATAGATTGCGCTAATCACAAATTCATTGAAGTAAAAACTGTCTGTGAAGTGAAAGTAACTTATATAGACACCATAGATATCACATATAGGCGCTATACAGGTAACCATAATTTTGCGCCCCCATGTGATCCCAGAAGTACGGGTTACCGCTATGCCTATGTTGTACAATGCTTGTTATTTCTGAATTGATGTAAGTAGCCATTTGGCACCCTTATTTTATATATAATAAAAATCGGAATTACACTATTGCGGATCCTTTTCTCTCTATATGGTACGAACCCCATTGAGTGACCAGTGTAAGGAGATCGAGTTAACGGTGGACGAGATCTGACTAGTGATTATGCCGGCAGAGACTATCTGTTCGTGCTTGAGATAGAGGTAGGTGGCCATAGAGCTCCGGTAAGGACCCTCAGTTACAGTGTGGTGTGGGTGTCCTCGCAGCCCCTCCTCCTCCCCTCCTTTCTTCTTCAAACACCCAGTGGAAGGATCCCTTTAATGCTCCTTAAGAGCATATGGACTTTTTATCTGTTCCCTGGAACTTACTCGTAACTTCCTTTTATCACCTATTGAGCACATATTGTTTTGTAATTTGCACTTCTTGCACTTTACACTATAGAGGACTTACCTAAATTATTGTTTTTTTCTGCATTTATGGTTATTTGTACACAACTCATATTGAGTACATATCAATTTTTATTTTGCCTTTGTTTCTCTATGTTACAGATGATTTGCTTTTATCATTTGCACCATTTATGAATTTACGGTTAAATGTATAGCGCCTATAAGTGATATCTATGGTGTCTATATAAGTTACTTTCACTTCACAGACAATTTTTACTTCAATGAATTTGTGATTAGCGCAATCTATTTATTTATATATTTTTGCCTTTCCAGGAGGATATCCTTGGGCAGATTGCAGCTTCTTTCAATTTTTATTTTTATTTAGGGCACCATTCAATACTATAGAGCGGTATATTCTTTTACTTTAGAGACCTATATTCACCAAGGATCCCTGGTGAAAGATCTATGATTGTCTGCTGTGGCATATACACAGATAAAATGGCACATGAAGGAGCTTGTTGTCTTTATGATATCAGATACAACTTCAGTGAAGTTTCCAGCTATCTACACCCTATACTTATAGAGCCTCATAACCATATAGTGGAAAAAGAGAAATACTGCGCTTCTCAAAAAAATACAAAAGACAGCTACCAGCACTAAAAACCAACCTAGTTGTGTATACAGAAATATATAAATAAAGTGCAGCGCTAGTATCAAAGTGCTAATGTAAACCATATAAAAGTTCTGTATATATGGATAAAGTGCACAGTGCAAAGTGAACGGTATTAAAGTCCATCAAAAAAGTCCATATAAAAATACATATAAAAATTCATATAAAGTTCATTTCAGTGATAAAACTCCTGACTTGTGTATCGCTGTGCTGTTCCTGCTGTACGGAGTGGATTTTGTTGCATTTCAAGATACAGTGAGAACTTGTGAGCGGCCTATGTTCCAGGTGTAACTATCCCTGCTGATATGCTGTTGGTTTTACATACGTGCCTATTTACTTCTTCTCTCTGGTAAGAGTAGCTATTACAGTCTATAGTAGTGGAAAATCACGTGTGATGGTGGAAGTTAAGATTTCTTGGAAGACACACACAAGTTTTATCACTGAAATGAACTTTATATGAATCTTTATATGTATTTTATATGTATT
The DNA here is from genome assembly GCA_018402905.1 of Glandirana rugosa. NCBI lineage: Eukaryota > Metazoa > Chordata > Amphibia > Anura > Ranidae > Glandirana > Glandirana rugosa. The sequence continues at coordinate 3,052,661 of BLSH010286071.1, read as the reverse complement.
TTTATATGGGCTTTTTGTGATGGACTTTAATACCGTTCACTTTGCACTGTGCACTCTATCCATATGTACATAACTTTTATATAAGCTTACAATCTAAGGTCCCCCAGCGCTGCATGGCAAAAGTGCTAACCATTAATTCACTGTATGAATACAATGGGTAGTACACACCACAATGCAATTTACGGTGATTTAGCACTGAATAGGGATGGGGGAGTAAACTCCACTCTCTGTAGTCAACCACACAGCAACTCACTGTAATGTAGCAGTGGCAATATACAGAATTTTATATAGCACTGTATTGCTATATAGGTAGTATACTAGCATTGTACAGTAGCACTCACATAAATATCTCTCCTTGAAATAACTGTCAGCTGTCCCTCATTACTCCAACACATACTGACAGAAGGCTAATGAGAGAGCTAACTTTTATAGGGAGGGACAGGCACATTTTCTAAGCCCCATAACTGGGAACACAGTTCATGTTATTAACTGTGTGTGTGTGGGGGGGGGGGGGGGGTTACTTTCATAAACTCATAAGTTTGCCATTTAGGTGAAGGTGAACATTCAAGATTTACAGTACCTCAAGCCCAACCCAATGGCAAACCTGAACCTCATCTCTACAGTCTATATGATGGCATAGAGCAGGAGACATTGCTGAAACTGAATGAGCTTAGCTGTGCTCCTTCAGCTTCTTCCTTGGCGAAGCTGGGGTTTGATATTCCTGAACCCGGAAATGCTCAGTGGGTGCTTCCAGGTTCAGCATGTAGAAGGGATTGAGCATCTTTACAGCTACATACCTAGCAACTATAGCAGCTGGGAATTTGTTTACATGCCAAAGCAGCAACAAAGGAGTAAAGGGTGAAATTCCCCCAAAAGCTGATATTTTCGTTTTTGGTAAATTAAAGTTAAGTTATGTCCTAAATCTCAAAATCTTGGTGGCATCCAAGAAATATAACAACAAGAGGCTTAAAGAACCTACCATGTTTTACCTAAAACTATCATATAACAAAAGTCTTAAAGAACCTACCATGTTTTACCTAAAACAATCATATAAATGTTGATGGACTGACTTATATTCTTTTAAAGTTAACACAGTGGACCTAGGGGAGAATTATGTGAGAAGATGAATTGAGAAGCATTCTATTTTTTTCAAATAAATGTACCTATCTACCTAACCAAATAAAAATGTTCAGATTTTGCATGTTGACATAAGGAAACTGTGGACATAGTTTTCTGCAAATACAGAATTTAAAAAATGATTACTAGATGCTGAATTTAAGTTTCTTCAAGTTACCAATGGCAGCGTACAAAGATGATTTGAGTCTTTACAAAATCAAATTCTCCAGAAATGTTGCGTTGGGTTTTAAATGAAATAATGCATGGTATGCGAATAAAATACAATTTTTGCTACCCTTATTTGCACGATTTAAATCAAAATTGTTGACAGTTGTTTTAAACTGAGTAAACAAATGTTACATTACACCCAGCAGTCTGTGCTGATTTGCATGAGCGTTTAGATTTATAATAAAATTGTATTGATATTCAGGCAAGTATGGAGATCCCTTGTGAAAGGGTTAAATCTAGGCATTGCAATATGAAATTCATTGAAATTCATAGAAAAATTAAGAACTATAGCAAGGAGAGTCCAGGGTCAAAATAACCAACTAGAAGCAAATTCCCTGTAGATTCAGGCTGCATAGTGTGAAAAGGGTGCTTATTAATATTATTATTACAGCTACACTTTCATGGTGGCACACTTAACTACTTATTTGGGCCTATATTGAATTGCAGCCATGGCTCCAGAATTGACAAAATGGTAAATAATAGCTTTGATCGAATGATATTGCCAACCGTTTACCAATGGTATCTCTCAGAAACCAGGAATGTGCTTTTATTATAAGTTTATTACATGCTAATTCAAGCAAATAAATTTGCTCCAGCTGTGGAGCAGAAGAGATTAATAACCTCGAAGATCACTTTACTGCTTTGATGAGTTTCTTGAACAGAGTGGAGTATATTTAGGTAGCGCTGCTAGATTAGTTGAAAAAAAAAACCTTTAATTATTAGTGACACTGTGCAAACGGCTTCATCTGAGTGGAATACCAAATACTTAACTCCCTGACCTTATTATTCAAATAAACACTTCCTATTATAGCAACATGAATCCTTCGTCAACACATCACATCAACTGCCTCTGTGGCAGATTTCAATGTCTCCACTGTGTCATCTGAGAACAGAAGGGCTTCATTACCATGTGAAATCCACTTAGAGCTGGAAGGGCAAGGAGTGCTGCTGTTTGGTCCCTTCACAGCGTTGAATGGGTTATGAACACAGGATCTAATTTTGGAGCTATCAAATTCTATTTAATGTGAATGCCCAGGGCACATAGAAAGGAAAGCCCAGATAGGCTCTGACATCTATGTCAAGAAGGAAATTTCCACATAATAAAATAGCTGGTAGACTGACCGCTACTTTTCTGTCTGCAGTCCTTTGATTGGCACATACACTTTGAACACACTGCATAACTACTAGGTGATTTAGCAGCACAGAAAGCTAACTGGTCAGGTTTACATTTATTTCAGTCATTTACTGTATTATGTGAGAGATACTCTGGCACACTCTTGCTGAGCCACATTTCCAAGTTTTTCATTACACATCCTTGGTTGATTGTGCTGTTATAATCAAATACGTTCTTATTATCGAAGTCCATTTTTTCACTTATCTCCTAAAGAATATCTAAACACAAAAGCAAAAATGTAATACAGTATAATGGGCTCCATTCACAAAGCGGTATCTTACTGCATTGGAGTATGCAGTAAGATACCACAGCATTTTTCAAAAAGTTTTTTGGCATTCGCTAAAAAACGCTACTAAAATACAGCATGCACTATTTTATGAAGTCATGCGGTATTTTAGTAGTGAAAGCCTGCGGTAATTTACCGCCGGAGATAGCTGGAGTCTCTAACAAACACTGTAAATAGCTGGGTGTTAAAGAGCGGACAGATGTCTGCATCCATAACAACCAGTTAACAACATAGTTGTTAAGGAGCCGGTGGCTGCTGCCTCCTTACCGACTGATGAGTGATCAGTAGTCAGCAGGGTTCCCCTTTGAATGTAAAAAAAAATATATATATTTTTTTAAAAGCGGCGTGGGTTCCTCCCAAAAGCCATACCAGACCTTTTCCAATCATTTAGCCTGGCAGGTAAGGAAAGGGGGGGCTTGTTTGCTCCCTCCTGAACCATACCAGGCCACGTGCTCTCAACATGGGAAGGGGCTTTGGGGCAGGGGGGCCTCCGCCCCCCCAAAGCACCTTGGTTGGGGATTTGAGCTAAAGCCTGTCTATTGTTTACTTTACATGACTTGAATACAGTGTGCAGCGACACTTTTATGCTATATTGACCAAATATGGCCATGGTTATATTTGGGAATGACATTCAGAAAATATAGCCATACTTGTTCATGATGTTACCCTGTCAGCTGGGAGGCACAATCCCTTTGTTTACTTTAGTGGCTGGGATCCAAGGGAGAGGTAATGCTAGCTGAGTCAGCAACGGCATCGAACATGTCTCTCAATTGCCATTGGGCATCGTCCATCATGATTGTCAGGAATCTGCATCATTATCTGACATAATTTACAAATTTACAATGGATGTACATCATGAGACTTTTCTGGGTATTTTTAAAGACTGTCCTTTAATTTGTGAATGAGTAGGGGTACTATGTAACCCTTACTCATTCACATGTGGGTGGCAATATCTGGGGGCCCCTTATTGTTAAAGGAAGCTTCCAAATTTAAAAATGTCCGCTGTCTGTAGACCCTCACAACCCTTGCCCATTTCAGAATCTAGAAGAGGCTATTGTCCTTCTCAACATGGGTTCCCCCTGGCAAGGTAACCCCCCTCATGTTGAGGACATATGGCCTAGCATTGCTTAGGATGGGAAGTATGCTCCATCTTTTCTGGCCTGCCAGGTTGCATGCTTGGCTAAGGGTTTCTTGTTTTTTGCATGTGGTTTCCCCTTTAAACTCATACCAGAAGGATCTGGGTCTAGAATAGAACGTGGGGGGCCTCAAACTATTGGGGCCCCCCAATAGTTTGGGGTGTGGGATGTATTTTTACGGGAAACCCAATACTGGGGATCCCAAGCAAAAAAATAAGTATGGATCCCCCTGAAAATACATACCATACCCTTATTCCCGAAGAAGGTCTGATATGGATGCTACTGGGGAACCCAAGCAAAAAACCCCATACTTTTTTTTTTTTTTTTTTGCTTGGGATCCCCAGTATGGGGTTTCCCCTAAAAATACATCCCACACCCCAAACTATTGGGGGGCCCCAATAGTTTGAGGCTGTGCTTTACCAGGAATTTAAACAGCATTTTATTTAAATAGTTTTTCTGTACTACGTTGTGTACATCGCACAGATGCACAGCTTGACAGACAGGTTAAGAACATCCCCCAGGCATTTTGTTCAAGGGAATTCTGCCTTTTTAGTGTTACTCTGTATGCAACAGTAAACCTTTACATTCTGGTGTCACCTTTTGAATTTATGAACATATGAACATAGGAGAATCGATCAGCCATGACACTACAAACTTCAGCCACAATATGTGAGCCCATCATTACAAGATAAGGCAAACAAAAGACACAGGGAATATAACTATACTAATACCTAGTTAAAACAACTAAAACATTTGAATGTTTTCAATGCTTTTAAGCATGATTAAAATCACTGCCCCCCCACCAAACAGAAACTTTTTGTTTGCTTTTGGACATGTTCTCCGAGGCATTGTCCAATCCTCCATTCCCTTTGTTTTACAATCCCTTGCCTATTAGGCTAGAAAATATCTATTACTGTGTTTTAAAATGCATCTCCTATTAACTTCAATGGGTTTCAGATTCGGGATGTATTTTCTGTACCTGATAAAAATATTTTTAGCCCCAAAAATGAATACTAATGCAGTCACCACATCTAAGGTCTGGTAAGCTTACATTTTTGTTTTAGGGGTTAAATATCTTTTACATGGAACATGCTCTGTTTTTGTTCAACCCCAATCTTTTCATGTCAATTTGTACCATTCCTATCCAATAATACCAAGCATGGGTATTACATTTTTACCCCTTTTTGGGCCCTTTCCCCCCAGCATTTTTGTAATAGATTATTCTTAACTTCATCCTTGTTTTTTGAGATCTTTAGGGTGCAGACCGTCGAGTGTCATACAACCTTTCTCTCAAAACCTTCGTAGTCAGTGCAGTCCGGTCATATATGCCATGAACTCCATTTACCTGACAGTTAAACTAGTCAACAGGCTGACAAGCTGCAGATAGACTTTCCATTGTAGTGAAGAGTCTGCAGCACATATGAGAAAGATGTGCTATACAAAATTTAGAAGATTTTGGGAGAGAAGCAATGCAATATTGGGCAGGTCACACAGTGACATCTCGGAAGATCACATATACAGGTATGTATAATATATTGCCAAATTACTGGGGAAGAATAGGAGGACCAGATAACCTTAACTGAACAAACAGAGAACAGCAACAATAACAAAAATCATCAGTATAATTAAAGTTTGAGGCTTTGTATATCTCTCTACTAGAAAAGCCACTGGGAGCCAGGCAAATTCTGGCACAAAAATTGCTACATATCAGGGAGTCTGTGGCTTGCCATCCACAAATCAGTAAGACTGTTAGGTTCACTTACCAGCTAACAGAAGCATGATGGGAAACAGCTCCAGTATGCTGCAATATCAAGGCCTTCAGGGAAGAAAAAAACACCAGCACAGAAAAATGAGGCATCTTATGGGACACAACAAAGTAATCTTATTGCATATATTTTGGTATGTTATACAATGGATTATGAATTATGTTTTGCTAGTTATAATACTATTTTGGATTATATTATGGTTGACAGCCTTTAATTATATTAAAAAAGACAGATATGGTGCCTTATAATTTTAAATATATTAATAGTTGTTTGCCAAACCTTCCTTGCTTAGTGAGATAATATTTTTTGTTCTGCTTTACATTGTGTGTTATAAAGCCCATAGAATAATACAAATGGTGTGGTTTGTGCAATGCAAAGAAAATCTACTATTTTGCTGACTTGGTTGCAGAATTAGTCTGTTATGCAAAAATTGCATTCATTATTTACTTTGAACACTTAGAGGAAAGTACTTTTACTAATTGCTCCCTGTTCTATATGAAAGTACTTCTTGGGAAAAAAAACTCTGCCCATCATAAACACAGAGCAATGGATACATATTTGTATACTTTAACTGCAGTATCTTCTTTATATTTTATGTTAAAGGGGAAAAACAATGTTTCCTGCCTCAACCATTTTTAAAAAAGGTTTCCAAGACCCAGTTATAGCCACCTGAGCCCACTGTAACTTGACAATTCATAATACCTTTTCTGGAAATGCTATTACTTATTTTACTCTCTTTGCATTGATTATATTGATCAATAGGGACATTTAATTTAGCCAAAAAAAAAAAAAAAGAATTAAAGGCATAGTAAAGTCATGTGTGGTGCTACCCCCATAGAAGCCACTGGATAGGATGGGTCCCTTGTTCTTTGCCTCAATCTTCTTAAGAACCTCAGCCCCTCTGACACACCAGGTTGAATGTACAAACACACAATAACCCAGGAATTCACTGAAAGTAATACTTAGTACCCAACAGTAGTGCTAAATCAAAGAAAATAGGCCCCAAGCCAGGTAGTAAAGACAAACATAGCATATTGTAACCCAATAGGGTTGGTAACTAGGCAAGCATAAAACGGATTAACAATGGTAATACAATTTAACATACAATGTGATTCACAGTAGGGTCTAGGCATAATATGACATTTGGTTTCCAGATCAGCATAAACAGTAGCAGGGCCATCTCAAGTGTAGCAGTGAGCAGTAGTAACGTTTAATCTACTGTAGCACCCCCATAGGTGAATAGGTGCTTAGGTGATAGATTTTTGCTAGGAGAGGCAAATTTAGTCAGGCCTGACTGTTGTGCATGCCTGATTGTTTTGATTTGGGCAGGGGAATGGCCCAGGAAGAGCTGGAGACAGCAGTGAGGAACACCCCTTGGTTATCCCTCCCCTTTGTGTCCAGAAGGTTCTGGAAAAGGGGATAAAACAGGAGGTGAGACTTACTGAAGTATGTTAAGGAGCCCTGACCAATCCCCAACCTGGACTGGCAGGGAGCAGGCCTCCTAAATACTGTGGTCTACTCAGCTGGGGGGAGGAGAGTGTCGGGTGGAAGAGTGGAGATGTAGCAGAGGTTGCAGAGTCCTCGTCGGGGAAGCCCCCAGTCTGGGGGGGTGACCTTGAGGACTGGGAGCTCGGGTGTGGCAGGAAGGGAGAGAGATCCTGGAGCAGCAAAAGGGAGCAGAAGATCAACAGAGAGGCTACAGGAAAGACTCTTTAAAGGATTCACCGGTGTCGGTGAGTGACATAGCCTGATACCCTGAGAGCTGGAGAAGAGGACTGGAGCAGTCTGGGAGGATACAGTGGACAGTCTGTGGAGGTCAGAGGAGCCAGCCAGGGGAGCGGTGCCACAGGGCAGTGGAGTAGGCCAGAGCAGCCAGGAGGGCTGAGGTGGCCTGGAAGAGGATGGGCTGGGAGCAGTAGTCCATCAAACCCTGCTAGCGCAGTTGTACTCAGCTACACTTGAAGACCTGTGGCTCTTGCCTGTAATGGGCGGTCTGGAGGTCTTGCCATCAGGAATGTAGACCTCACCATGTGCTAGCTCGGGTGGAGGAAGATGTAATGGAGGTCTGATAAATATCCTTTTAGGCCTCACCGTGAAGAAGCAAGTTTGTGCAGGAGAAAAGTGAAGGAGTGTAACGGTCAGTGAGTGTCAGTGCTGGAGGAAGAAGGAGTGTATATACAGAGGTGTATATAGACGGTCCTGTTTCTTGATACATTGGGCATCCCATGGTCGTCCTACCCTATCCAAGTTTATTCCACTAATAAACAACAAAAAAACAAAGTAGGCTAGTGAATCTAAATAAGATTGCCCGCACCTAGGAAATAAATCAAAAAGGAGGAAGAGCAGCTGGTATAACGGTATAACTTATACAATGTTAAACTTGTGCAATACTAAATTAAATAGGTACCGTGCTCATCTGGCAGTTATCATACAAACAGAGGTATCCCTCTTGTATGATAGGTGTGATCTTTCCAGAACAAAATTTCCTAGAAACAACACCTACTGCATATCTAAATCATAGCGCTTACAACATTTTCTTATGCTCTAATAAGCCACAGTCTTATTCCTAAAACTACATAATATGTTGTCACGCAAAAGCAGTCTGTAAGTTCCTGAGCGTAAATTATAAACAAGCAAAACAAAGGTCTCTATCATCCAGGATACCAAATCCTATGGGTGTCCCAGGAATAGACATGCAAGCTGGTATATGTAAAGATGAAAATTTGCAATATAGGTTAAAACATGGAGCTAATCTTCAGTGGATTGCTTCTAGGGATCTAATGGCCTCCCCACTTACCAGATATCAATGACCCCAAGGGTCAACTAGCCTTGTGGGAATGCCTGTACCCATACACATGAAGATATATAAGATGGATAAATTCCTGCTTCTCAATGGATATCCTCCGTTTGAGCCTAATGGTAACCCCACTTACCAGATGACGGTGTTTCAAAGGGTAAACTCACACAGTGGTAACCGAAGAGAAACCATCCACATGGATACTGGAAAAGATCCTTCCGACCGATCGTTCACAAACTCCGGACCCGGAAAAAACAAGTGGGGAACTCCAATAGTGAAGCCAGTATTTATTAAAACCCAAAATCATAAAAACAAACAAAACCCAAAGACAAGCAGCGAATGACCGTCCAGATCGGAATGATTGCGCACAATCGCAAGTAAAAGGAGGAAGCAGGGGACACCAATAGCGCTCCACCTGCGTTCCTCTGAGCGGAAATGACGTGCACGTCCCTCGCCACCCGACGCAGCGTTTCGTTGACAACCCGTCAATGTCCTCAGGGGTCAAGGACGTTGATGGGTTGTCAACGAAACGCCGCGTCGGGTGGCGAGGGACGTGCACGTCATTTCCGCTCAGAGGAACGCAGGTGGAGCACTATTGGCGTCCCCTGCTTCCTCCTTTTACTTGCGATTGTGCGCGATCGTTCCGATCTGGATGGTCGTTCGCTGCTTGTCTTTGGGTTTTGTTTGTTTTTATGATTTTGGGTTTTAATAAATACTGGCTTCACTATTGGAGCTCCCCACTTGTTTTTTCCGGGTCCGGAGTTTGTGAACGATCGGTCGGAAGGATCTTTTCCAGTATCCATGTGGATGGTTTCTCTTCGGTTACCACTGTGTGAGTTTACCCTTTGAAACACTGTCATCTGGTAAGTGGGGTTACCATTAGGCTCAAACGGAGGATATCCATTGAGAAGCAGGAATTTATCCATCTTATATATCTTCATGTGTATGGGTACAGGCATTCCCACAAGGCTAGTTGACCCTTGGGGTCATTGATATCTGGTAAGTGGGGAGGCCATTAGATCCCTAGAAGCAATCCACTGAAGATTAGCTCCATGTTTTAACCTATATTGCAAATTTTCATCTTTACATATACCACCTTGCATGTCTATTCCTGGGACACCCATAGGATTTGGTATCCTGGATGATAGAGACCTTTGTTTTGCTTGTTTATAAATTACGCTCAGGAACTTACAGACTGCTTTTGCGTGACAACATATTATGTAGTTTTAGGAATAAGACTGTGGCTTATTAGAGCATAAGAAAATGTTGTAAGCACTATGATTTAGATATGCAGTAGGTGTTGTTTCTGGGAAATTTTGTTCTGGAAAGATCACACCTATCATACAAGAGGGATACCTCTGTATGTATGATAACTGCCAGATGAGCGCGGTACCTATTTAATTTAGTAAAAAAACAAAGTACCGGCCTGTTCAGTGACTCCGGGTGAAAGGGTATGTGTGATTGAGGGCAGAGTGACAGATGGACCACATCAACCAGCCACCCCTAAGGGGGCACTTGGCTACACTATTATACTACCAGAGCGCATTTATGGGGGCGATGCTAATCCCAGAATGACTGCGTATGCACTGTCCAAAAGCTAAGGGGCATGGGAACAAAGGGGGCTTGAAGAATAATTATTATTGGAAGGGCAGCCCTTTGACATGTTCTTCTGCTGGCTATTGGCCCTTTAAGAAACCTCAGCGCACCTGACAACAGTGCTGGCTAACCTGCATGCAGTGTAGGTACAGTATACAGTATGGTATAGTCTCGGCACAGGTGCAAGGTAGATGTGGTTCAGATGCAGTAAAAGTTCAGAATATTGTTGTATAGGGATGGTATAAGTACAGGTTAGGTTTGGAATAAGTACATTATAGAATGCAGTATGGGCATGGTATAGATTGGGTACACTTTGTGTCCTGCTCTCAGTGGCTCAGTCCCTGCTAGCAGTGTCAGCAATGGGTAAATAGCCCTCTCACTAGCCCCCAGGATGCTGCAGTGACTTCTCACTGTTGAAGGAGGGGGCCCTCTCGGTCTCCCCCAGAAGGCCTCCAGTGAGAAGCAGAGGGTGAGTGGACGCTTCAGTCTCCCTGCAACAGTGATGCAGGTGCTGTGACATGGGAGGTGCTGTGCTGCCCCCGGGTATCCGCACTCCCAGTTGCAGGCTCAGATCTCTGCTGGTATGGTCTCCTGCTGGCAGGCAAATATCCAGACAGGGGTGCTCTTTCACTCCCTCTGTGACAAGAGGTAGAACTGTTCAGGGCAGTTTAATAAAAATCATCTATTCCTACTGCACAGTGCCTAATGGATCTGTAGTGTAAGGAAAAAAAAATGCATATTACAGCGCACACATGGTACATACTCCTGCCAGGCTGTTTAAAAGCATCTAAACGTTTATAGCAAAAAAATGCAAAAATACGGGGGTTTAGTCACATTGAATGGCCATGAAGTGCTTAAGCCCACTGACTGCTGCAAAGTACCCCGTTTTACCAGTGGGTTCCTACACTAACATTAGAGTGAATGCTCCTATCTCTTAAACCATGGAAGCCAACGCCTCTCTTTATGGGAGACCAGAGGACACATCCCATGGATCAGGTGGACACTGATTGGGGGTAATTAAGGAGGATGGGGTTCACCAGCCCAAAAGGTCTGGTCAGGACCTCAGCATACAAAAAAATACATATTTGGGGGAACACCCTACCTTGATCCATTGAACTAAAATGGCTCTAAAAAAGACCTGGAAAGGGCTAGAGGGCTGCAAAAGGAAGCAAAATGGGGGTAAGAGTAGGACAAGTGCCCTGCAAACAAATGTGGATAGGGAAATAACTTAAAATAACATTTAAAAAAAAATGGAGGAGGAAGTGGATGTGGAGTAGGAGGTTGAGGAGACGGTGACTGTGGCAGTGTAGGTGGAAGTGGCGGTGAGGGGGAGAAGGTAGCCAACACTGTTTTTTGTTTGTTTGTTTTTTTTTTCTAATTGGGGTAGCCCCCAAAATATTGAGACATATATAAAAAAAAAAAAGATCATCACTATCTGCAGACCAACCCAGAGATGTTCTAGCATGGGTTCACTTTTTCCATATAAAATGTACCATGGTTTATTTTTCATGTTTCTCCTGTTACAAATTCCAATAAAGACTTATGTTCTATAATAAAAAAAAAAAGAATGCGTTCACTTAAGTATACCAATGGCTGTGTGAGGCCAGTATAAATTTCTATTCTGCACAAGGTACAGACAAGTCTTGTGGGATCCACGCCTGGTTCATTTTAATAAACGTTAGCTTGTAGATTTTGCTGTGGATAGGCGGCTGCGCTTGTCTGTGATAACGCCCTCTGCCGTGCTAAACACACGTTCAGACAATACACTGGCTGCAGGGCAGGCCAGCACCTCCAAGGCATAAAGGGCAAGCTCAGGCCATGTGCCCAATATGGAGACCCAGAAGTTGAATGGGGCAGACCCATCAGTCAGTATGTGTAGGCGTGTGCACACATACTGTTCCACCATGTTGCTGAAATGCTGCCTCCTGCTAAGACGTTGCCTATCAGCTGGTGGTGGTGTTTGTAGTGGCGTGCTGCTGACAAAGCTTTTCCACATTTTGGCCATGCTAATCCTGCCTTCTGAGGTGCTGGCGGTGCCACAGCTGCGTTGGCGACCTCTTCCTCCTCCTCTGCCTTTGCCTTGTGCTTCCACTGAGCCCCCGGTGTCATTTGGGAATGCCCTCAGCAACGCATCTACCAGTGTGCCCTTGTAGTCGTGCATCTTCCGAGCACGCTCCAGTGAGGGAATTAAGGACGGCACGTTGTCCTTGTAACAGGGATCCAGCAGGGTGGCCACCAAGTAATCAGCACAAGTTACAATGTGGGCAACTCGGCTGTCGCTGCGCAGGCACTGCAGCATGTAGTCGCTCATGTGTGCCAGGCTGCCCAAAGGCAAAGACAAGCTGTCCTCTGTGGGAGGTATATCATCTGTGTCCTCTGTATCCCCCCAGCCACGCCCCAGTGATGCCCACTAGCTGCGTTGGGTGCCACCCTGCTGTGAACACGGTTCCTCCATCTCCTCATCATCCTCATCCTCTTCATACTCCAGAACTGTGCCCTGGCTTGAACATTTTTTACCTGGCCTATGCTGGTGCAGGAACCCACCCTCCGAGCCACTTGTGAATGACTGGCCTGATAACCATCCACAGCTCCTACGCAGTGTGGGGTTTATCCCCCAAACATATCAGTTTTAAAACAGCCTGCTGTCGTTTCCCCCTCTATGTGCTGAAGTTGGTGGTGAAGGTGTTACGCTGACCGGATGAGGAGGTGGTAGAGGAGGAGGAAGCGGAGTAGGAGGAGGAGGCAACAGGAGGCAAAGAGAAATGCCCTGCAATCCTCAGTGGTGGAAGGACATGTGGCAAACTGCGCCCACCCGCCACTACAATTGCCCAGTGTGCAGTTAACGAGATATAGCATCCCTGCCCGTGCTTACTGGTCCACGTATCAGTGGTTATGATCTTGTCCCTGACTTGTTTGTGCAGGGAAGGGATGGCTCGCCTGGAAAAGTAGTGGCGGCTGGGAACCATGTATTGTGGGACAGCCACTGCCATCAGGTTTTTAAAATTGTCCATGTCCACCAGATGGAATGACAGCATTTCAAAGGCCAGGAATTTTGAAATGCTGGCATTCAGGGCCAGGGATCGTGAGTGGGTAGGGGGGTACTTCCTCTTTCTCTCCAGTGTTTGGGAGATGGACAGCTGTAAGCCTCCATGGGACTGTGTGGAAATGCTTGGGGACGGCGGCGGACATGGTGGCGTGGCTGTCACATCATCTGTTTGCTGGGTGGCAGGTGACACTGGCACTGTAGAGGTGGAGAAAGAGGCCTAGGCAGCAGCAGAAGAGGAAGCAGGAGGAGCCCGAGACCTTTCTTGGATTTTGAGGTACTTATTCCACTGCAGCTCGTGCTTTGCATGTAGATGCCTGGTCATGCAGGTTGTGCTCAGGTTTAGAACATTTATGCCTCGATTCAGGCTCTGATTGCACAGCGTGCAAACCACTCGTGTCTTGTCGTCAGCACATTGTCTGAAGAACTGCCACGCCAGTGAACTCCTTTGAGCTGCCTTTGGTGTGCTAGGTCCCTGGGTGTGGTGGGTAGTAGCAGGCGTACTGTCAAGGGGACAGTCGCTACGCTTTTGCAACCTGCTTCCTTGCAACAGGAGCTTCACCAACAGCACCAACACCAACAGCACCACGACCATGTCCCTTATTTGACGCTCTCCTCATTCTGGACGCAAATGTACTATTTAGCACAAGTTTATATTATTTTTTTATATTATTTTTTAAACCGGCAATGTAGATGCAATTTTTAATTCAATCTGATTTTATTGTGAAGAAAGAACACAATACAAAATCTTACCCATTCAACATAGAGACGGTAGAACAGCATTGAATACATGAGATTCTCAATGATCAGATGACAAATAACAGAGTTCAACGAGAAATGGTAGCAACAGAATTATGAGTTGTATAGGTCCCATATCGACTAAAGTCTCCGGACTGGATATTGTGCACACCGCTTTCTGCAATTTGAGCGGTGTTCACTACTTTATATTCCATATATGCCCAAAATAGTAACTCTGTACTATATAAAAAGAAACTGCGACACAGAGGCCGCACTTAACCTGTAGAGAACCTAAAGTTGGAGTGTCCTCAAACAAAAAGTGTAAAAAGATAGGATGAGAAGCGGGGGGAAATCTTGTAAATAAAAAAGGGGGTAGGATTATAGCGATAGGAGAGACAAGAGGGGGAGCAGTAGGTCAGAGAGCGTATGAAAAAAGCAGAAGGTAGGAAGCATGCCACGTAGGCTAAGTTGGTGGGGCAGTGGAGTTTCCCTCTGTCCAAGGGACAAATCCCTCCGAATATCTAAACATAGACCAAGAAGTCCAAGTCTTGGAGAATTGCTCTAGGCTATCCGTCTCCTGCACCAATAGTCGTTCCATCCCATTGATCCTGTCTACCTCCATCGCCCAATCCCCAAGGGAGGGCACACTTGCCAACTTCCAATGTCTAGGTATCACCACTCTGGCTGCAGCCAAAAAGTGACGCAGCACATCTTTTTTAATCGATTTCAACGGACCTGGGAGAATGGACAGTAATGCTATCTCTGGGGAAGGGACGACCGAGGTTGCCATGAGTTTGCAGTATAGATTGAAAATCGCCTGCCAAAATTTACGTGGGGGGACACTCCCACCAAATGTGCAGGATAGTTCCTCTAGCCATAGAGCATCGCCAGAAAGTATCAGAAATTTTTGGGTCTATAAGATGCAGAGTGGAGGGGCAGCGATACCATTGGGTCAGTAACTTGAACCCCTTTTCCTGACTTTGTAAGCCTAGGGACAATTTGTGAGTCAGTATGAAGCATTTTTGCCAATCAATAGGGGAAATTGAATGACCTAAATCTGATTCCCATACTTTTGTGCAAGGGGGCAAGGCTGGGGAGGTGGCTGAGTGTATGAGAGCATATAGTTGTGAGACTACATGCTCTGGTGGATCAGTCTGGAGTAGTAGGGCCTCAAAAGCAGAAGGGTCTGTTAGAACCTCAGGTGGGGATGGAAGGCCTTGCATATAAGATTTCACCTGTTGCATCTGAAACCACTGCGCCAGTGCAGGAGAAGGGGTCTCAGTTGGAGCGCCTGTGGCCAGGGAGTAGTCAGGGCGGAGTATCTGAGCTAGTCGTCTATGGTCCTGCTTATTCCATGGGCCAAAGACCTGTCTCTGTAGGGCTGGAGGGAAGTCGTGAGTCCCAAACAGGGGAGTCATAGGCCCCTTAGGGTTAGAGATGAGCCCCGCAGCATTCAGGTGATGCCAGACAGTCAAGGTTTGTCGGGTGAGTACGCACGTCATTGAGGGTGTCTGCGGCATAGTAGTAGATGACCATGGTAGAGCCCGGAGATCTGTCAAGTTCAATTGGCTCTCAATTTGGACCCATAATTTAGTCGGGGGTGATGGTACCAGTCGAGTATTCTTGTCAGGACCGCTGCTTTATAATAAATGTGAGCGTCCGGAAGCGCCAGCGCCACCCCGCGATTTTGGGAGAGAAAGCAGTTCATAACGTAATCTGGGCCTGGCTCACTTCCAAATGAAAGAAGAGAACAACCGACGGAGCTTCTTAAAGTAGTCAGATGGTATGGGAATCGGTAGTGTTTGGAAAAGATAGAGGAATCGGGGAAGTATGTCCATTTTTAGAGTATTTATCCTACCAAACCAGGATAGTGATTTCTTGTTGTAAGTAGAGAAGTCTGCTTTGGTTTTAAGGAGAAGGGGAAGGAAGTTTTTGGAGAACAATTGAGTCGCGTCTGCAGTTATGTGGTCGCCTAGGTAATGAATGGATACAGAGCCAGTCCTGAATTGAAATATACTCGCTAAGTGTTGGAGCGTCTCCTTTGTCAGGGACACATTCAGTATTTCAGATTTGGTGTAGTTAACTTTAAAGTTACTCAGTATTCCAAATTGTTGGAATTCCTGAAGGATGTGTGGTAACAATTGGGGAAGTACGTCCATTTTTAGAGTATTTATCCTACCAAACCAGGATAGTGATTTCTTGTTGTAAGTAGAGAAGTCTGCTTTGGTTTTAGGGAGAAGGGGAAGGAAGTTTTTGGAGAACAATTGAGTCGCGTCTGCAGTTATGTGGACGCCTAGGTAACGAATGGATACAGAGCCAGTCCTGAATGGAAATATACTCGCTAAGCGTTGGAGCGTCTCCTTTGTCAGGGACACATTCAGTATTTCAGATTTGGTGTAGTTAACTTTAAAGTTACTCAGTATTCCAAATTGTTGGAATTCCTGAGGGATATGTGGTAACAATTGGGCTGGTTGAGTCACAAAAAGAAGCAAGTCATCTGCAAATAGTGCTAGTTTGGAGATAATGGGGCCCACAGAAATACCGGGAATATGTGAGTTGTTCCTTATAGCGATGGCTAAGTGCTCCATGACCAGGACATATAGTAGGGGAGACAAGGGACTGCCTTGTTGAGTCCCGTTGTGGATTGGAAATTTGGGGGAAATGGAGCCATTCACACGTATCCTGGCAGATGGGCAGGAATAGAGGGACATGATTGGGGATATCATGTTTGGCCCAAGGCCAACTTGTGTCAGAGACTTTTGAAGGAATTGCCAATCAACCCGGTCAAAAGCCTTCTCCTCGTCAACAGTCAATAGGCAGAGGGGGATTTTTTGCGCGAGCGCATAATTCGTAAGAAGGAGGGTTTTCAAAGTATTGTCTCTTGCTTCGCGACCGCTGACAAAGCCCACCTGGTCTAAATGGATCAGAGCAGGGAGCAAGGGCTGCAATCTAAGGCAAGGGTCTTGGCAAAGATTTTAAGGTCTACTCCAATCAACGAGATGGGTCTATAACTTGCACATAGGGATAGGTCGTTCTCGGGTTTTAGGATGACAGCTATGTGGGCTTCAAGAGTCTGCGGAGGAAACGCCTGACTGTCCGATAAGGAATTAAAGATTTTAGTTAAAAAGGGGACTAGTAGGGATTTAAATGTCTTGTAGAATTTGGGGGTAAAGCCGTCCGGGCCAGGACTTTTGCCAGAGGGTGTAATGGCTATTGCTTTCGCTACTTCGTCTTCTGTGATGGTCAACTCAAGGTCTTTAATGGTATCATCTGCTAAGCGGGGGAGTGCTGTGTCCGCTATGTAGGCCGTTATTTCCGTCTCGAGCGTGAGTGAGGGAGGGTGGGGCGCCTTGGAAGTCAAATTGTATAGAGATCGATAAAAGTCTCCAAATGTTTGCGAAATTTTCAGGGGTTCACTAACCAGTTCTCCAGCCGGAGTCCGGACATGTGGAATGAAAGTGGATGGTGTGACGGGATGTAGAGAGCGGGCCAGCGGTCTACCACACTTATCCCGAAATTTGTATTGGTGCAACGCTAGCTTATCAGCATAAGTTCGGGCCGAAGCCTCGTATAGGATGCGGAGTTGGGAGCGGGCCGTCGTGACCTCTAGAAGAGCCTGTGGCGTCTGGGCATGTTTATGGCGAGTTTCGAGTGCACACAACTTATCCACAGCAGCTGCTATGTTAGCCATGCGCTCTCTCTTCAGTCGGGTCCTGATCTGTATAAAGACTCCCTGCAGGACCGCCTTAAGTGCCTCCCATTGAGTCGGGAGGGGAGTGGGTTCGGCAACATGATCTGCAAGGAAGTTAGATATGGTTTCCGTTATCTTCTGTGTACATTCGGGATTCTCAAGAAGAGAATCATTTAAGCGCCACGCCCATTCCCTCACTGGGGTAGAGGGCACTGTCAAAGTCAGGTAGACAGGTGAATGGTCAGACCAGACCATCGCTCCTATGTCGCAGTCAGGTGTCCAGTCTAAGCAGCTGTGGTCAATAAGAAAGTAATCAATACGACTATACGTGTGGTGCCCCTGTGAGAAGTGAGTGTAGTTTCTGTATTTGGGGTGGAGAACCCTCCAAACGTCCACGAGATGAAAGTCGTGGAGAGATCGTTTGAGGGTCCTCAATTTAGTGAAGGAAATAGAGGTACGAGAGGTCGAAGAGTCTAACAGAGGATCTAGAGGAGCGTTAAAATCTCCTCCCAGAATCAGTTTGCCTTCAGCGAAGGTCGACAGCGTTTTCAAGTATTGTAGTGCGACTGGTATCTGGTCAACATTTGGTAGGTAGAAATTGGCCATCGTGAGTACCGATCCCCAGAGTGAGATCTTTACAAATATATATCTCCCCTGAGGATCGGAGAGCTGATCTATTAATTTGATCGGGAGCGTCTTATGAAAGGCAATAGTAGCTCCCTTAGCTTTCTGAGTGGGGTTCGTACTATGGAACCATCTATTGGAGTATCGATTGGCGCAGGATGGGACAGAGTCCGAGCGAAAAATTAGTTTCCTGTAGAAGCAATACATTAACCTGTTGCTTGTGCATGTGATAGAGGACTTGCCTCCTTTTAGAGGCAGCATTGAAGCCATTGACATTATATGTACAGAGCTTCAGTTTCGGGCAGAATGACACCGTGTGAGCCATTGTGTAATGCAGAAGAAGAGAAAGTAAGGGAGAGGCAGAGGAAAAGAAAAAAGATTAGCTAGGAGCGGCAGGGGAAGCAAGACAAAGTGAAAGGGGATATGGAGATCAGAAAGTGCAGGGGTGGATGGGAGGCAGGGGGGGTGTGCGTCTGTGCAAACTATTACACACACGCACAAATGCTCAAAGAAGGTAAGGTCTGAATGAATAGAGATCAGGTAGGGGGCTCCTTTTATTGGGCCTGGGGTTGCTAAGATGTAAGCGTTAGCCGAACACCACGTGTGGAAACACGTTCAAGGCACAGTACGTGCCTAGCCTATTTGTATGTGGGTAGATGTATTGGACAGAGCCAATCCGCAAGCCCAGAACCAGAACAGGCAAAACCGGTATAAAAGAACACTTTGAACAACAAAAATAACACAGTATAATACTTATCTCTCGCCATAAGGGTGACATAAATACAGATCTGGAAGAGGGAGAGCGGTCTCGGCGGATGACAGGCACGCCGAGATCTACTCTCCCCCTCAGAGGGGAAATCTTTATGGTATCTCCAGGAGATTAATAGGGGTGAGGCGTCTCCCTGTGCTTGACCATACATATCATAGACTTCATAGACATCCTAACAGAGGGATAAGGCAATTGAAAGGGAAGAAGAGCCTGTGCATAAAAAGGGGGGGTAAAGAATTCCTCATAACAATATGGAAACACATACCCTCAAAGTGTACCTATTAGATTTTAAGGCTAGTCATGGAGAGTCACTGAGGAGATCAGTGCATAAGAGGTCCCAGTGGCCCCCCAAAACATAGAGAGGGCAGTAGGAGCTACTCGCCATCCGGTCCCTCCTCCGCCCCCGCCAAATGCACCACCGCCAGCCATAATCCCATCTTAAGGGCGGTGTCGCAATCCGACAGGGACAAACAGGAACCGGGAGATATACTTAAAGCTTATAGGTCATAGATCTAGAGCACATTATGATGTCACCATTGGAGTCCGATGTTCGCCCGAACTCCAGCCTAAGAAATAACACCAGCAAAGAGCAGGGCGAAGATCAAGTGGACAATCAGGTTGCATACCTCAGAAGAATAAAAGTCTGTCTCTTCAGTCTATTTAGAAGGCTGTGTGGACAGCCCAGAGGGGGTTTCCAGTGTAGCCTTGTGTAGGAAATCAGAGAATAATTGCCACCTTATGGATCTGCGTGAAGTTATATTGACAGGTGTATCGGGAATGCCTAGGATCAGTCAATTAATCCTCTGGAGACGTTGGTCGATGTACTCTAGGGCCCATGGAAGTGGACCTGGACTTCGGACACCTGCGGCGTTGTGGTAAGGGACCACAGCCTTGGAGCCCTGGGTTCTCCTCTGGGGGGTCCATCCAGTTTGGCACATTGATCGGTTCCTGCTCCAGGAAAAGGAAGAAAGCTGGAAGCTGGCTCCGCTCGGACAGAGTGAACTTGTTGCTAGCTTTGGACACCTTGATACTAAAAGGGTGACCCCAGGTATAGGTTGCTCCAGATTGGCGTATCATCTCCAGTAGGGGGCGGACTACCCAACGCATGTAGAGGGTGTTACGGGATAGGTCAGGGTATAAGTGAACCTGAGATCCATCAAAGTCCACTGAGCCTAGGTGCCATGCTTTACACATTATTTCCTCCTTAAGGGTGAAATGGTGCACCCTGCAGAGAACATCTCGGGGGCAGTCACTGTTGTCTCTCCTGTGCCCCCCCCACCCGGTGCACCCTATCTAGCTCTATAGGAGAGGAGGTCTCTCTGCTCAGCACTACGTTCAGGATGGTAGTAACAGTCACTCTTAAGTCCACAGCAGTGGTGGCCTAAGGGATGCCCTGTAATCTGGTGTTGTTCCTGCGACTCCTATTTTCACCATCATCTATTCATAATTGGTGCTGTCGCAGACGGTGCAGGTGATCTCTGGAGGCCGTTTCCAAGAGAGTGATGCGTGCTTCATGAGTGGATTGAGTATTTGCTATGTTGGAGACTGAAGGGCTTGCATGTCCCTGTGGAGGGAGGTCTCCATTTTTGCTGCCCAAGATTCAAATTCAGTCCGGAAGGCTGACAGGAGGGCAGAGACCTCAGATCTAGGAGTCTCTCCAAATGCAGTGAGAGTTGTGTTGGGGTGCTCCGGGACTGTAGGGGGAGCCACAGAGGGCTTTGACCTGGGTGCTGGGTCTTGATGGTTTAAAGGCATGGCAAGTGTCAGAGTCTCCATCACTTTCCAATGTTGCTGGGGGGGGGGCTTGTGTTGAGGGTCAGCAGGATCAGAAAGAAGATGAGTGATGTGTGCCATCATGGCAAGAGCGGAAAAAAAATGAGTGTTCTGATGTTTAAAGTCAGCCTGTCTGGGCCGGGCTTCCAAGGGGCTCAGCGGGCGTGTTTCACCATGCCTGCATAATCTGTGTTATTCCCCTCAGGGGTCTTATCTGCAGTGTAGATGGTCAGTGATCCCCCCAGAGGGAGGTCCACAGATGAGCAAACCAGTCCAGGATCAGTATGAAAAACTCTGCCGGGTGGACCATGATGGCCGCCGGCACTAGGCCCCAGCTTGTCCCATGTATAATTCACGCCCAAGATCGGTTCAGGGGACCACTGTTCACTGTCCCGGGGGGGTTTGGTAAAGGGTGAAATAAGTTCTTGAGGTGGGGAGTGCCCAAGCGACTTACAGATTTGTGTAGGAGGCTGGGTAGAGCAAGATGGCGGCCGGCTCCGGGATCCAGCAGGCCGTGACGGGAACGAGCAGCTGGAATCGTGCCCGCTCCGGTCTCCGGGGGGTAGGAAGGTGCCCAGGTAGGTGGAGGATTGTAGGTTAGGTGGCCCCCTAGAACGATGTCCCGATCGGAGCCAGATTAGGCCTCTGCGGCCTTCAAGATGGCGGCGGCCGGGCCGTGGAGGCCGCTACAGCGGCTCGAGTCTCGCCTCCAGTCAATTCAACCCTTAGTGAGTGGTCAGGGACTCAGGGAGTCTAGTAGGGTGGTCAGCTATGCTCACCAGCCTCGATAATAACAGGATGGCTGTGGATTAAAGTCTCGGCTTCAGGAGCTCCTCTCCCGCACGTCCAGCTCCGCCGACGCCCAGACACGCCCCCCAGATGCAATTTTTAATTTTGTGCAACAAATGCACAGCAAGGTGCAAATGTACTATGTAGCACTATTTTTTTTTTTTTTTAAACCAACAATGTCAACGCACTTTTTAATTTTGTGCAAGAAATGCACAGCGAGGTGCAAGTGTACTATGTAGTACTATTTTTATTTTATTTTTAAACCAGCAATGTCAACGCACTTTTTAATTTTGTGCAAGAAATGCACAGCAAGGTGCAAATGTACTATGTAGCACTAATTTTATTTTATTTTTAAACCAGCAATGTCGACGCACTTTTTAATTTTGTGCAAGAAATGCACAGCAGAATGCAAATGTACTATGTAGCACTATTTTTACTTTTTTTTAAAACAGCAAAGTCGACGCACATTTTTAATTTTGTGCAAGAAATGCACAGCAAGGTGAAAATGTACTATGTAGCACTATTTATTATTCTTTTTGTTTAAACTAGCAATGTAGACGCACTTTTTAATTTTGTGCAAGAAATGCACAGCAAGGTGCAAATGTACTATGTAGCACTATTTATTATTCTTTTTTTTTAAACCAGCAATGTAGACGCACTTTTTATTTTTGTGCAAGAAATGCACCACTGGCCGCAAATGTAGTATTTAAAATATGTATATTTTTTAAACCAGCAATGTAGGTGCACTTTTTATTTTTGTGCAAGAAATGCACCGCTGGCCGCAAATGTAATATTTTGCACAAAAAAAAAATATATTTTTTTTAAATTTGTCTAACTGCAATGTAAAGGCAGTATTTAAATATGCCTAAATGTTGCCAACTGAACTAACAGAACAGTAGTGTCCCTGACACACAAGCAGTTGCAAGTGCACTGCACTTGCAAAAATGGCTGCAAACGCCCACCTAACAAACAGAAAAATTGCTTAGGTTTTATATGAGGCACTTTGTTTAGCAAACAAAATGTACTCTAGCAAACAAAAATCTCCTCTAGCACCCACCCACCAATAAATCGCTGTTTTTAACAGATTTTCTAAAGCTAATCTGTCCCTCACAGCAGCAGCATTCTCTCCCTATACTAGTATGAGATGATGTGACATGCAGCACTACGTGACTCCAGCTTATATAGAGGCTGGGTCACATGATGCACTGGCCAATCACAGTCATACCATTAGTAGGCATGGCTGTGATGGCTTCTAAGGGCAAACGAGTGAAACGCTTGTTGATTGGCTGTTCTGCGGCTATTCAACAGGCGCGAAAAAGGCGCGAAGATAAATACCTGAACCCGGACTTTTTCTCAAATGTCCGGGTTCGGGTCACGGACACCCTAAAGTCCAGTACGAACTCGAACTTTACAGTTCGGGTTCGCTCAACTCTACAAATTCTTAACATCCTAAAGCTGGATTAATGGCAAAAAACAATATTATCAGGGACAAATCAGAATTCCTCCAACAAGAAAAGGGGGCAGAACCCCCCTAACAGTTACTGATATGTGAAACCAAATCCCATTACATTTGTTGCATCAATCCTTAGTAACCATATGAATCCCTGTTCATTAAAGCTCAGTAAAGACCCCCATATGCTCCAACAAACCGGTGACATAAGAGGTATTAAACTCACCCACCCCACATTGATGTTTATTCATTACCAACAAAAAGAAAAGAAAATAACATTGGAAAATGCCTAAATAAAGTTTTGTACATTTTTTATATTGTTCCTTCACAGCAAGTTGGTGCCAGGAGGGACCCCTGGCAAAGCACCTTGTTATCATATTAAACAGGACATGGACCTTTTTCCCACAACCCTGGCCCAGTGGTTGTGGGGGTCCATGGGTGGGGGGCTTATCAGAATCTAGAAAGCCCCAGTTGGAACTGCTATGCAAGATATCGTACCTGGTAAATGCTGGAGGCTCAGACAAAGGGCACAGGATGTGACCTCAACAGGCTGGAAAGCAGGATCTGACCCAATTTCCCTAGTATTGCTCATTAATGAGAAACTAAAGCAATTGATTTAATGGTTTCCCAAAGCAGTTACATTCAAAACATACTGTGAATGACAACTGTCATATTTGCTTTTGCTCTCAACCGAATATCAAGCCATCAAATGGCTGGTGTCATAACTGATCACATGTGCAGCAAACAGAAGATGGCAACTTCCTTGGTTGTAAAGTATAGGAGGATTTAGTCCTGCTTGAAATACTCCAAAGAGAGATGTCAATTGCAAAGGGGTGTTCCTGAACATCTTTGGCAAAAGAATAATTTACATACATACATGGACTGGTGTGATTCCAAGTCACCTCCAGCACAGGTAAGGCCTCAGTATTAATGATCGCTTATGCACAGCACAGGCTGACATGATGACCTAAAAGCTTATGTCGGGACTGAATGCAAGTGGAGAGCTTGGACTGGCAGTCACAATTGGGCAGTGCTTGGAATAGAGTTCACAGTGTCCACACAAGCATGTCTTCCTAACTGTCAGCACCACAATGTGTTTGCTACTGTTTTCCACCTTTGGCTGCAACCCCTGTTGTTTATGCTGGAATTTAACCTTGATTCGTGTGCAATATGTAAAATGACTATTCTGTAAAAATTATGAAAAACAAACAACACAGTATCTTTTATTGGTTGAAAACAGAAAAACTCACAAAATCCAGTGTAAGTCCATGTCATCGGTACCCTAAATGCTTTCAGTCTTTATTTGGCAGGTTCCACAAGATATTTTTGTTGAAACAACCAACCCCAATAGATTTCAACCTGAGCTACCTACAAGTAGCATGCAATTAAAAAAAACAAAAAAGCAAACATGATTTTGGAGGAAATACTTTTGGTTGATTATTTCATTACCATAAATTCGTATTTACTTAAATGTTTCCGCACCTCAAAATATTCAAGGGCACAAGTATGTGAAGCTCATTCCTTTTAAAAACCGAATAGAAAATTGCAAAAAAAAAAACATTTAATTACAGCTATATTTTTAGACAGCTCCCAGAAACTTATATTGGTATATGCTTTGTCTCTCAGACATCCAGATGTGAAATTAAACATTGATTATTAGATATACAAGGTGCAGTTACATAAGTGTGCTACTTACCAAAAATTATACATGTAAGGTTCATCTGAGGAAAATCCCTATTTTAGAAGTGGAATATATCAGTTATCTCAAACTGCAGATGGCTGAACAACGTCACACAAACAGCAGATGCCAGGTAACTACTATTTATAGTTTCATACTATTACTGGAGTCAGTTACCACAAAAAAGCTGATCAACAAAATAAGCTTTGCCATTGAAGTGGCTAGTTTCTGAGCATTAAAGAGGATTAGAAACCTCTAATTTGAAATTTACCAAAACAAGAACCTCAGGCACGGTTTTAACAGTATGATCAAAATCAATCAAGACTGCAAATTTCAAAAAGAACAGACTTTCTCTGAGCCGTACAAAAGAAATTAATCTTTGATGCCAATATTTAAAAAAATAAAATAAATGAGTGCTGCTCCAGAGCTATTCTTTATAGCTTTTTTTTCAGATAAAGTATGATCAATGGGGTCATGAATTAAAGGGGTATCCTGAGAAAAAAGGGAAATCCCTTTTTAATATGGGCTGCCTTGTGTAGTAACATTGAGAGTTTTTTACTTTCCAAAATCCGTAAGGCAGCTCTCAAATTTGTGCATTCACATACATTTGGGTGTGCATTGGGTGTGGTACTGCAATGCACACTACATGCACGTAACATGCATTGTCACTTATTTTCAATGGTGGTCCAATATACATACATAGACAAAGCAGGAAAAAAGTGAATGGAAATCTCTTCAACGTGGCTTCTTGGAAAAAATACATTTTTAGTAAAATGAGGAGGGTAAAATTTCTGCCACTGATAAAGGTAGTGAGGGAAAATTTTCTCAAAGCAGCCACAGACAGAAAGAAAACTATTCATGCTGAATATCAGGTTGAATGTTAAGCTGGAAGAGAGCTTTAAATATGTGCTGTTGATCTACTAAAGGCAAACACACTGTTGACTTTACAAGGGAAGCTGCACTTTGCAAGGCATTATCCCAGAGCTAAATGAATGAGGTGAAGCTCTGCTGACTAGCATCATCCAATCATATGCAAGAAAAAATGCATTTTTTTTTTCATTTTCCTGCACAGGATTGGGTAGATTTTGCAAAGTGAAATCACATCACATTCATTAAGCTCTTTGGAAAATTCCCTAGCACAGTGTAACTTTCCATTCAATGTGAACAGCCTATTTGCTCTTCGCAAATCAACCCTTATGGCTTTATAACAAATAAGATTGGACGGTTTCCTTGATATTACTGCATAAGAGTGGACAACAGTGGCGGCTGGTACTCCATTGATCAGGGGGGGCAGCAGACAGACATGACCATGGACCTCACCCCCCCTTCGCTCAAGCCCGCACCGTGCACCATACCCACACCCCCCCCGGTCGCCAGCTCACTCATCCTGTGCTGCCCCCGGACTGACATGTGGAGGCAGCGGCGGCAGCTTCCCCCCCTCAGTCTCCTCCATGTCCCAGCATCCATATCTGCCCTCCATCGGTCGGCTTCCCGTGTGTCTCCTCGGCATCCTGGCGGCCCTGTGTCTCCTCCCTCCTCCTCCTTCCTCCTCCTAGGCCAATAGGATGGCTTTTCCTTTCAGCCAATCAGGAAACGGGTCGGGAGGAAATTCGGTGTGACAATAGCTAATATTCTATATTAGATTAGGGGGGCAGTGCCGCTGCACCCCTAATGGACGGGCCGCCACTGGTGGACAAGCAGATGTAATTAACAGCAGCAGTTTCTGTATGTGCATGCCATATTACTCTGCGGTAGGGATGATTAACTAAATGTTTAGATAAAATGTAAATTTTACTAGTCTATCTTTCTACCCTTCTTTTGAGGCATAAATTTCTCTAAACATATAATCCTTGAAATTTATTTTTTTCAAGTGGAAAGTTTGTCGGTAACTTTGAAAGCACTAAAAAGTTTGATCTATCTCAACTCCTGCTTGCATTTTCTGCCCTGCTTCGCTAGGGAAATGCTTTCAGATAATGGCAACTTGGGCTGATACAAGTGATAACTTTTAGATAGCTCTTTGTGAATAGCTCCATTGTACAGCAAATCCCTAAGGCAACTTTGTTCCATGTCACACTTCCCTATCTGTGCAATGTGATGGTGATTTCTTTTGTCCTCTCTATACAGATATGTCCTTAATCGTATAATGCAGCAACAAGATTCTAAACCAGTATTTCTGATCAATATATATAACAGGGAAAATTCCAGAGAGATTACTTTTTTCCACAGTTTTATTGACAATCTATCTGCGCAGTCTTACTTAGATTATGGGCATGGATCTGAACCAGGCTATGAAGCTGTTAACCCTTTACCTTAGAAAACAAAGAAACATAAGGCAATATCTTTATATCCTAGCAGGAAATCATGAGTGAAAAGAAACAAAAGAGGATAGTTATGGATTTTTATCAGGGTGTTTTTGACAACCATTTCAAAAATCATATTTCTGCTTGATAGAGGTCCACAATTGCTGCTCTCACCTTTTCATCTGCCTATCCCCATGCACTAAAGTGTATACAAATGCAATGGCAATGACCCTGCCAGTAACCCTGAATACTGTCCTATTGAACAGATTTGGGCATAAAAATCTGTTGAAATGTGAACTTTGCAATGATATGTTTGGTAGAAGAGAATCAAATTGTCTAAAAATGCACCCCAGCTTAGAGCAGACAAAGACCCAATGAGTAAAATTTCATATAAACATTACCATGCTAATGTAATTTCAAAAATTGTATTTATACTTTAAATATGCAGATTTCAATAAAATAATAACGGTGAGCCTGCCATAACAGTCCTTGCTCAGTTATGGGGTGAAAATGCCATGTCCCAGTCTACTGCTCTACTGTGGTATTATTCTGGTATTACCCTGACACAAGTGCTTAACACTATCAGGTAACTTACCTTGAGCTCTGACAGGCAACTGCAGCTAGAGCATGTGCATATAGACAAGAAAAGCTGGGTAAGAATTGTAAGAAAATACAGTAAGGGAGGCAATAGCAAACTCCATCCTCCTATATCAGGAAGCATACATTTATAAACCACCTTCCTATGCATCAATATACAGGTATACTAAAATGTATGCATATATAACAAAATATAAACATCTATTTAAAAATGATTAAACTTGTGTAAAAAACAACTATAGTAACATCCATCCAAAACAACTGTAACTTTTACCTTTCTATTATGTTAATCAATACATGAACAAATTCCTGTGCTACCCACCAAATGTCAATAATATGTGTCAATTACTAATTATGTGTCAATTATAGAAACATTTACGAAGACAAGGAGAGGGGGGATCAAACACAGTCGAGGCCACCCACGATCGATATCCTTTGAGAGATCGGACTCGGAAGTGACTCAAAACGTCCTGAATGTGTAGGGGAGATCCTTGGATACTGCCGAACTGCCGCTACTGTCAAAAGTTTTGAAATACTGCCCTGACCATGATTTTGATATGTTTAGGACTATTTTAAACACTAATAAGCTTGCACATTCCCTCACTTTGAGGAAACATTTTGTTCATGAGCAGGATTTGTAAATGATTAATGAGCATGGTTCAGAATTGCAGGTGAGCGAGGGCGAGTCCAGTCCTATGACTTTAAGTTTCAAAGAATTATGAGCTGAGTGTGATCTACATGACCTAGCTGCGGAATCGGGTCCTCCTTCTGTAGAGCTGCTGGGTAGACATTCGGGCATCCTGTTCCATTCCGATTTCTACCCGGTCGGCTCTAGGGGTAAGGATATGGACCTACTCCTGCGATTAATTGAACAAGACTTGACCCGCCTTGCCTGTCGCTCTTGTTCTCCATCTGGTACAAATAACTTGAATGATACAGAAAGGGAAGCCTTAATAAAACTTAGTAATGACCATGGGATTGTTATAAAAAATTCTGATAAGGGGGTAAGGTGGTGGTGATGATTCAGAGTCGTATAAGAACAAGGCGTTGCGACAGCTGCATGACACCACCACCTACCTTAAGTTACAAGGTGACCCTACCAACAAGTTCAAAGCTGAGTTATGTGCATTATTGGACAGTGTGGTGTCCACAGGTCTCTTTAATAAAGAAGAGAGGGACATGTTAGTCCCGGATTCACCTATTACACCCGCGTTCCACCACCTTGTTTGGGAGACCCATTGTGGCCGGGATCGGCTCATTAAATGAGCGACTTGGGTGGGGGGCGTGGCCAGGACATGGAGGAGTGAAGACGTATCTCCTCAAAGCTCCGATTCACCGCAGCTACCGGCAGCTTTCCCGGGGGCAGAGACAGCTGAAAAAGGCACGGCGAGATGTCACAGCGCTGCCGGACAACATCTCAACCCCCACTGGCGGAGAAGGCGGAGAAGGGCTCGCTGGATCATTATTTCCCAGAGCCACGGCGGGCCAGGAAAGGAGGCCCCAAGATGGCGTCGACTCAGCAAGCCTCCCAGCACCACGAGGCCCCGTCATCTCCCCCTCAACGGTCGCAGCTCTCACAGATCCTATCTCCTAGACTGGTGAGTGCAGTTGACCCCCCCTCCTCCCCCGGATTGGCTGCCTCCCAGGACCAAGGAGCTGAACAGGCAGACTTGCTAGGGGATGGGGACTTGAAGCGCCATATTTGGTCGCTCCCCACTAGGGCAGACCTGGAACATTTTACTACCAGAATAGAGAAGGCCTTTGCACAGGATATAGCCCATCTGAAGTCTGACACCACTCATTTAGGTGGCAGACTGGAAACCCTGGAGCAAAAGCTGGAGGACTTCCTCCCACACATCTCAATGCTGCAGGAAAGGTGTGCTGCCCAGGAACAGAAAATAGATGCCCTGATATCTCAGATGGATGATTTTGAAAACCGCAGCAGGCAGGCTAACATACGCATCCATGGCCCACTAGAGGCAACAGCACCCAAAGATATAGTACCCACCCTGACCGGCATCTTTCGAGAACTCCTAGGCCTTCCAGACACTGCAGCAGTGGAAATAGATCATGCCCATAGGGCGTTGAGACCCCCCTCCCAGGATCCGGAAAACCCCAGGGACATTATATGCAAACTTCATAAGTACACATTGAAAGATCGCATCATGCAGAGGATGCGCAAAAGGCCCTGCTTTGACTTCGACGGGGCCCGGCTGTTCTTCTATCAAGACCTGTTGAGGCGCACTTTGATGCAGTGTAGAGCCTTGCACCCAGTTTTGGAGACCCTCCAGGAGCCCGGGTTGACCTACAGCTGGGGCTTCCCCTTTAGCCTGCAGGTGAAAAAAGAGGGTTGCCTGGTCATACTACGCACCAAGGATGACTTACCCTCCTTCCTTTCGGCCCTGGACTATGGACTTTCCGGACTGGAGGGGTCCCACGGACTTTCCGGTCTTGAATCTCCCACAGCCATGGCTGCCGGCAAAAACTAAGAGGCGATCTAGAGGCCGTAGGCGCCGTACTTCTGGGACTTCTCTGGACCCTTCCACCCAAAGAGACTAAATAGCGACAACCGGAGAAGGCATTTGCTTTCCCCATTTTTTTTTTTGGCTGGACATTCGAGATAATAGCCAACCCTAGAGTCCTGAGGTTGCTTACCCCTGAGGACCCCTCTTGGACACTTCTGGAGCTCTGGAGGGTCACGGTAAAGCCTTGACATAGTCCAAAGATGGATTCCCAGACTCCTGGTTTCCCCTCCTGACCCCTTCCGGGACCCAATAAACGCTTTGCTGAGGCGGTGGCAGGAGACTGGTCCCTTTGCCCCCCCTGAACTGGCCACTGTTCCCCTCGTAGGCCGCCCTTCTCAGGGACTGATTCCTAGTTGGAAGAATAGACAGAGATACCTGACCCCCCCTCCATTGGGGGGGGCGGGATCTTGGCCCGCAAAAATTGCCCTTGCAAGGGCAGCGGGCGAGTTCTGCCCAGCATATGTTGAAGTTTTACCATTATATGTTTTTGGTTTTGTTTTGTGCTCTAAATTGCTTACCTTTCTTTTCTCCTCTCTTTTTCTGTAAGGACTTCCCCAGGGAGCGCTGCCTACACCGCCGCCCGTGCCTGGGCCATCACCACCACATGGGACCTGCCATCCGGATGCAACCACCATGACCACCCTAAAGGTAATATCCTATAATGTTAGAGGTCTGTGCTCTCCAAACAAACGCAGTAAGCTCTGGATAGAGTTGAAGAGATTGAAAGCGCAAGTGCTGTTTCTGCAAGAAACGCACTTCACCCCCCCAGTCCACCCCTAGACTACCCACCCACGTGTTTAACCACTGGTTTCTTAGTACCTCCCCGACTCCTAAGTCGAGGGGTACAGCCATAGCTATTCATAAAACATGCCCCTTCCAGCCTTTAGCACACGAGTTAGACCCCCAAGGCAGATACGTCTTCCTGAAGGGACGGATAGCGGAGACTATATACACCTTCGCCACAGTGTATGCCCCCAACACTAACCAACTCACTTTCCTAGGAAACACCCTGGAGCGCTTGGCTGGGGCATCTGATCTTAGGGGGGGATTTTAATGTGAGCCCGGACCCCCAGCTGGATACCTCCCTTAGCCGACCTTCCCATTCGTTCGCCTTTCTTAAACGTTTTCGCAAAACAATCCAGTCACACCGGCTGTTTGACAGCTGGAGGATACTGAATCCCTGAGGTAGAGACTACAGCTACTACTCAAAGGTGCACGACGTATACACATGCATAGACTTTCTGTGGGTGGATGGGCACATCCTGGAGCTGCTGCGGGATGCATCGATTGGAAGCATGACCATCTCAGATCACACGCCAGTGGCTGCTACTATAACGGTGCTGCAAGGTGCACATCGGCCATGGTCATGGAGGTTGAATGAGAACCTCCTGGATGATCCCGCTGCGGTGTCTGGGGTGCCTGAGACCTTGGCCCACTATTTTAAAGGGAACTCCAATGTGGGAGTGGGGGAGGGCATGGTCTGGGAGGGACATAAGGCAGTGGTACGTGGCACACTGCTCTCCCAAGGGGCGAGGTGCAAGAAGGCACAACAGGTAGACTTGGATGCCCTCCAGAAGGCAGAGTTACAACACAAGCAAAATGGCCTTCCAGAGGACCTAGAGAGGCTGCAGGGGCTGAGGGAGCTTCTCTCCCGCCTGATGGACCGGAAAGTTTGCAAACAGACGGGTTATCTGTCTCACAGATATTATGAACATGGTAATAAGTGCAGGAAGATGCTGGCCAGGGCACTCAGGAAGCAGAGAACCCAGGCACAGGTCCAGAAACTCCGGTCCGTGGCGGGAGAGATGGTCTATCACCCCTCCAAGATTGCCACGGTGTTCCATGACTACTACGTGGACCTCTATGCGCTTCGTGGTGATCAGTCAGCATGGGGGGTGCCCGAGAGGCGTCCTGACATCCGGGACTATTTAGAAACTTCAGGCCTACCTTCCCTGTCGACGGAGCAAAGGGAGGCTTTAGAATCTCCAATCACACCGAATGAGATTGAGGCGACGGTCAAATCCCTGCCTAGCGGAAAGAGCCCTGGGCCAGATGGGTTCACTAAGGCATATTATGCCACCTTTCTGCCCATCCTAGTCGGGCCTATGTGTAGTTTTTTTAACTCTGTGGTTAAGAGCGGTCAGATCCCTCCTGAGGCGCTACTGACCCATGTTATGGTGCTGCCAAAGGAGGGTAAGTACCCTGCCTTGCCGCAGAGTTATCGCCCCATATCATTGCTGAATGCAGATGTCAAAATCCTGGCAAAAATATTAGTGAACCGCCTGAAAAACCTTATACCACAGACAGTGCACCCAGATCAGACAGGGTTTGTGGTGGGCCGAAAGGCCCGAGACAACTCCCTGAGAGCCATACACCTTGTGAACTGGGCCCTTAATAGCCCGGACTCGGGCCCATGCCTCATCCTATTAACGGATGCGGAAAAGGCCTTTGACCGTGTAAGCTGGCCCTTTCTGAGAGGGGCCTTAGAAACTCTGGGGCTGGGTCCGAGCATGATGACTTGGATTATGGCCCTGTACTCAGAACCCAGTGCACAGGTGAGGGTGAATGGCCTCTTGTCCCCGCGATTCGCTATCAGGAACGGCACGAGACAGGGTTGCCCCCTATCACCCCTCTTATTTGCGCTCACGTTAGAGCCGCTTTTGTGCACAATACGTGCCAACCCAGACATAAGGGGGTTGAGGGTAGGTAATACCGAGCACAAACTGTCGGCCTACGCGGATGACGTGCTTTTTTATGTCACCGAACCCCTGGTCTCATTGCCGAACCTCGTCAGCGAACTTCAACGCTTTGGCAAGCTCTCAAACTTCAAAATAAATGAGGCAAAGTCAGAGATCTTGCGGATCACACTGCCACCCCCATTGATTACCAACTTAAAGGCAGCGTTCCCCTTCGCATGGGCTTCCTCCTCTATTAGGTACTTGGTCATAAGGCTGACAGACAGATTTGAGACTCTGTACGAAAACAACTACCCTACCCTATTAGCTGAAATCAAAAAAGATCTCCAAACCTGGACCAAGACGGCCTTCACGTGGCTGGGACGTGTCAACATAATTAAAATGAATATTCTCCTGAGGGTGCTGTTCTATATGCAAATGGTACCTGTTCCTTTGTCGGCCACCTTCTTTTCTAGGGTGGCCAGCGTAATGTCAGAGTTTGTGTGAAACGCCCGGAAACACAGAATAGCCATGCGTATACTAAAACGCACAAAACAGTTAGGCGGACTGGGCATCCCTGATTTTCGGAGATACTACAGGGCCATTGCTCTACAAAGAATTTTGAACTGGCGGTTCCACACGAGCTCTTGGCTGTGGGTAGGACTGGAGAAGTGCCTGGCAGGCAGGGACCTAGCATATGCCCCGTGGCTGCCTAGAGAGAATAGAGGACTATCGCTTTCAACCTCTCCCTTGACGCACCAGGTACTCAGGGTTTGGGACCGGACGAACAGCATATATTCACTATCACCTTCTATGTCTCCGTTGGCCCCACTGGAAGATTTCCAGTGGTTCCCTCCGGGGGAGCAGAGGGGCTTCTTTGGAAAATGGGCGAATGACGGGCATGTATGCTGCGGCACCCTGCTGGAGGATGGCAAGCTCACGGCTCTTAGGGCCTGCCACGGTAGCTTTTCAATGCATTTCTGGAGACACATGCGGCTTACCAACTTTTTCGCCACCCAGGGCCATAACATTTGACGCATAGAGACCCTCACGCCATTCGAGTGCCTCTTTGTTGAAGAGGAGCCCATCCCTCATATGATCTCGGAGTTGTACCACTTCTTGGGTGCAGAGGGTCACCTTGCTAGGCCAGTCTATATTAGGGAATGGGAAAGAGACCTGGGAGTGGAGTTCTCCGAGGCACAGCTGGCTCACCTGTACCGGCTAACACATTCTTGCACTATTGAGTCCAGAACGCAAGAAACAAATTATAAGCTACTAACCCGCTGGTACAGGGTGCCGGCTAACTTGGCTCGGATATACTCCACAGTATCCGACTGCTGTTGGCGGGGCTGCGGACAGCGTGGCACGTTGCTGCACCTTTGGTGGGACTGTCCCACAATTCGTCCTTTCTGGGCAGAAGTCCGGGCGCAAGTAAAGACTTTTCTAGATATAGATGTTCCGCTTTCTCCGGTCCACTTTCTTCTACAGGTTCCCTCACTGCCGATCAGCCAGTACAAAAAGAGTGCTCTACCACATCTACTGAACGCAGCAAAGCGGCTGGTTCCTACATATTGGAAGCAGGCCCGTGTTCCTAGCTTGGAGGAATGGGCTCGTAAGGTGAGGGAGTTCAAGGAGGCAGAAGAGTGGGTGGCCATATGTAGGGGGAAAAGGGAGAGATTCAATGCTGTCTGGGCTAGGTGGTGCGAACATGCCGTAAGCTCGGACCAAATTACTTCTAGTTTGGAGGTGGCACTATTGGAGCTTGCACAGCCCTCTCTCAGAGACCGGAGAGCTGCAGACCCTAACTAACTAATTAATTGAACAAATTCCTTTGAACATCAGGAGAGGAGTACCATGGGAACCCTGTGGGGCTGGTGGTCGGCGAGGGCGGTTGTTTATTAATCGCTAGCAGAATCCAGGTTAGTTCTCAACGGGATGTCCTTCCATATCTGTTCTTCGCCTTTCTAATTTCATTTCTTCTCTCTCCTTCTCTTTCTTCCTTATTTTCCTTCATCTATGTATATCCAAAAATGCAGCGCTTGAAATGTCCAACAATAATATTAAGAGATGATGCAGGAAGAGAAACTGAAGGAGATCCCAGCACCCAAGTTCAGTGTGGAAACATTAGCACACCACACCACAGTGAGCAGCCAAGCTTCTTAACAGATAGCCACTATAGCAACGCTTGAAAAGATTATACTCCTTATAGTAGTGACATCCAATCCTCCAGCTTTGAAGTCAAGATATCTCCCTCATAAACAGTGACACCGAATAGTTATTTAAACCAGTACACAGATAATCTTGCTTCCCAAAACAAACCTCCAATCATCCAGCCCAAGGCTAATCATCCATTGCAGACAATACCTCAGCAACCAGGGACAAAGCATAATCCAAAATAGTGAAGCCCGTTTTGATACAACATATATTTATTAGAGATAAAATACTCACATTTAGGTAAGAATTTCAAGCCAGGTATATAAAATCATAAACCGCCGTTCAGGAAGCGTGCTGGGCATGACGAAACGGTCAGCTAACGCGTTTCATTCAATAGAATGTCATCAGAGGCGTGAACGTCCGCCCACAGCACACTTATATAAATACTCTCTAACAGGAAGTTGTATGTGGAACGCACGGCGTCACTGCCGATGCGTGCCACAGGCAGGAAACAGAAGTATGAACACCTAATCACTGCCAGTCATGTGTTGATTCATTCTGAAAGCAAGGAAGCGATACATAAAAAAGCCTCAATGTGGCTCTGGTATGATAAATGAATATCCAAATTTCACATCGCCCCCTAGCTTCAGGTAAATACTTCACAACCATCCGACTTTATTAAAAACGATAATTATATTGCCTCTAAAGATGTACATAATAACCAAAAAATATTATAAATTATAAATAAAGTAGAACAAATGAATTATAATATAAAAGATCTCCTATAATAAAACTACAGCAGGAAATCAACATCTCATTAATTTCCACCTACGGCCATAGAAATGGCCTCCTCTGTATATAATATGGAAACTGAACAGCCAAGGAATAAAAATCTTATCAGAAGAAAAAAACAAAATAAAATAAAATATCAATATAATCAATACTGAATACTGGAGTTGACTGGGACCAACTGTTATTAATAAAACAGTTGACGTCCCAGTCAACATTCAACCCAAAGGGAGTAAAACTCTTGAGGTCATAGATCCAGCGGGTCTCAAGTCGCGAAATCTCTCTCCTCCCACGCCAATGAGGTGTGAGTCTGTCTATGGCAAGGAAAATAGTACCCGCTGGATTTTTTTGATGATACTCCAAATAATGTCTGGAAACAGAGTGTTTGGGAAAGCCTTTCTTAATATTGGCCACATGCTCACCCACCCTGACACTCATGGTCCTGGTGGTACGACCAACATAGTGTAACCCACATGGGCAGGTGAGCGTGTAGACCATGTTCCGTGAGGAACAAGTAAGAAAAGTCTTAAAGGCATATTCCCTACCGGTGACATTGGACCTAAAATTGGTGATCTTTTTGTCCCTAACCTTGTTGAGCACACAGATCTTTCCTTCATCTATGTTAGTATCTTTAAACGCAAAAGTGGTTTACATACGATAAATGTTACAACATTGCTTGGCTAGACAGTATGATATCTGGCCTGGTGAGTGTGCTGTAGCACTAACGACCCTATACTGCCAGAGATAAAGCTCCCCTCCTCCCCGGTAGGGGAGACGGGGACTCCGGATGGGGGCTCCACTCTGGTTGGGGAGGGTATGATGAAGGTACTGTGTGCCCCCCTCTCCGCTGGAGTCTACTGGGTCGGTGACATGCCTACCTGGAGGTGCTACACTGCTTACATGGGCAGGAGGCAGGGGTCGGATAGATTGGCTGAGTATTCCTGCTGAAGCTGTAACACTCCCCAGGCCGCTACAATGGGTTACTTAAGGAGGAACACGGTCTTAGGCCGCTGCCTCCTGAAACTGTCTCTCTCTCTTTTTGCAGAGTTTGCTATGTCATGCAAAAAAGAAGGTGTTGTAAATTATATGCTTGAGTAATTTATTTGTGCTAAAATAAAGATTACTTAAAAAAAAAAAAAATGAGCGACTTGGCCAGTGGCTTGACCATCAATTACAGCCCCTGATGAAAGGGTTACCCTGCTACCTTAGGGACACAAAGCATTTATTAGCTGATCTGCAGGATTTTAAATGGAAGTCGGAGTATGTGTGGATCACCTGTGACGTCACCAATTTGTATTCCTCAATCCCACACACATTAGGTATTCAAGCTGTATCCTATTTTCTTAAACACCACAGCACATTATTTGATTCATCAGGAAACCATCTTGTTGTGTCTTGAGTATCTTCTTACTCATAATTATTTTGTGTTCGATGGGGACTTCTACCTCCAGAAGTGCGGGGCCCCTATGGGGGCTAAGTTCCCCCCCCCCCTCGTCAACCTTTACATGGGTTGGTGGGAGAGGTCCCGCATTTTTGGGGCTGGATGTCCCCATCGAGCCAAAATTCAGTATTTCTGTCGCTATATTGACGATTTGATCTTTATCTGTCATAGAGACATTGGAATATAGAGTGGCTACACTATCTAAATTACAACCATTTGAATTTGGGGTTTACTGGTATGTTGGATCCAATTTCCATAGTATTCTTGGATGTCACTTTGGAAGGGGGAGATGGTCGTGTATTGTCTAAGCTCTATAGGAAACCGTCCGTGGGTAATTCTATTCTGAGAGCTGATTCAGGCCATCCCAGACATCTCATTAGGGGAATACCCATCGGACAGTTCCTTAGACTTAGACACATTTGTAGTGAGGAGAATGATTATAATCAGGAGGTTTGCAAAATGAAACAGCGGTTCTTGGAACGGGGCTTCCCTGAAACCACCATTAATAGGGCAATACATATCGCCAACAGTACCAAGAGGGTTAACCTCTTCCGAGATAGGCGCTTACATAGACGTACAGATGGGATACAGGATAGACATAACATTCCTGTGTTTACTACTCCCTATAGTGTGGAGTTCAACTCCATTAGGAGAATTGTTAACAGATTTGATGAGCTTTGCTCATTTAACAATCTGCTTTACATATTTGATTGATTGTAACCACACCCGTTATGTTTGTACGTATATAAACCTGTTATGTGTTCCATTAAGTCAGGCTACGAGTAAGCACCAGCCCAAGGTGTGAAATGTGTTAGCTG
Source organism: Glandirana rugosa (assembly GCA_018402905.1). Taxonomy (NCBI): domain Eukaryota; kingdom Metazoa; phylum Chordata; class Amphibia; order Anura; family Ranidae; genus Glandirana; species Glandirana rugosa. The sequence goes on along the minus strand of BLSH010286071.1, from coordinate 3,014,708 downwards.
GGACTTGTGGGTAGTCTGAGCTGTACCTGTACCTTCGTTTAATAAAGCTACAAGATTGGATTTGAGTGCGGCTGTCTAGCCTTTGTTCCTGTCTATATGTGTCAATTTCCTGCTGCTGCTAGCATTGACCATGTGTTCATTCCCACATCCCACAAACATAAAAATAAACAGCAAACATATACTATTGTGATTCTATGACCAAAAATTATATATAGTGCCAAAATTATATAAACAACATATAATATTTAAAAAAAACAAGTAAATTACATATGTGAATCTGTTGTGCACCACACCACATAAGGTCCATGCACTTGTGATAAATCTTGTATTCTCTCAGAGCAAATTGTACCCACAACTTACATTGCTATAAATCCACAGGATTATTTCACATACTGTATGCTCCACCTTCGTGCTCGCTTGGCCCTTACCTTCCGCATATGACCCATATAATTCGGGTCATAAAGCGCTTGGGTATATATGTAAGAGAATATCTAATAGTTAGTGCTCCCTCTTCCTTCCTTAGACGCTTCTGGAGTTAATTGGGTATGTGCCCCTTTAAGAGCTCGTGGACCCACTGCTTAATGTTCATTCACCACACTATAGTGTAGTACATTGGAAAATACCACAAACGTATTAAAATTGCCCTTAGAGGGTTAAAAGACAATGTCACATATATCACAAAGGTTTACTGTAAAAGGGGCAACTGTGACGTCAGACATATATGCAAACTGGAAATGGATGCCCGGAATGGCTTTTGCAGTACAGTAAACCTCTGTGAGTGATGAAATATGGTGAATGAACAACAAGCAGTCACAGTACATGTTGGCATTCCTGGTTATCTGTAGCTCCCCAGTGCCAGCAGCACTTATGCAGCCCTAGACCATGACACTCCCACCGCCATGCTTGACTGTAGGCAAGACACACTTGTCTTTTTACTCCTCACCTGATTGCCGCCACACACGCTTGACACCATCTGAACCAAATTTATCTTGGTCTCATCAGACCATACAACATGGTTCCAGTAATCCATGTCCTTAGTCTGCTTGTCTTTAGCAAACTGTTTGTGGGCTTTCTTGTGCATTATCTTTAGAAGAGGCTTCCTTCTGGGACGACAGCCATGCAGACCAATTTGATGTAGTGTGCAGCGTGTGATCTGAGCACTGTCAGGATGACCCCCCACCCCTTCAACCTCTGCAGCAATGCTGGCAGCACTCATACATCTATTTCCCAAAGACAACCTCTGGAAATGACGCTGAGCACATGCACTCAACTTCTTTGGTCGACCATGGTGAGGCCTGTTCTGAGTGGAACCTGTCCTACTAAACTGCTGTATGGTCTTGTCCACCGTGCTGCAGCTCAGTTTCAGGGTCTTGGCAATTTTCTTATAGCCTAGGCCATCTTTATGTAGAGCAATAATTCTTTTTTTTCAGATCCTTAGAGTTCTTTACCATGAGGTGCTATGTTGAACTTCCAGTGACCAGTATGAGAGAGTGAGAGCGATAACATCAAATTTAACACACCTGCTCCCCCATTCACACCTGAGACCTTGTAACACTGATGAGTCACATGACACTGGGGAGGGAAAATGGCTAATCAGGCCCAATTTGGACATTTTCAGCAAATGTACACTCTTATACAAGCTGTACACTCACTATTTACATTGTAGTAAAGTGTCATTTTTTCAGTATTGTCATGAAAATATATAATAAAATATTTACAAAAATGTGAGGGGTGTACTCACTTTTGTGAGATACTGTATATTGAATGATCTATTTTAACAAAAAACCCATGCCACAGTGTATTTAAATTATAAGCTGCTTCCCCAGTGTAATTAAATACACTTGTTACAAATCAAATCCAATAGGGGATGCCCCCTATAGTTTTTGATACTCGTTGAGAGAACCTCCCCAGGATATAGGGGTTGATTCACTCTCTTTAGGTCATTCTGGCTGGTTGTTTCCTGGAGGTATGTTATTTGATGTCATATTGAATTCTCCTTTCCCATTCTTGGGTTATTATTCAAAAAGACTGAAGTTTTCAGTTGATTTTCATTTATTCATTTCAAAACTTTTTTTTTTTACCTCTCATTTCTCAACGTACTCCCTTCTCTTGCCTTTTTTTGCCATTTTCTTTGGCCATTCCAAATACCTCATTAAGCCCGTGCTTTATGCGTAGCCAGGTGGGGACCCATATGGGTTCCAATTAAGTGGGTGTTTGTGTATTTTTTTTGTGGAATATTACCACTTTCAGCTATGTAATTTGCCGGTATTTTTGTTTATATTGGGGCACTCAATTTATAATTTTCTATCATCAGGTCGGGGTGGTCCCTTTTTGGGGATTGCTCTGTGGTTAAGGATCTTCTAACATTCATATCTTGAATATATTTTCATTAGTCTGTACAACCCTGTAGCAGTCAATATCTGAGCGTTCTTTCTATTGAGTCTAGATACCAAAAGTGAAGTGCAATACATGACCAATCAATAATTAAATCAATCAAAATGACATAAAATATGTGAGGTGTTTATATAAAAGCAATGGCTCAGATACAATCAAATCAAAGGTAAAATTGGTAGGTCAATATCAACTAATAGTAATAACGGTTCGGGTATCACCCTTAGGTGGCCACCAGTAAACATTTAATGCCAACAGTTTATCAACATGAAGTTCAATATCGAAATAGTTCATCAGTGTAAGAATATGTAAAAATAGTTCATCAATGTAAACAATGTCTGATAACGAATAACATCAAAGTTAGTATCTTCTTAAATAATGGTGCTCATAAAGTGCCAGGTGCTCGTAAACCATCAGTGGGGGCTGGTGCTGTGGAGTGCTCCCCTCCTCTTATTCCCGCACTCATCAGAAATTATGGACTTCCATGACAGAAATCATAAACACTTGTAAGGCTGGGACTTTTAGTTCCACGGGGTCCACTCCTCCCAACAGACACTGCTCCTCAATAGGTTCACCAGGCCTCTCTGCTTACCACTCCCAAAAGTACAATCCTGCTTATGCTTATGGTAGAAGGTCTGCTTTGATGATAGAGGGGAACAATGCAGTGTATCTAGAGGGCATTTACCATGCACATTTTGATAATTGTATTAATATGGATTTTAATAATTGTTTATTATAAAATATTCATGTTTTTATAATGTTGTTGTGAGTCCAAACCCTGGGGTTTTGAGCATGTTAAAAATATTTTTTCCTTTCTTTTGTCCTTTTGCTCATCCAAGGAATTGCCAGAGCCACCTGTCCCCACCAAGCACTTAGGAGTCTACACAGCAGTCCAGGCACTGTTTTGCAGCTAGCATGCTGACAGCACCAATCTGTTATCTACCCTTTGGCAGAGAAAGTTCACACACTTGCCTTGCCTGACACATTTTCAAGCTGGTGGAGCAGCAATTTCTGCTGGTGTACCTTGACGTTCATGATCTTGTTTGACAGCCATTTCAGGTGGTTATACCCTGCCAGTTTTTGCCTGGCTGAAATTCAGTGGCAACACAAACTGCCTACCAGCTGCCTAATATGCTCACACACTGGAACTAGTCCTTGGTGATGCTGCAGCAGCTAAACTTGCATCTGTATGTGTGGCCTGGGCTCCCTGCTCGCAGGGGAAAAGAACTCACACAGAGACCGGTTGATGAAGCAATGTACTGTACATTAATGTGGTAATGTTGAGAGAACAGCAAACAGTGCAGACATGGCCACACTGGACCAGACACTTACAGTAATCCAGGCAAGGAGTAACGATGCACACGGTAGACACCTGACAGCATCCAAGGGAGGAAGCGGCTGTAAGGCAGACTGGCACAGAGGCCCCTAAGGAAGGCTACTGCTCGAGGCACAATGACAGTTCCTACCACATACCTCTGCCACAGGACCCTGATATCATGTTAATCTGACTGCCCCTAACCAGCGGGAGATCTGTCCCTGACCTACCCACTATGCAGAATGCATGGAAAAAGCAGTGAGCCAGCACTGCCCTCACTAAAGATGGCTGCTGAGGGCATCCAGGGTTGCAGTGTCCAATCAGACAGCTGCTATCCTGATGACAAGTATGGAGGCTTTAGAAGAACAATTTTCCTCTTATCCTCTATTACCCTCTTGTTGCAGTGCTACGAAACAGCACTACCAACAGCCAGGAGGCTGCACTGCATCTGCTTACACATCAATGAGATTATTTGTTCAAGTAGGAAACAAGGATGGGCTTTGGGGACCTAGGCATCAGTGTCTCCACTCTCAGGATGCATGTACTCTCGCCATTCAAAGATGTAACAAGAATTGAGAGCCACGACAAGGTGGGGATCTGTAACACAACATTTCCAGCATTCATACTGGAGGAAACACTGTGTGGTGTAATAGACTGGGCCACAAGGGTACAGCAGCAGGAGGAAGAGGAGGACACCCTGGTGTCTCAGGGCCTGCTTTGTTCTTTACAAACTGATTATGTCCTTTTGAGGCAGCACTAGGACGAGGAGCATGAGGAGGAGGAGGAAGGTCGAGATGACAGCAGTAAAGAGAATGAGAACATACAGCAGGCATCCAGGGGTACATTTCACCCCATCCAATCCCTGAAAGTTGTACATGGGTTGGGTGATTTTTTTTTACTTATCCTTTTCCTCAGCATCCCAAGGACTCAGGTTCCTCTCCTTTCAGAAATTTGTGGTGAATGGACTCATTCATGCTGCAGTGCTTGGGCAAGGACCCCAGGATTTCGATTAACAAGAAGGGCGACCTTTACTACTTGACCACCCTCTTGGATCTATGTTACCATGGGAAAATTCCAGAACTTATCCTGCCATCACAAAAGAGAGCAAAAAAATACACAATCTGAAAGAGGTACTGTGGAGGAACCTCTTAACTGTCTTTTCCAGAGAGTGGCAAGATCCCCTTTAATGGCCAACATGGCCTTAGAACAAATGACCCCTTGACTTTTGGGTGTTGAGAATGAACCAACGGCTCAAACTTGCCTAGTATCCAATTGATCTGCTTGGTTGGCCTGTGGCCAGTGCGCTTTCAGAGTGGGCATTTAATGCAGCAGATAGTTTTGTGACAGAAAGAAAAAAATGAAGATAAATATATGGCTCACCACACCTCATCATCAACAGCACAAAAAATGTCATAGCAGCAATACCTAGACTTCAAAATTAAATTATTAGGGATTTTTTGAAGATTCACAGATTCGTGTTATGTGCAAGGAGGAAGTTTGATTGTTTTTCATTGTGCTATATGCACTTTTCAGCTATAAGGTGGTCTGTATTATCATGATTTCATATGCACATGCTTGACTTTATCAAAGATTTAGCAAGCTTTACCTCAAGTTTTGTGGCAGCTGGGCCTTGTCTGCTTCTGTTTCATAAACGCTGATTTATGCACTTATCATTTCTCTGTGTGGAGACCAAGAATTACAAGCTATGTTTCATCCAAGAGAAAAGTTTTTTTTAAAGAGTCAATCAACTGAGTTATGTATACGAACCATTTTCTGGATGATTACAAGTGTATTTGACTGATTTCCCCCTTATTATTGTTTTTCTGGAATGGTATCTATTATTAACATATTTGTGTTATACTGTATGTTGAAGGCAACCTTATGTAGCTGTGGAGATCTTTGTGTGTTTAAGTTTAGTATTTAATACATTTTAGCAGCCGTCTACGTTGCTATTTTAGTAAAATAAAGAGTTTCCATTTTGTGATTATAATTTTTTTTTGTTTGTTTTTCTTTTTGTAGTAGTTTTCTAATGGCAAGACCCTAAACTTTAAGTTCTTGTTTATTCACTTTGTATTAGAAAAAAAAACTGCGTGTCCCTAGACACAGTTGGCTGGCTCACTTTTATAAAAAATAAACCAGTAATGAGTATTAACTCTTTCACTGCCAGCAATGTACTGTATTATTTACGGTAGCACAGAACTAATTCCAGCTGGCCAACTCAGTAAGTTTTACATCCCTGGCATTTGTCCTTCTGCTATAAGCAGAAGCCTGCTGGTGATGTGCTTCCCTATGTTTCCCCTGCTTCCTTATGCTTCCTTATACTCCACATTCCCCAGCCACTCTGCAGTGCCCTAATTGCTCCCCTCCAATCTTATGTGCCCCCTCCAGCACTGATCCCTTGCAGCACCACCAACCCCCCCCCCCAGCACAGACTCCCCCCCACACAAGTAAGTCCTTCTTCGACTACCCCCCCTCAGACACGACCCCCCCCCCCAACCACCACGACGTTCCCTAGTCACGACCTCCCCCGTGTATTCTAACCTCCCCTCGTTAATCCCGTGACGTCTCACCGACCC
>BLSH010286071.1:2936135-2948998 GCA_018402905.1 Glandirana rugosa | reverse complement strand
TATTTTCCCTATCCCCATTTATTTGTAGGGCACTTGCCCTAGTTTGAAGATGATTTTAGAACAGTTATATGGCTTCTACCGTTAATTAATACTTTTCAGACACAGTTTGAAGATGATCCACATTCACCTCCATTTTTGCTTTTTTTATGTTTTTATTTTTTTAAAAATATTTAGTTATTTCCCTGTCCCCATTTTTTGTAGGGCACTTGCCCTACCCTTACCCCCATTTTACTTCCTTTTGCAGCCCTCTGGGGCTTTCCAGGACTTTCCTACAGCCATTTTTGTGCCTAAAAGTTCGGGTCCCCATTGATTTCAATGGGGTTCGTTGTCCGTGCGATCGTTCGGGTTCCGTCCGGACCCGGACCCGGACTTTGTCCCGAAGTTCGGACGGACCAGCAGAACCCGAACTTCCAGGTGTTCGCTCAACTCTAGTCATAATTGTTCAAAATAATTTTTACACTACCTTGACCACCAATTTTGTTTTACAAAACATACTGCGATGAATTTTCACCTTTACACATATAAAAGAGATTCAGGGTGGGGGGAATATTTTAATTTCACCTCAAGCAGCAAAATCACTGGAACAGCCTCAGGAAGCTCACATAGTGTACATGCGTTATTAAAGCATGGAGAGCACATTATTTAAATCTCTAATAAATTGGTTAAGTACTAAAATTAACAGAATAAATCAATTCATCATAGTTTACCATTGCCTGTAGGTATACAAGATACAGCTAATAATTAATTAAGCAAAACAGTTTTGCGTAAATGTGGAAAGAACCACACCACACTCTGATTAATATTGTGTAAAAAAGCATGTTTACAGTAACTGAGCACTGAAATTAAATATGATTATGCACTTTTTTCAATCTTGGCTGCTTGTGATTCATCTAGTGTAGTGCTATAAATTAGCAGTGAGGAAAAAAAACAGATTAGCCGCTTGCTTGGAATCCATCTATAAAGGTGCCCCTAAGTGACTGCAGAGATAATAGCCACAAATTAGCTAAACAATATCATATGAACACTAAAACCTTCTAAATTGTAGAGCAAGAAAAACAGTTATTATAACCTAAGCTCTAATGAACATTTTAAATGGCATAAAAGCATAGAAAGCATATGGGTCTTGTTGAATTTTGTAAACTATTAATAATACTAAATACCTCAGTTTCCCATTTCCCAAATAGGAAACAAAGGACTCCGTTATGAAGGTTAAAAATAGCTCCAGTGGCAGTGGCTTGGAACTCCCTGGGCAGCACTTACAGCCAATAACAACACAGCCAAATGAAGGCATTTTTATGCAAAGGATCATAATATCCAGCATCAACGGCTGAGTACAGTAGCAGTGCTATAAATCTTCCAGCCTCTCAAAGAGCTATTAATGTTTGTAGACACTTTAAGTGATGATTTCATAATGGTTTCCCATCTATCTATGGCTTCGCTGTAGATGAGGGTCGTTTGGTTAATCTATGTTTCAGTCTTCATTGCCTTTTAACTAGCTTTTAATCAGTAATTATTGCTGAGTTGCAATGGTATGCCATACTCCCGTTCTACGATCCCCGGAACAGTGCCAGTCAATATGTCATGTCAATTAGTTTGTGGTGCGTGGGTTGACATGGGTTGGTGCCATTTCTAGAACTGGTTAAAGGTATATTGCTACCTACTGATCATTTTCTTTTCATCTTGACTTTTTTGTCTATAAAGTGTAAAGACTTTCAAGAATCAAGATTTTCAACATACACACATATACAGTATCTCACAAAAGTGAGTACACCCCTCACATTTTTGTTTTTATTATATCTTTTCATGTGACAACACTGAAGAAATGACACTTTGCTACAATGTAAAATAGTGAGTGTACAACTTGTATAACAGTGTAAATTTGCTGTCCCTTCAAAATAACTCAACACACAGCCATTAATGTCTAAACCAATGGCAACAAAAGTGAGTACACCCCTAAGTGAAAAGGTCCAAATTGAGCCCAATTAGCCATTTTTCCTCCCTGGTGTCCTGTGACTCATTAGTGTTACAATGTCTCAGGTATGAAAGGGGAGCAGGTGTGTTAAATTTGGTGTTATCGCTCTCACTCTCTCATACTGGTTACTAGAGGTTCAACATGACACCTCATGGCAAGGAACTCTCTAAGGATCTGAAAAAAAATAATTGTTGCTCTACAGATGGCCTAGGCTATAAGAAGATTGCCAAGACCCTGAAACTGAGCTGCAGCACGGTGGCCAAGACCATACAGCGGTTTAACAGGACAGGTTCCACTTTGAGCAGGCCTCACTATGGTCGGCCAAATGGCTGTGTCAGCTTAGAGGCCCTGCACATCATCACCTGTGTGCTAAGTATCTTCCCTCTGTAGAACTGGTACAAAAAGGAAACCCCTTGTTTGTGGGACTTTGAAGGTGGTGGTACAGAATACTCTTACACAAGCATATAGTTAAAAACACATATATTTATTGCACATAAATCAATTTATAAAATATGCAAGGTAGAAAACAAGTATGAATGTCACTGTATCAACTGTTAAGAACATCACAACATTACCAATGTGTATTGTACACATCAACAGCTATAAGTATACAGAAGATGGTCAACATTCCACACTCCTATACAAAGGTAAAGAGCTTGACGCGTTTCAGGTTCAAGCCTTTCGTCAGCGGCTTATTTGTAGAACATGTTTAATATAATTAATCTAATGAAAAAGAAAACACAATAAGGTGAATACATGGTATAATGGCACAGAAACACAGATGCAAAGCGCCCAGGAAGAGAAAAAAAAAACCCAACCCACCAGCTAGCCATTGTCAATAGTCTGAGATTATCCACACAAAATTCCTAAATGGCTGGTAAGTCTTACCAATGTATGGACTAAAAAGTGCCTTCCTGTTTGCGTCTCAAACAATTCTTCAGCAAGATTAGTGCAAAGAAAAGAAGTAGAAAAGTTGAGTATACAGCTCCTATACCCATGTAACGGAAGAAGCCACAATACAATTTCTTTATAATTGTGTCTGTGTTAGAAAGAGAAACAGAAGAATATAATCAGGTACAGACACCTTAAAAGGTAAGACCGTCATCAGATATTCAAATAATATCCCAAAACATTAAGAATAAAAATAGACCGCTCCCCCAGGTGGGTAAAAAAGTCAAATAAGGTGCCTAATATCTTACTGGAGCGTACCTCCATGTGTGTATTCCACATTGCTACAAGACAAACAGAGAGTGGGGGATGGAGAAAGGCAAACTAATACTGACCGTCCCAAGGTCCGTTGTCCAGGCCAGGAGGGAGCACACCGGAAACAGGGGGGGGGGGTGACCCTCGATCATATCCTCAAACAAACCCCCCAAGGCATTATTTTATGAGAGTAGGCTGTGTTTTACCAGAGGGGGTGGCGGGATTGACCGCTTAAGCCTCCCTGTGGGCAATGCCTAATGAAAATAATAGCACAAAACACCAAACTAGTATACAGGATATCTCTCATAGGTAATGATCTGTATGTTGTAAAGTATCTCTAACCGTTTCTCAAAAACCCCCAAATTTTTCCTTCTCTAATGTCCAAGCCTCATGCCGGTCTTGCAGTAACGTACCTGACATTGACAGCAGATGTCCGCCCGCACACGTAGTCACTCTGGCTTGTCGTGTATCAAGTGAAGGCAGAGTGGTGTTTATATATCGTGTGCGGATGCCGGCACATGCGCCATGCAGTGTGCGATTGGCACCTCTAATCCTCATCATCTTCAGTCGCCCTATGTTGTGCACCCAAAGACAGGAGGAACAGCAAACCACAATGGGGGCAGGTCCCCCTGATGTGCTTATCTGACCTCCTAGGAGACTAGCACGGCCCACAGGTACCACGGAGGTAGCGCACTGTCTCCATCCACTGTCCCCAAGCAGGGACAGACTGGAGTGGGGAGTCGCATAATCCCCCCCACTAGTGGGAGGGGGGAGCCCAGAGGGACAGACGGTGTGCCCTGCCCAGCTGCAATGTCGGAGCCAGCCATGCCCCAGACCTTGTACATCCGGTCAAAAAATAAATAAAAAAATAAATGTTTTCCCCCTTTCCCCTCCTCTATATTGACATGTTAATACATGTTACAATATTTACGATATTTAACAACATCTAGGACCGTAAGACCTCAATGGGATCGGAACAGGGAGCTTCATGACAGCCCCACTACTGGGGGGTTGGGTGGTGGCAGGCCCACTCTGCAAACTAGCAGAGTGGGTCAGCCATGTCCCTCCCATCCCCCCGAAGTGAAGCCCTTCAGGAAGGGGCGAAAACTGGCCGAACTATTTAAACCCGGTGGTTTTGTTGCTCCCAATGACACTATCCACCGGGTTTCTCTTTGTAGGAGAACTTTATCCATGTCCCCCCTTCGGTGATTAAAAAGTACCCTGTCTAAAATGACAAAGCTGATCTTAGGGAAGATTCCTTTATGGGCATCCCGTACATGTCGTCCCAGGGGAAGGTCTGGATTACTTTTTCTCATGCCTAATATATGTCTAGAGGCCCTTTTATGGAATTCTTGTATTGTCTTTCCCACATAGAAAGCTCCGAAGGAACAGGTTAAAAGATAAACTACCCCCTCCATCCTGCAAGTTGCAAAATGGCGGGGTCTGTGAATCTGACCATTCGGCAGTTTGAACTTGTGGTTAGTGTTCATAAAATGACAACACTTACACCCCCTGCACATAAATGTCCCCTTATGTTTACATGGGTCTCCTCTCTTAGTGCCTTTATATTCACTCTGTATGAGACAATCTCGCAAAGATCTGGATTTGCGAAATGTAAATTGTGGATTATCAGAGAGAAAGGGTTCAAGATTAGGATCCGTCTTAAGGATCTGCCAATGTTTGGCCACAATTTGTCTAATCCTATAATGCTGTTTAGTATAGGTGACAATGATCCTATTGGGGTTTGATTGAGTTGTACGTCTTCTCCTACTTGATTGGCTGTACCCAAATAATAATTCATGTCTAGTTTTTATTTTTGCTTGTTTGAATGCTTTTTTTCAGAGTTGAATTGGAGTTTCCCCTTTGTAAGAGTCTCTTTTTTAATTTATTTGATTCTTCCTGAAAGGTTTGTTTGTTAGAGCAATTACGGCGAGGCAACAAATATTGCCCATATGGTATTGATTTCACTAGATTCTCTGGATGGGAGCTCGTAGCATGGAGAATTTGATTCCCTGCTGTTTTCTTTCGAAACAGGGTACTTTCTAATTTGCCCTCTTCTCCTTTATAGATGACCACATCTAGGAATGTCAGACTTGTTTTGTCTGCCACCACCGTGAACTTCAGATTTAGGTCGTTATTATTCATCGCCAGTAGGCATTGATCCAAAAGTTCCCTGGTGCCCCCCCAAATGAGGAAAATGTCATCTATAAATCTGAACCAGGCCCAAATAGGACCGGTAAGTTGACTCAAGTTTTCGTTCGATAGGAATGACATCTCCCCTTCCCCCAGGTACAGATTGGCGTAGGATGGGGCACAGCATGTCCCCATCACTACGCCCTGTACCTGGAGGAAATGGGATCCATCGAATGAAAAGATATTATGTGTCAAGATAAAATTGAGGGCCCAGGTGAGGAATTCATGGTATTTAGCATCGTCCCTATGGAATTGCAACAGAAAGTGCCTCACCACCTCGATCCCCATGTGGTGAGAAATAGAACTATAGAGGGCCTCCACATCGACTGAGACCAACCAGGCCTCTGGAGGTATGCAGAGGCCCTCCAAGTTCCGTAATAAATGTGCTGTGTCCTTAATATAGGATGGTAAACAAGTCACCAATGGACGAAGTTGTGCATCTATGTATCTGCTCAAATTTTCCATGATAGATCCTCGACCGGAAACAATAGGTCTACCCGGGGGGGTTCTTTGCATCCTTGTGGATTTTCAGCAGACTGTAAAATATTGGAATCCTCGGGAATGTAGTGCGGACAAAGTCCCATGTTTGTTTGTTAATCACATTATCCAAGTATTCTGTATCCACAAGGATGTAGAATTGTTTATTAATGTTCTCAATTATCGAGCGTGAAATGGGCCGATACCATTCTCTATTTTGGAGAATACTTGTGCACATCTGTAGATACTGTTCATTAGTCATCATCGCGATATTGCCCCCCTTGTCGGAGGGCTTTATCGCCAAGTGATGTTGATCCCTTAATGTTTTTAAAACCTCTTTGACTAAATGAAATATTATCCTGTTTGAGGAGTCTTTTGATATTACTCAAATCCTGAGATACCATGGCCACAAAGGCTCCGATACTCGGATTGGATTCCAATGGGGGAAATTTATTGGATTTCTTTTTCAAAATGGGGGTCTCTATACCATCCTGTTTATTTTCCTCTCCATTCCCATCTGGATTATTTAAGAGGGCGTCAATGTCCATACAGTCAATGAGGTCCCCCTGAGTTTGTTCCAGTAGGAGGGTATTCAAGTCCTCCAAGGCTGCCTTTTCTCACCCCCTCTGTAGAACTCCACCCCAGTCTCCAATTAAGGAAACACTATAAAAGACCATGTGCTGTAAGCCTCATTGCCAACCAATTATTGTGTGTTAGGCTTGTGTGGTTGCTTCTGCCATGTGCTCTTCATTTGTTTCAATGTACCGATCTCGGCTTGTTCTTTGATTTGACCTTCCTTGTCTACTAGTGTCCCCCTCTCAGCTTGTTTTTTGAACTTCCTTGTCTGCTAGTGTCCCTGACATTGGCATGTCTCCTGTCTGTTTCTGTCTGCTTGTAGCCCTGACCCTTGGCTCTCCCACTGACCATCTCTTGATATCTTGCACTGCTGCTTTCTCTCCATTTCACCTGTAGCCTGCCGTGAGTGTGAGCTGGGGACCCCGGGGGCCGCGAACTGGATCCAGTTGCAGCCAAGTCCATCCTCACCACCAGAGGCCCTGGTGAACACCTGCTGGCTCTTAGACTCCGGGCCCTGGGGAAACCTATCCTCTAGCTCCCTGTGCAATCTGTGTCAGGGTCCCAGCAGTCCCACTTCCCTGCACCATCCTGATCTCTAGTCGCAGCAGTCAGCTAAAGGTTCACAACCTTAGCAGTGTGCTTCGCAAGCTTAGCGGTGCTCTTCACACTTCAGCGGTGCGATTCTATCACCTGACCCCAGGTGAAATGACACAGAGGTTGAAGGGGTGGGGGGTCAGCCTGTCAGTGCTTAGACCATACGTTACACACTGCATCAAATTGGTCTGCATGGCTGTCATCCCAGAAGGAAGCCTCTTCTAAAGATGATGCACAAGAAAGCCTGCAAACAGTTTGCTCAAGACAAGCAGACTAAAGACATGGATTGCTGGAACCATGTCCTGTGGTCTGATGAGATCAAGATAAACGTATTTGGTTCAGATGGTGTCAAGCGTGTGTGGCGGCAACCAGGTGAGGCGTACAAAGACAAGTGTGTCTTGCCTACAGTCAAGAGTGGTGGTGGGAGTATCATGGTCTGGGGCTGCATGAGTGCTGCCAGCACTGGGGAGCTACAGTTCATTGAGGGAACCATGCATGCAAACATATACTTCGACATACTGAAGCAGAGCATGATCCCCTCCCTTCAGAGACTGGACCGCATGGCAGTATTCCAACATGATTACGACCCCAAATACACCTACAAGATGACCATTGCCTTGCTAAAGAAGCTGAGGGTAAAGGTGATGGACTGGCCAAGCATGTCTCCAGACCTAAACCCTATTGAGCATCTGTGGGGCATCCTCAAGCAGAAGGTGGAGGAGCGCAAGGTCTCTAACATCCACCAGCTCTGTGATGTCATTGTGGAGGAGTGGAAGAGGACTCCAGTGGCAACCTGTGAACTCCATGCCCAAGAGCGTTAAGGCAGTGCTGGAAAATAACGGTGACAACAAAATATATTAACAGTTTGGGCCCAATTTGGACATTTTCACTCACTTATACAAGCTGTGCACTCACTACTTTACATTTTATTTTATTTTTTATTTTATTTATTTCAGGTACTTATATAGCGCTGTCAATTTACGCAGCGCTTTTACATATACATTGTACATTCACATCAGTCCCTACCCTCAAGGAGCTTACAATCTAAGGTCCCTAACTCACATTCATACATACACATGCTAGGGCCAATTTAGACAGGAGCCAATTAACCTCCCAGTGTGGGAGGAAACTGGAGAACCCGGAGGAAACCCACGCAGGCACAGGGAGAACATGCAAACTCCAGGCAGGAAGTGTTGTGGTTGGGATTCGAACCAATGACCCTTTTACTGCCAGGCGAAAGTGCTATCCACTACACCACTGTGCCGCCCTAGCCAAGTGTCATTTCTCCAGTGTTGTCACATAAAAAGATAAAATATTTACAAAAATGTGAGGGGTATACTCAGTTTTGTGAGATACTGTGTATATATATATATATATATATATATATATATATATATATATATATACAGTTGTGCTCATAGGTTTACATACCCTGGCAGACTTTATGATTTCTTTCACTCATGGTTAGTGTTTGGCTGAAGCCATTTATTACCAATCAACTGTGTTTACTTTTTTTAACAACTGCCAGGAAAATTGTTCAGAATGCCAAGAAAAACCCACAAATAACTTCAGCTGAAATACTCTCTGAAAACATGTGGTGTGGCTGTTTCAAGACGCACAATAAGGAGGCACTTGGAGAAAGATGGGCTGCATGATCGAGTCACTAGAAGAAAGCCATTACTACCCAAATGCTACAAAGTATCCCGCTTATAATACGCCAAACAGCACAGAGACAAGCCTCAAATGTTCTGGCTCAAAGTCATTTGGAATGATGAGACCAAAATGTAACTTAATACAGAGTATTGCCCCTTTTAACATCAATAACAGCTTGAAGTCTTTTGTGGTATTTGTGGATGAGGCTCTTTATCTTCTCAGATGGTAAAGCTGCCCATTCCTCTTGGCAAAAAGCCCAATTGTGGCTGGAATGTTAGTTGATCTACCTGACCATGGTTTAGTTTCAACAGAACCCCTCATTTCCCACTTCTTGATTAGAGTTTGAACACTGCTGATTGGCATTCTCAATTCCTTGAATATCTTTCTATATCCCTTTCCTGTTTTATACAGGTCAACTACATTTTCCCGCAGATCCTTTGACAATTCTTTTGTTTTCCCCATGACTCAGAATCCATAAACGTCAGTGCAGCACTGGATGAAAGATGCAAGGGTCTGTCAGGAGTCCAGAAACTCATTGAGCTTTTATACACACACACTAATTACAAGCAAACAGATCACAGGTGAGGATGGTTACCTTTAATAGCCATTCAAACCCCTTTGTGTCAACTTGTGTGCATGTTATCAGGCCAAAATCACCAGGGTATGTCAATTTTTGATCAGGGTCATTTGGGTAGTCTCTGTTGTCATTATGATTTAAAAAGAGTAAATACAGTTGATTGATAATAAATGGCTGTAGTCAAACACTAACCATGAGTGAAAGAAATGTTTTTGTGTTGTCATTCATATTCTCTGAAAAATGTCCAAGAAATCATCAATTCTGCCAGGGTATGTAAACTTATGAGCACAACTGTACATATGTATATATATATATATATATATCACCATGTTTTTATTTAAATGTAATTTACATAGTATATTGCATACAATACCTATAATAATATAATAAAAAAAGAAACATCAAAAGAGATCAAATATTTCATTATGTATGCACCACACATGCCTATATAGCCTATTGGGAAAAAGACTAGAGTGGGTAAGAGCAGAGTCCAAGCTGGCACTAACCTGACAAATAAGGAACTACTCTCTCCCACAGAGTACAAGAGACAGACACAGCCCTATCTAGCCCTTGGGGGTTTTCACCATAAGGTACTTGCTCCTATTATTACCATGTTTCCTATCCCCTGTTACTGTGTTTATCATGGTGTTTGAGCAATGAGGGGAGAAAGAACTTGGGACTTTATATGAGACAATATGGTAGTATGCCTCCATCCCTATATGCAATACAAATGAGGGGGAGGACAAGCATGGGACTTTATATGAGGCGTGTATACACTAATAAATGAGGTATATATATATATATATCTTTTGTGTAAACCATAAATATATCCATTAGTAAGTATAGTACATATGTATCACTGGTATTACCACAAATAACAAAAAGTATATAAGAACAAATGTTTATTGTAATAGTACATTCCAGCCAAAAAATGGTACGGAATTAAAAACATAGGCCAGATAATTGCACACATATCTGGCTCATCATCACATGTTAGTTGAAGTAAAAGCCATTCCCTGGTGTCCCTCTGTGTGGTCGTTCACGGGATACTATAAGAGCTGTGATGATCTAACACATATGCCTACCTTTTTTATCCATCTGGTAAGAAGATTGTAGTGCCACAGTGGTGCAGTGTGCTTTCATCCATTGCACTGAAACTGGTGTGGGCTTTCCTTGTCCTCTCTCCTATGAAAAGACTCTGTTGATATATTTACATATAAAGAGCAGCATAAGGATATTTAATACTGGGAATATGCTATAGGCCCCCTAACCAGAGGGAAGAGGGGAAGGCGGGCCTCCTATCACAGCTTGGAATAGTGGCAAGGATGGGAAGTGTCATTATAATGGGGGATTTTAATTATCCAGACAAAGAGTGGGCGGAAGGTACTGTGCACTCAGCTAAGGCTCGCCATTTCCTAAATGTCTTGCAGGACTATTTCATGGGTCAGATGGTAAATGCACCAACAAGAAACAAAGCATTACTAGGCCGTCTGATTACTAACAACACAGACCTGATCACAGATGTGGAAATATGGGGCAATTTAGGAAACAGCGATCACAGGTCAATTTGTTTCAGTATAAATAACACAAATAGGAAACATAAGGGGAATACAAAGACACTGAATTTTAAGAGAGCCAACTTCCATAAACTACGCTCCTTGCTGGAGCAAGGATAAAAAATATAGGAACAATGAACACAGAGAAAAAATGGGAGTGCTTCAAAAACATATTAAGCAAAGGTATTAGCAAGTGCATCCCAATGAGAATTAAATTTAAAAGAACTAATAAAAGGCCAGGGTGGCTTAACTCCGACGTAAAAGTGCTTACAAAAGCAAAGGAGAAGGCTTTCAAAAAATACAAGGCTGATGGGTCATTGTCAACATTCCATCTTTACAAGGTAAGCAATAAGAAATGTAAGGGTGCAATCAGGGCGGCTAAGATTGAACGTAAAAGACACATAGCAGAGGAGAGTAAAAAGAATCCCAAGAAATTCTTTAAGTATATAAATAGTAAGAGAGGAAGGTCAGATCTTATTGGTCCCATTAAGATTGATGAATGGAACCTGGTTACAAAGGATGGAGAGATGGCAAAGGTTTTAAATTCATTCTTCTCCTCAGTATTCACAAGGGAAATGGGGGGCTCCAGTATCCAAAACTACAGTGTTTGTCCTCAAGATACATCACAGGAAGCACCCTCATGGCTAACTGAGGATAGAATTATGATGAATGAGGATAGAACTTAAAAAACGTAACGTTAATAAGTCACCGGGACCAGATGGCTTGCACCCGAGGGTCCTTAAGGAACTCGGTCAAGTAATTGCCAGACCATTGTTCCTAATTTTTACAAACAGATTACTGACTGGTATGGTACCAGCTGATTGGAGAAAAGCCAATGTAGCACCAGTATATAAAAAAGGACCAAGATATATCCCTGGAAACTACATGCCAGTTAGCCTAACATCAATAGTATGCAAGCTCTTGGAGGGAATGATAAGGGATTATATATAAGATATTTGTAATTAATCTTTTAACCTTCTATGAGGAGGTGAGCTGCCATCTAGATAAAGTAAGGGCCGTAGATGTGGTATATCTAGATTTTGCAAAGGCATTCAATACAGTTCCCCATAAATGCTTACTGTACAAATTAAGCTCTGTCAGCATAGGTCAAAGGGTGAGTACATGGATTGAAAACTGGCTACAGGGGCGAGTCCAAAGGGTGGAGATAAATGGGGAGTACTCAGAATGGTCCGGTGTGGAAAGTGGGGTTCCCCAAGGTTCTGTCTTGGGACCAATCCTATTTAATTTAATCATAAATGATTTGGAGGATGGGATAAGCAGCTCAATCTCATTATTTGCAGATGATACCAAGCTAAGTGTGGCAATAATTTCTCTGCAGGGTGTTGGAACCTTGCAAGAAGATCTGAACAAATTAATGGGGTGGGCAACTACCAGATTTATGGAATGCACGACTAATAGTTGTCCTGTGGACAGATTCTCCCACCTGAGCTGTGGCTCTCTGCAGCTCCTCCAGAGTTACCATGGGCCTCTAGGCTGCTTCTATGAATAATGCTCTCCTTGCCCGGCCTGTCAGTTTAGGTGGATGGCCATGTCTTGGTAGGTTAAAGCAGAGTTCCACCTTTTCTTAGGTTTATTAAAAGTCAGCAGCTACAAAAAGTGTAGCTGCTGACTTTTAATAAACCGACACTTACCTGTCTCCCGGTCCAGCGATGGAGCCGCACGGAGCCTCGCTCCTCTCCCCCTCGCCTCCGCGGCGCCGGCATTGCTACTGTGGGCACCCGGCCGCGGCTTCACGGCTGGGCGCACACTGCACATGCGCGAGCGGCGCTGCGCATTGTGATTGGTCCCGAAGTCTTCTAGGACCTGCCCTGTGTCCCAGAAGACTTCGGGAGGGAGGGGGAAGGAGTCCTTCCACTTCCGATCGCCTAAGGCGACCGGGGCGGAAGTACACCTAAAAATAGGGTATCCCCACCCCCCTCCTCCCCAAAAGCTAAGTTTCAGCATCTGGAGCTGGGGAGGAGGACTTAAAGCGGAAGTTCCACTTTTGGGTGGAACTCCGCTTTAACTTACATTCAAAATGGCCGACGGCCGCTGCTCACAC
>BLSH010286071.1:2891709-2902665 GCA_018402905.1 Glandirana rugosa | reverse complement strand
TCGTCGTCGTCGGTGAGGGACAGATTAGCTTTAGAAAATCATCTCATACTAGTGTAGGGAGAGGATGCTGCTGCTGCTGTGAGGGACAGATTAGATTTAGAAAATCTGTTAAAAACAGCGATTTGTTGGTGGCTGGGTGCTAGAGGAGATTTTTGTTTGCTAGAGTACATTTTGTTTGCTAAGTAAAGTGCCTCATATAAAACCGAAGCAATTTTTCTGTTTGTTAGGTGGGCGTTTGCAGCCATTTTTGCAAGTGCCGTGCACTTGCAACTGCTTGTGTGTCAGTGACATTACTTTAATCGTGTTCTGTTAGTTCAGTTGGCAACATTTTGGCATATTTAAATACTGCTTTTACATTGCAGTTAGACAAATTAATTTTTTTTTTTGTGTGTGCAAAATATTACATTTGCGGGCAGCAGGGCATTTCTTGCACAAAATTAAAAAGTGCATCTACATTGCTGATTTAAAAAAAAATAATATTCTAAATACTACATTTGCGGCCAGCAGTGCACTTCTTGCACAAAAATAAAAAGTGCGTCTACATTGCTGGTTTAAAAAAAAAAAAATATTCGAAATACTACATTTGCGGCCAGCGGTGCATTTCTTGCACAAGAATAAAAAGTGCGTCTACATTGTTGGTTTAAAAAAATAAATTCTAAATACTACATTTGCAGCCAGCGGTGCATTTCTTGCAAAAAATAAAAAGTGCGTCTACATTGCTGGTTTAAAAAAAAAAAATTCTAAATACTACATTTGCGGCCAGCAAATAGTGCTACATAGTACATTTGCACCTTGCTGTGCATTTCTTGCACAAAATTAAAAAGTGTGTCGACGTTGCAGGTTTTAAAAAAAAAAAAAAATAGTGCTACATAGTACATTTGCACCTCGCTGTGCATTTCTTGCACAAAATTAAAAAGTGCGTCTACATTGCCGGTTTAAAAAATAATATAAATTTGTACTAAATAGTACATTTGCGTCCAGAATGAGGAGAGCGTCAAATAAGGGACGTGGTCGTGGTGCTGTTAGTGTTGGTGAAGCTCCTGTTGCACGGAGAGGACGTGATCGATCTGTGCCAGCTACACGCACAAGTGAAACACCTTCCTCAGGTGTGAGTAGCCGACAGAACCTTCAACGTTATATGGTAGGCCCGAATGCCGCTCAACGAATGGTGAGGCCAGAACAAGTACAGGCGATAGTAGATTGGGTGGCGGACAATGCCTCCAGTTCCTTCACATTGTCTCCCACCCGGTCCCTTGCTGAAAGCTCAGAGTTGGCACCTGAACCCCATGGCCATCTGTCTTTCACCTCAGCCCCTTGTAAATCAGCCAAGCAGTCTGAGCCCCAAGTCATGCAGCAGTCTCTTATGCTTTTTGATGACTCTACTGGTGTGCTTTCCGTGGGTCTTTATTGGAATTTGTAACAGGAGAAACATGAAAAATAAACTATGGTATATTTTATATGGAAAAAGTGAACCCGTGCTAGAACATCTCTCGGTTTGTCTGCGGATAGTGATCTTTTTTTTTTTTTTTTTAATATGTCTCAATATTTTGGGGGCTACCCCAATTAGAAAAAAAAAAACCAAACAAACAAAAAACAGTGTTGGCAACCTCCTCCTCCTCCACCGCCACTTCCACCTCCTCGCCTCCTCAACCTCCTACTCCACATCCACCTCCTCCTCCATTTTTTTTTCTATGTGATTTTAAGTTATTTCCCTATACACATTTGTTTGCAGGGCACTTGTCCTACTCTTACCCCCATTTTGCATCCTTTTGCAGCCCTCTAGCCCTTTCCAGGACTTTTTTAGAGCCATTTTAGTGCCTAAAAGTTCGGGTCACCATTGACTTCAATGGGGTTCGGGGTCAAGTTCGGGGCCGAACTTGAACTTTTTTGCGAAGTTCGGCCGAACCCGCCGAACTCGAACATCCAGGTGTCCGCTCAACTCTACCCACAAGCTTTTCTTTTGATGATCAGCGAACAATGTTCATTGTGATTGATGCTGGATTTACAATGCTGGATGATAGGAATTATTTCCCTGCGTTATTTCTTTATTTTGTAAGTATTAAAATGGGGAACCACACAAAATACATACCAGACATTCAATTTCCTTGATGAGAGTCTGGTATGTATTTTTGTGGTCCTCATCGTATTATTTACCAAATAAAAGAAGCTTGCAGGAAAATGTGAAAAAAACAACATATTAAATAGCCCTTTTTCTTTTGTGAATATCATTTTTGGTATATTACCCACCTGCTGAACAGGCCTTTTCTGGAACTTTTTGTTAACAAGTTGTGACGTTATGCAAGGTGCCACAATGGACGGGCGATACTTGTCACCTCGCATGCGATCATTTTGAGGCAACTAGCGAGAGTCCGACCCTGGTTTTGCCAACCACCGTGGCAGAGCTGTTTCCAGCCCGAAGTTTCTGGTCCACTCAAACCCCTCTCCACCTGCATTTAACCACTTAACAACCGCCCTATAGACAAAAGACGTCTACAGGGCGGTTGCTTAACTCTGGGAGGCGTCTATTGACGTCCTCCCATGAATGCGCTTCCTGCACGCCCCCTGGGGCGCGCACACAGGAACATCCTTGACCGCCGGGTCCAGGGGACCCGATGCATCACGGATCGTGGTGAATGGCCGCTGTGAGCGGCCTTTTACCATGTGATTGCGCCGTCAAATGATGGCGCGATCACATGTAAACAAGCCAGCGCTTCCATCGGCTTTTCTCTCTCCGGTCGGTGCATTGCGAGAGGAGAGAGGGGGAGAGAGGACGTGCTGCAGCGCTGTGGGCGATGTGTAATGCCCACAGCGCTGCTAAATGACAATGTGCACCCCAACCATCCATCCACCACCCACCCAGCCATCATCATCCCAGCCATCCACCACCCACCCAGCCATCATCACCCCATCCATCCACCACCCACCCAGCCATCCTCATCCCATCCATCCACCACCCACCCAGCCATCATCACCCCATCCATCCACCACCCACCCAGCCATCCTCACCCCATCCATCCACCACCCACCCAGCCATCCTCACCCCATCCATGCTCACTCACCCAGTCATCCTCGCCCCATCCATGCTCAGCCATCCATCCTCACCCATCCATCCATCCATGCTCACTCATCCAGCCATCCTCACACAGCCATGTTCACCCATCCAGCCATGCATGCTCATCCATGCTCACCCAGCCATCCATCCATGCTCACCCACCCAACCGTGCTCACCCATCCATCCATCCATCCATGCTCACCCATCCGTGCTCACCCAGCCATCCATCCATGCTCACCCACCCAGCCATCCATCCAGCTCACCCAGCCATCCATCCATACTCGCCCACCCAGCCGTGCTCACCCAGCAATCCATCCATGCTCACCCAGCCATCCATCCATGCTCACCCACCCAGCCATGCTCACCCATCCATGCTCACCCACCCATCTGTGCTCAGTCATCCCCATCCGTGGCTCACACATCCCCATCCATGGCTCATTTGTGCCTCATTGATGTTCATCCATACCACATCAGTTCTCATCCGTGACACATCCATGCCACTACAGTGCCCATCCGTGCCACTACAGTGCCCATCCGTGCCACTACAGTGCCCATCCGTGCCACTACAGTGCCCATCCATGCCACTACACTGCTCATCCGTGCCACTACCCTGCCCATCCGTGCCACTACCCTGCCCATCTGTGCCACTACAGTGCCTATCCATGCCCCCACAGTGACTCACAATAGTGTAAAAGGCAGTCAAATTAGATTCAAAATGTATGCCCCTAGAACATCAGATGGTGCTCCCTGCATGTTGGGCCTCTGTATGTGGTCAGGCTGTGTAAAAGTGTCACACATGTGGTATCGCCATACTCGGGAGGAGTAGCAGAATATATTTTAGGGTGTCATTTTTGCTAGATACATGCTGTGTGTTAAAAATATTGTATAAAAGGACAACTTTGTGTAAAAACAAAATGCATTTTCATTTTCTTTCCACATTTTCCAAAAACTTGTGGAAAAAATGACATGTTCAAAAGACTTATTATGCCTCCTAGAATATACGTTGGGGTGTTTGCTTTCCAAAATGGGGTCATTTTTTAGGCGTTTCCATTGTCTTGGGGCTCCAGGACCTTCAAAAGTGCAAGAGGTAGTCAAGAAATTATGTGTGTAATTTATGCTCCTAGAACGCCTGATGGCGCTCCCTACATGTTGGGCCTCTGTATGTGGCCAGGCTGTGTAAAAGACTCACACATGTGGTATCACCATACTCAGAAGGAGTAGTAGAATGTGTTTTGGGGTGTAATTTGTGGTATGCATATGCTGTGAGAAATAACCCGTTAACATATGACAATTTTGTTGCAAAAAAAAAAAATATATTAATTTTGCAAAGAATTGTGGGGGAAAAAATGACAACTTCAAAAAATTCACCATGCCTCTTACTAAATACCTTGGAATGTCTACTTTCCAAGAAGTGGTAATTTGGGGGTATTTGTACTTTCCTGGCTTGTTAGGGTCTCAAGAAATAAGATAGGCTGTCAGTACATCCGGTGTGATCAATATTCAGTGATTGGCACCATAGCTTGTAGACTCTATAACTTACACAAGGACCAAATAATATACACTAATTTGTTTTGTTTTTTTACCAAAGATATGTAGCAGTATAAATTTTGGGCAAAATGTATGAAGAAAAATTACTAATTTGTAAAATGTTATAACAGAAACCAAGAAAAATTCATTTTTTTTACAACATTTTTGGTCTTTTTTTAATTATAGCGCAAAA
Organism: Glandirana rugosa; assembly: GCA_018402905.1. Lineage (NCBI taxonomy): Eukaryota > Metazoa > Chordata > Amphibia > Anura > Ranidae > Glandirana > Glandirana rugosa. Next base: position 2,897,893 of record BLSH010286071.1, on the reverse strand, counting down.
AATAAAAAAAACAGCGGTGATTAAATACCACCAAAAGAAAGCTCTATTTGCGTGAAAAAAAGTACGCAAATTTCATGTGGGTACAGTGTTGCATGACTGAGTAATTGTCATTCAAAATGTGAGAGCACTGAAAGCTGAAAATTGGTCTTGTTGTTAAGGGGTTTAAGTGCCCAGTGGTCAAGTGGTTAATGACCAGGAAAAGAGCAGAGGAGAGCTTTATCCTGGATCTCAGAGGGAGAAAGCTGAGGGAGCTCTGTCTGCTAATTTGGACTCAAAGATCAAGGTTTGCACTTTGCTTATGTTTTGTGGATGTCGGGGACAGCCCCACAGAGTATAGAGAGGAATCTCTTTGTTTAGTATTGCGCCAGATGGCGAAGTTTTGTTTTTTGTTCTTTTATGTGTTTTTGAGATTTCAAACCAATAATAATAAACCTGGCAAGCCGCCAGATTTTAAAGAAACTGACCTCCATGCTGAATCTTTTCCTCTGAAAAGTGATCCCCACGAGCTAATCTCCCACAAAGTTTAAATTAGTATTTTTTTGCTAGAAAATGACTTAGAACCCTCAAATATTATATATATTTTTTAGCAGAGACCCTAGATAATAAAATGGCGATCATTGCAATATTTAATAATAAGAAGAAGAATTATTGCTCTCGCTAATGATCACGGCGATACTTCACATGTGTAGTTTGAACACCGTTTACATATGCAGGCGTGACTTATGTATGCATTCGCTTTTGCACGCAAACACAGAGGGATGGAGCGCTTCGCTTTTTTTTTCTTATTTATTTTTTTTACACTGTCCCTTTAATTTTTTATTTTTACATCCCTTGTAATAGAAAAAAGCATGACAGGTCCTCTTTATTGAGAGATCTGGGGTCAAAAAGACCCCAAATCTCTTCTTTACCTTTAATTGCTTCCATACCGAGTCATTGTAAAATGACGTCGGCAGGAACCCTTCGTCAATCCGGGCCGACGTCATATGATGTCGGCCGCTTCTCGCCACTACTGGGGCCCGCAGCGTGGCGATCGCAGATCAATCGTGTCTCCGGGGGTCATGTCCCCCCCCCGATCGGGGTAAAGAGCCAATAGATTTGGCTCTTTACCACGTGACCGGCTGTGTCCAATCACATCCGGTCACTACCAACAACACCATGCACGCCCCCGGGGCGCACAGCACGGCGATCGGGGCTGATTAAGCACACGACTGGTGTGTGCAATGCATCTACGGACTGCTTGCTGGTATTTGTGGGGCCCTTGACCCGAATAAAGCCTGGAAATCATCTGGATGTGCCGCTTATTTCTTCTATCGGACAAAGCCCAGCTCCGATCAGTGTAAAGAGCCAATGGAACTGATCGTGTGTGAGAGAGATATTGCGGTAACAGCTTGTTACCGCCTACTGTGTACACCAAGCACACTGATCATCCCCCCAATAAAGAGGAGCTGTCACCACCCCATCAAAGCACCTGTCACAGCCCATCAGAGTACCCGTCACCTGTCCATCAAAGTACCTGAGAACCTGTCACCTGTCCATCAAAGTACCTGAGTACCTGTCACCTGTCCATCAAAATACCCGAGTACCTGTCACCAGCCCACCTGAGTACCCGAGTACCTGTCACCATCCCATCTGAGTACCCGAGTACCTATCACCAACCCATCTGAGTACCCGAGTACCTGTCACCAACCCATCTGAGTACCTGTCGCCAACCCATCTGAGTAGCCGAGTACCTGTCACCAGCCCATCTGAGTACCCAAGTACCTGTCACTAGCCCATCTGAGTACCCATGTACCTGTCACCAGCCCATCAGAGTACCTGTCACCAGCCCATCAAAGTACACGAGTACCTGTCACCTGCCCATCTGAGTATCCGAGTACCTGTCACCAGCCCATCTGAGTACCTGAGTACCTGTCACCAGCCCTTCAGAGTACCCAAGTACCTGTCACCAGCCCACCAAAGTACCCGAGTACCTGTCACCTGCCCATTAGAGTACCTGAGTACCTGTCACAAGACCATCAGCGTACCCAAGTACCTGTCACCTGCCCATCAGTGTACCCGAGTACCTGTCACCTGCCCATCTGAGTACCCGAGTACCTGTCACCTGCCCATCTGAGTACTCGAGTACCTGTCACCTGCCCATCAGAGTACCCGAGTACCTGTCACCTGCCCTTCAGATTACCCGAGTACCTGTCACCAACCCATCTGAGTAACCGAGTACCTATCTGCAGCCCATCAGAGTACCCAAATACCTTTTACCAGTCCTTCAGATTACCCAAGTACCTGTCTCCAGCCCATCAAAGTACCTGAGTACCTATCTGCAGCCCATCAGAATACCTGAGTACCTATCTGCAGCCCATGCCTTATAGAATATACCTCGGGTGTTTGCTTTCCAAAATGGGGTCATTTTGGGGGTAATTCCACTGTCCTGGTGCTCCAGGGCCTTCAAAAGTTTGATAGGTATGAATGAAATTTTATGTGTAATTTATGCTCCTAGAACACCTGATGGTGCTCCCTGCATGTTTGGCCTTTGCATGTGGCCAGGGTGTGAAAATGTCTCACACATGTGGTATCGCCATACTCGGGATGAGTAGCAGAATATATTTTGGGGGTTAATTTTTGCTATGTACATGCTATGTGTTAGAAATATCTCATAAATTGACCACTTTGTGTAAAAATAAAAGCGTTTTCATTTTCTTTCCACGTTTTTCGAAGACTTGTGGAAAAAAACGAACCATTCAAAAGACTCATAATGCCCCATAAAATATACATTGGGGTGTTTGCTTTCCAAAATGGGGTCATTTTGTGGTAATTCCATTGTCCTGGTGCTCCAGGGCCTTCAAAAGTGTAATAGGTCGTTAGGAAATTCGATGTGAAATTTCTGCTCCTAGAATGCCTGACGGTGCTCCCTGCATGTTGGACCCCTCTATGTGGCCAGGGTGTGAAAAAGTCTTACACATGTGATATTGCCATACTCGGGACGAGTAGCAGAATATATTTTGGGGGGTAATTTTTGCTATGTACATGCTATGTGTTAGAAATATCTTATAAATTGACCACTTTGCGTAAAAATAAAAGTGTTTTCATTTTCTTTCCACATTTTTTGAAAACTTGTGGAAAAAAATTAACCATTCAAAAGACTCATAAATTATAGGTTGGGGTGTTTGCTTTCCAAGATGGGGTCAATTTGTGGGTAATTCCACTGTCCTGGTGCTCCAGGGCCTTCAAAAGTGTAATAGGTCGTTAGGAAATTAGATGTGAAAATTCTGCTCCTAGAATGCATGACGGTGCTCCCTGCATGTTGGACCTCTCTATGTGGCCACGCTGTGCAAAAGTCTCACACATGTGGTATCGCCATACTCAGGACGAGTAGCAGAATGTATTTTGGGGTGTAATTGGAAGTATGCATATGCTGTGTGTGAGAAATAACTTGTTGTTATGACAATTTTGTGCAAAAAAAAAAAAAAAAAACTCTTAATTTTCCTAAGAATTGTGGGGAAAAAGTACAACTTCAAAAAACTCATCATGCCTCATACTAAATACATTGGAATATCTACTTTTCAAAAAGGGATCATTTGGGGGGTATTTGTACTGTTCTGACATTTCAGGGACTCAAGAAATGAGATAGGCTGTCAGTGCATCAGGTGTGATCAATTTTCAATGACTGGCACCATAGCTTGTAGACTCTATAACTTTCACACAGACCAAATAATATACACTGTATAGGTTTTGGCCCAAATTTATACAAAAAAATTACTTATGTGCAAAATTTTATCATAGAAACTAAAAAAAGTGTTTATTTTTCAAAATTTTCGCACTTTTTTCACTTATGTCGCAAAAAATAAAAAAGGTTATTAAATACCCCCCAAAAAAAGCTCTATTTGTGTGAAAAAAAATGATAAAAATTTTGTTTGGGTACAGTGTAGCACGAGAGAGTACTTGTCATTCAAAGTGTGAGAACGCTAAAGCTGAAAATTGGTCTGGGCAGGAAGGGGGTATAAACATCCGGTATTGAAGTGGTTAATAGCAAAAAAAAAAAGACATTTTGACTTTAAAGAGAAAAAAAATCCTGTTGACCTGCTTGAAGAGCGGAAGTGACGTCAGAGGTCGCTCCGGTCCTCCAATGGCATAGAGCCGAGTGGGGTTCATCTTGCCCTCACTTGCCTTCCTGCCCATCCATCCAATAGATTGGATTGTTTCCAGGTTTACCGACGGGTCCGGTAAACGTAGAAACGGCCATGAAGCGTCGGGAGGCGAGGCACCTCTCCCGCCACCCTTAAAAGTGATCCCTTGGCGAATCCGCCACCGGGATTACTTTTAGCAGATGCCGAATCATCCACGGTAAAAAATTATACCAGGGTTATGGCAACACGCTGCTGCCATAACCCTGGTATTAAACGTCAAAGTAATGACGTATATATACTGTGGAAGTCAGCTAGTGATTACTTTGCTTACATGGTAGAGATACATTACTTTACAGGCATGTTTAGGGGACCCCCAATCATTTGGAATAGTGCATTTTTAATGTTGCACTTTCACAATTTCTAAATTCACCGCTCCCTGCAAAACCATTATTTTTAAAAAAAGCTTTTTTTGAATTGGTACATGTCCCCTTAGGGCAATATCCTACCATCATGCTTTTTAACATTTGATAAAATTGATATGACAGAATAACCTTCCATTGACTGCAATGCGGCTTGGATTTTGCACCAGAACTTGAGATACGTTTAGCTGAATCTCTGCGAATCAAACACAGGTGTGTTCGGCTCATCCCTGTTAGCAAACTCATGCCAGGGTCTGGAACACAACAGTTCCTATAAACATAATCAAAGGAATCCATCTGTTTTTGTTTTGGCAATCCATTCTGGGACAGTCAGGATTGTGGTATAGAGCCAGTGCCAGTGTGCAGTGGCAGCCCATCCATTAGGGGAGTACGGTCACCGCCCCCCCATCCATGCGTCTGGCCCCCTGATCTAGCAGTGCTTTTGCACCGGTTTTTGGACACTGGCGGGATGGTTTTTTAGGTTAAAAACCCCAAAAAATACAATGTTGCACCGTTTCTGTAGCGCTACCCATTCATTGCATTGGGCAGGGACGTTTTGGGAGCACTATTTACAGCACTTCCAACCCACCCCAAAGATGCTGCTTGCAGGACTTTTCGTAACGTCCCACAAGCACACCGTCCCAGTGTGAAAAGACACACTGCAAAGAATGGGAGGCAGATTTCAGGCATTTTTCAGAGGCCATTTCTAGCGCTAAAATACCTGAAAACTGCCTCACTGTGAAAGGGGTCTTAATTATTATGTTTCTTAATTTTTATTATATTTTTTTCCAGTGTTTTACGTTTTATAATTGTAACCTTATTACTATCAAAACTAACAAGCCCCCTATGTGATAGCATGGGCAGGAGACATGTACTCTTTATGGAGACATCAGGGGTCTATTAGACCCCCAAGGTCCCTCCTGCCATCCACTGTAGCTAATCAAGTAGAGATTGTTCTTACTTACATGCTTCTCATTCACAGAAGCCTGCAAATTATAGCTCTAAACCCAGCTCTGACAAAATAACTCTAGGCTTATTAGTCGCAGAGGAGATCAGGAACAGATGTTCCCCTAGCTTTTCCTGCTCTAAAATCATAAATAATATAAGTGGCGGCTGTTCAGGCTTAGGGGGATAGGGCTGTCGTATTGTTTTCCTCTGTTCTTGTTTTTCTTTTCTTATACCTTTTTTCTCTTTTACCTTCCTCTTGTGATCTTGTTCTTTCTTTACTCGTTTCCCTCACTTTTCCAAAACTCTCATTTGAGAAACTGATGGCCCCGGTGCAAGAAATTATGAAGGGCCCCCCCGACCCCTGGCCAGGGCCCTTCCCTCTTCCCACTGATCCTGGGGTCCTTTACTCCCATCGAGGGTCTCTTTATTACTGTCCCACCTAATAAATGAATAGCTGTGTACTGAGCCTCCCATTCATACAGAAATGGATGTATAGTAAAAACAGTTTACTATGCTTCAGTTATGAGTTAACCAATTGGTGCCAATCACTGATTCTGTCCATTCAGAAAAGGAAGGAGCCAGTTAATGAAAAATTTACCGACCCGTTCCCATCTCTCCATCATGACACATCTACAGAAGCTGGCAGGAGAGAGCAGGGGGGAAGACAGCAGCTCTGTGGGGGGGGGGGGGGGGACC
>BLSH010286071.1:2865810-2882274 GCA_018402905.1 Glandirana rugosa | reverse complement strand
GTTATCCTCATCCGGAAAAATGTTGAACTTAAAAAACTTAAAAAACTGGAAATGGGAATGAGATGGATAAAGGGACCACTAGTGTCCAAGGACATAAAATTGTGTCATAAAAATTGTGTGACCACAATTAAAAAAATTAATGAAATTTTTAAAAAATTCCTTTCCAAAACAATTAAAAAAAAAAAAAGTCTTATCTGTATTTCATTGGAGATATTTCTCTACATATATTTTTTTTCTACATATATTTTGCATAAATGGAGGATGGTTAAAAATCAGTGATAAAACAGTTGAGATCAATTTCTGCATTCATTCCATCAGGTTGGAGGGTGTTCATTAAAAATATCCATTTGGTTTCGTTTTGGTATACCTTTTTCGTTAAGTCTTCTCCTCTCCAATGACCCGTATTTTTCTCTATGCCACAGAATGATAGCGCTGAAGGATCTCTGTGGTGGTATTCCTTAAAGTGTTTTGAAACGCTATGTTTGGGAAAACCCTTTTTCATGTTTCTAATATGTTCCCTTATTCTCTTATATAAGGGTCTAGTGGTTCGGCCTATGTATTGAATTTTGCATGGGCATTCAAGAAGGTACGTGACATGTGTACTCTTGCACGTGATGAGGTCCTTTATATTGAATTTCCGTCCTGTGGAATGTGATTTAAAGGAGGTGATCTTATTTGCTCCAGCTTTACTTATGCGACAGGGGAGGCAGTTCCTGCATCTGAAGAAACCTTTTAGATTTGGGGCTACTTTCACTCTTTCACTACACAAATAAATAAATGTATATATGAAATAAATGAATAAATAGGTGAATAAAATGGGTGATTATCAACTTATTGAAATTACACCGGTGATTCCATGCAAGACATAAATATGCATTTTTATCTGGGTGATACAATATTTAAAACCAAGTGAATCCAAACAATATTGACAAAAATGGATCTATTTAGTTATACAACAAGTCCATCAGCCAAGTGATAAAGTGCCAAGTGCTTATTCACAATAGTGCTCCAAAGGTGCTAGAGATGTGTGGACAGTCCTTGTTGAATAATTCACATGAAAGACCAAGGGACACTCTCTTAAAATTCTACAATGTGAACCGTGGCCGTCCACCTCCAAACTTGTGTGGTATTAGTATGCTAACACCACTACAATGCCGCAGTGCTTCCGGTGTTACACTCCGTGTATCTCCTATTGTGTATCCACTCACCGGACAGCACTCCCCACTGAAGGGGTATATGCCCTGTAGCAGTGACAGCCTTTGTTGTTCGCCACCTCCGCTTCAATCCCAGGTATATAGGAAAATCAAGAAATAGACCCAATCTTGCATAGTACATTATGTATAGATTTAATCAAAAATGCCATAAAAACTCACATGTGATATCTTGAATATTCAGCATTGTATGCAATGCAGTGACAGGTGCAACCAGGGACGCCGTGTTCTCTGCGTTCCACTGTTCGTTCGTTCATTAGTCATACTACCTCAACACACTTATCCCACAAAAGAGTCGCTTTTTCCAGTACAGTCTTGGTAGACCTTTTGAATCTAGGGTCCACCTATATTTGAACAGAGCAATAGCCCAGATAGAAACAGAGCAGTGCCACTCCCACCTAATCTAACCATATTTAAAATACGATAGTGTTACCTAATTTTTATATTTTTTAAAAGCTTTTTTTCTTATCATTTATAACTCTTTAAATTTTATCCATTTTGGTTTTATTTTTAGCCTTTTAAACTTATTGCCAACGGGAATATACTTTTTGTAGTGAGTTCGCATACAGTCTTTTTGAAAAATTCCCATTTCTGTTCTGTGTTTATTGATGCCAATATTCCCTCCCGGTCTAAGTCCTGGAGAGCAGCCCTCATCCTTGGAAAATTTGCTCTCTTAAAGTTAAGTGTTTTTATCTTTCCCATATGTGTTTGTTGCTTGCAGCTTACATTAAATGAAATCATGTTATGGTCACTGCTACCCAGATGTTCTTTTATATGAATATTGGTTCTGTATGGTTTGAGATTACCGGGTCCAGCAAAGCATCATTCCTAGTTGGGGCCTCAATAGACTGGACCATAATATTGTCCTGTAATAGGTTTATAGATTTTTGCCTTTTAAATGTTCCAGAAGTGCCATTACTCCAGTTAATTTCCGGGTAGTTAAAATTCCCCATTATTGTCACTGTTCCAGCCCTTGCAGCCCTTTCCATTTGTGCAAGGAGCTGAGTCTCCACCTCCTCCATAACACTGGGATGACTATAACAGACTCCATGATAACCTTTGTAGTATGCACTCCCATATATAGATCTACCCATAAGGCTTCAGACTCATCACACTCTCCATCAACTAGGTCCTCTTTCACACTCGCTTTGACATCAGTTCTCACATAATGATACACACCACAACCCCTCCTTTTTACCCTGTCTTTCTGAGAGATAGCATATGCAGGAATATTAATAACCCAGCCATGTGAAGAATGAACCCAAGATTCAGCAATACCCATTAAATCCTAGTTCTCCTCGTGCACCAGAGCTTTCAACTCACCTATTTTGCTTGGCAGACTTCTGGCATTAGTGAACAAACATTTTAATTCGCTGTCATACTTTGCACATGTATGTTGTTTATTTTAGCACAAACATTACCATTTCCAATGGTCATTTGTAACATGGGAACCTTCATATCATCTTCCATAATCCTCCCCCCATCTTTCCCCATTCCACCCACCAATAGGGGCTGACCCCTGTCTGACCTGTCTGCCCCATTATAATCTTATTCACCCCCCCCCCCCCACAAATTCTTCCTCTTAGTAGTATATTTAGCAGCTACCATAGGGCAAGCAGCTTGTGGCTTATGATACTTAAAGAACTCAGAGCAAAAAAAAATGTTGCCCTTGCAGTTTCCCGGGATAATTGCTAATTTTTGTCTAGGGAAGAGATGAAAGGAGATATAATTATCTGATTCTCTAATCTTCCCGACACATGACTGGTTTCTGCAGCTCCTGCACCCCAATGCTCTAGCTGTCTTGAGTCCTGACATCATCAATCCCAGAGCAGTTCTATAGACCTGCTCTGGACATGGGGACACCAGGAAAAGTCCACCGCTGGATTGTGGGGGAGCGCCATTTGACAGTGGAGCGGAGGACCAGGTCAGTATCAGGCTTTCTCCTCTCCATTAGACAAAAAGAGCACCTAACCCCTGCAGTGTGGGCACAGTCCCACTGAAAGGGAAAACATTTTTTCCTGGAGTTGGGCTTTAATTATAATGATTACTTAAACAGATTGTAATGTCAGGCCCTACCCCATCTCAAAAACAATTTTCTCATAAGATTATCTGTGCATTTAACATATTGTAGGTATATTATTCACCCAAATTTGAGCTTTAATCATAAGTGCTACTTAAACAGACTGTGTTGTCAGACCCTACCCCAGTTCAACAACAATGTTCCCAAAGATTTATGTGCATTAACCATATATTAGGTATATTGTTTATCTGTTTCCCTTATGTAGACTTTCAAAACCCTGAGACTTCTTCTGGGTGTCATCATCTTTGATGGCATAATAATGTACAGTAATGACAAATCTGTGACTTTAAGTGACATTATATAGTATTCCCACTCACTCCTCCCATCGCTGCTAAACAAAAGATAATATGGGAAGGTGAGGGGAGGGACAGAGCTACTTGGTCATAACAGAAAGTAACTAAATGCTCCCAAAAAAAGGACCTACAATAAAAAAAATCAAATTACTATCAACAATCAACAAATATATACATGCACTCTTAAACTGGTTTATTCAGAAGCCAATAGACCTATCAGTTTGTCTTGGTTTAAGAGAAAACCCAAGTAAGCATGGGGAGAGCATGCAAATACCACCTGGAAGGTGTCCTTCAAGGTGACTTACAGAAGTCCTCCTCAATCTGGCCCTTCAGGCTGGGCCCTCATTCTTTTTTCCCAATTCTCCCAGTTGTACACTGGGTGTTTTCAAGGGTTTGTTTAGAAAATACAGCATATCTTTATATGCATTAAGCTAGCTTTTAAAATAATTTTCATCAATTCATTATGATTTTTAGTTTCTTCCCAGGTTCTTCTCACCTGGTCTGATTCTGACCTGCTAATGACCTCCTTCCAAGCTGCATCAAGCTGCTATTACATTCCAATTGACTTATACAACAATAAAATTAGTTGTATGCACATAAAAATATGTGTATACAATCTTGATCATGCAGAGCTTTATTGATCAGATACTGTAAAACCCCTTTCACACCAAGGAGTTTTTCGGGCGCATTTGCGCTAAAAATAGTGACTAAAAAGCACCTGAAAAACTCTCCCCAATACACCCCAGTGTGAAAGGCCAAGTGCTTTCACACTTGGGGCGGTGCACTTGCGGGACGGTAAAAAAAGTCCTGCAAGCCGCATCTTTGCAGCGGTGTGGAAGCGGTGTATTCACTGCTCCTATACCGTCCCTGCCCATTGAAAACAATGGGGCAGCGCTCCCAAAGAGCTGAACATCGCTTCGGTAGCACCGCTAACCGGCACTTTTAACCCCTGTTTAACCCTTTGTGGGGGGTTTAAAAGTGCACCGCCGCTGCCCGAATAACGGCGCCATAGCGCCGCTATAAGGAGTGGTAAAGTGCGGCAAATTAGCAGTGTTTTACCACTAAGGCCTCATACACGCGGGCGTTTGCACAAAAATAAGCAAAACGCCGGGCCTGACGTCAGGGAAAAAAACTGACGTTTTGCTTGGCGTTTTGCATTGACGTCAATGCACGTTTTTTCACGCTAGCATTTTGCGGCGTTTTCTGCCTCTATTCAAAATCAATGGTTCCCTATGGGAGCCCATTGATTTGAATAGAAGCCGCACCAGATGTCGGATCACGGTGATCCGACTTGCGGCACGACTTGTGTGCTAGGTGTCTTAAAGGGGAACCCCCGTGAAAAATTTGCGTGGGGTTCCCTTCAAGAGCATACCAGGCTCTTCGATCTGGCATGGATTTTAAGAGGAGCCCCCACGCCGAAAAAAATGGCATAGGGTCCCCCCCAAAATCCATACCAGACCCTTATCCAAGCACGCAGCCTGGCAGGCAAGGAAAGGGAGTGGGGACGAGCAAGTGCCCCCCCCTGGACCGTACCAGGCCACTTGCCCTCAACATGGGGAGTATGGGTGCTTTGGGGCTGGGGGGGCTCTGCGCCCCCCACCCCAAAGCACCTTGACCCCATGTTGATGGGGACAAGAGCCTCTTCCCAACAACCCTGACCGTTGGTTGTCGGGGTCTGCGGGCGGGGGCTTATCGGAATCTGGAAGTCCCCTTTAACAAGGGGGCCCCCAGATGCCAGGCCCCCCACCCTATGTAAATGAGTATGGGGTACATCGTACCCCTACCCATTTACCTGGGGGAAAAAAGTGTACAAAAAAAACACTACACAGCTTTTTAAAATATTTTATTAAATCCGCTCCGGCATCTTCTCCCCTCTCTTTGGCTCTTTTGCGGGGTCTTCTGAGGGGTCTTCTGCGGGGTCTTCAGCTCTTTTGCTCTTTTGCTGCTGTCTCCCTGGCTAGCTTCTCCCACCGCTGCTTCTTCTTTTTCTTCTTCTTCTTCTTCTTCTTCTTCCCCTTCTTCTGGAGATGTTGACTCGTCGCTCTCTTCCACTCAAATGCCAGGTCCGTGCTGCGCGGTTGCCTTATATTGGCATGGGGCGGGGCCACACGATGACGTCATCATCAGACCCACCCTCATGATGTCACATCCTGGGGCGGGGCTGTGATGTGATGCCCCGCCCCAGGATGTGACATCATGAGGGTGGGGCTGATGATGATGTCATTGTGTGGCCCCCCCATGCCAATATAAGGCAACCGCGCAGCACGGAAGAAGAAGCAGCGGCGGGAGAAGCTAGCCGGGGAGACAGCAGCAAAAGAGCTGAAGACCCCGCATAAGACCCCTCAGAAGACAGAAGACCCCGCAAAAGAGCCGAAGAAAGAAGAGAGGGGAGAAGATGCCGGAGCGGATTTAATAAAATATTTTAAAAAACTGTGTAGTGGTTTTTTTTTGTACACTTTTTTCCCCCAGGTAAATGGGTAGGGGTACGATGTACCCCATACTAATTTACATGGGGTGGGGGGTCTTGTTAAAGGGGGCTTCCAGATTCGGATAAGCCCCCGCCCGCAGACCCCGACAACCAACGGCCAGGGTTGTCGGGAAGAGGCTCTTGTCCCCATCAACATGGGGACAAGGTGCTTTGAGGTAGGGTTTGCAGAGCCCCCCTGCCCCAAAGCACCCATACTCCCCATGTTAAGGGCATGCGGCCTGGTACGGTCCAGGAGGGGGGGGCGCTTGCTCGTCCCCACTCCCTTTCCTGGCCTGCCAGGCTGCGTGCTCGGATAAGGGTCTGGTATGGATTTTGGGGGGAACCTACGCCGTTTTTTTTTTATGCTCTTGGGGGGGAACCCCACGCACATCTTTTGCGGGGGTTCCCCTTTAAGACACCTAGCACACAAGTCTCGCCGCAAGTCGGATCACCGTGATCCGACTTCTGGTGCGGCTTCTATTCAATCAATGGGCTCCCATAGGGAACCATTGATTATGAATAGAATGCCTGACGAGGCTTAACGCTGTGTATACAACGTTAAGCAACGTTATTGAGCGTTTTGCCGGCTCGGTGTCAAAAACGCCATGACGCTGCAGCTTCAGAACGCACTGGCCCCGCGTTCTAGCTACAGCTCACTAACGCCGACGCTCTCTACTGCTCAAAAACGTCAACATTTTAGAGGGCCATTGAATAAAATGGAGAGCAGCAAAAAACGCCCAAAAACGTGGCATAACAAAACGCCCGGCCTAATGAGGCCTAATGCTCGGGCGGCCCCTGTGTGAAAGGGGTCTTAGTGCATCACAGAAAAAGGCGCCATGACACTGTACAATGTAAAGAAAAACTAAAAGAAACTTTGAGGGCATTTACCACCCTGTCAGTCTCCTCTTCTGCTAGCATCTGCTTTGTCATTTACTCATCCTAAAAATTAGAAAGCTGTTATGTTTGCAAAGAATATGCCTTGTGGAAAACTGTTGATGTCTGTTGCAGCTGTATATACACAAGATTTGAGCACTGACAGCACTAAAAATCCCTTTAAAGTTTCCTTCAAGCAATTTATTTTTTTCAGAACATTTCTCTTATTGTACCTCACAAGTTAACACAGTAAATGTTTTTTTTTACCTGCAAATATGTGTCACTTTTAAGAGTGTACTTCAATTTTTATGGCAAGCTTCCAAAATTTAAACCTAACATTATCAAATAATGCTGCTTAACAAAAGTTAGTACAACTTCTTTGCATAAATTATCATCTGGCAGTGAGATCTTCACAAAAAAAGGTAAAAAAAAAAAAACACCAGGAAAATCTGAATGAAGTGCAAATAATAATAAAAAGGTAAACAAAAATATAAAACTGAAAAAGAAAACAAAAAAATAAATAAATGTAAAATTAAATGTACACTGCCCATTCAAAACAAATTGCCATAAAAGAAAATCAGAATAAATCTTAATCTATGTTAAGAATATCACAGATTTGGAAGTAAACATTACTTGATAGATGCCTGTTTATTATTGTGATATGCTATTTTATGTTCGTAGCAAAAATGACTTTTAAAATTCTACCCCTACAACACTATTCTGTTCCTTTATAAAAATGTTAATTCATCAATACATTGAGGCTGATTTACTAAAGAAACTGAGAATCTTCACTCAAACTATTGTGTGAATATTCACTTCAGTTATACAGTCTGTGTCTGCACAATTAGGTATTCAGAGTGAATGGGAATCTGCTCTTCACACAACTGGATAATTGAAGTGAATATTCACACAAACATTTGAGTAAAGAGTCTCAATGTCTATAGTAAATTAGCCTTATTACCGATGATTGCTTTAAAAAGCAAAGTTATTGATCATTTTTAGATCTAACAGACTAACTTCAGATTAGATTAAACTCAAAAAATGAGATTGTATAAAATAGAAGATGTTTATACAAATTACTGTAACCCCCCCCCCCCCCCCCATAACTGTGGATGCGTGTTGTCTCATAATGAGAGAAGAGGGATGGGGAACTTGCCAAGCTGTGTGTCCATCAACTAATTCTGTGAGGGATTTCATCTCCCTCATGGTTACTGACAAGATTATTCTTCCAGAAAATAGTTAAACAAGTGACAATTACAGCATAAAAACTAAAAAGATTAGAAACAAATACTCATGTGTTTGCTATTTCCCATAAGAGGTGGGTGTTGAGTGCCTAATTTCCAGCTTGTGCAGATGGTATGAAACCAGCATCAATTAGCTTTCAGCTTCTCTGCATGAGTTTTGTAGATATCAGAGGTGTGTAATGAGATATTACAACATGAGATTTAAAACAACTGGGATTTATAACACATACATAAGTGTGTTGTTTTAGGAGACGACCAATCACAGTCAAAGAGAATAGGGAATTGAGTTTGAAATTAAAACAGAGTTCACACCAAATAGAGAAAATTGCAATATATTGCCTTTTGTGTTCTGCGTATTCATGCTGCTTAAGTATTTGTGAAATTTGTTTAAATGCATTCATTTTTCGATCAATATGTTTGATTATAACAAAGATATGTGTAAAGGATTACGCATCTGCATTTTTCGTATTGTGTATGAGATTTAATGAGAAATACATTGTTTCAATAAGTACAAAAAGCATAAACAATAAATACAGATTCTTTCCTTACCAGTTACTCACTTAAAAAAACACTTGTATTTATGCCATCAAGAAAGGCATTAAAAGGTATCTAAACCCAAAAATAAAATATAAAAGTGTAGCCTATTATCCATAAGCGCTGTGAGTTTATTCTAAATTCTCTGCAGGCTTATTTTTTTTCATTAGTACCTAATGATCTTACCAGAAAGAACCTTTTCTGTAATATCTTGCCCTAGGATGGCAATATTCATAGAGTGCCATCCTTTGCAGGAACAGCGTTGTCACCCTAGGATTCACAATCTCACTGTAGATTACAGTATACAGTTCAGCCAACATTCCATCGGTAAGACCTTCCCATCCAACATAGCTGCGGCTTTTGTATTGATGGAACATGAAACAGCATGAGACGTGCAATCCAGGATAAGCTGGCCATGTCAATGAGCAGATGTGCACAAAGCAGAAAAAAGTAAAAAAAAGTTTGAGAAAAAAACACAACAATCCACCTTTTTTAGGGTTGGCTTACTATTGGGCTGAAAATACTTTTGTACATTTTGGCAAGATGTCTTTTCCATTGAAGCCAATGGAACTACAACTATACGGATGACAACTTGCATTGTCACATGCATTATAATGTGTGTTGATGCATAAACATTAATGCATATTCATGTGCATTATGGCACAGTAATCTGCAATACATTGCAATGCACAACAATGTGCAATGAAATGTGCTTCATGTATTTCCCTTTAATTTAATGAAAAACACATCTGTAAAAGTTCTCATTGATCCAGGTCTCTGTACAGCATACCAAGGGCAATTAAAGGGGTTGTAAAGCCTCAAGGTTTCTACTGCATTCTATGCATTAAGGTGAACAACCTCTCTCTGTGGGGGCACCCGGTTAAAAGGAGGGGCCACTAGCGCCGCCGGGGCACCCTAGATTTGACATTATCCATGGTGACTGAATTAAGGCGACTGAATTATCCGTGTGCATATAAATGCTGAGGTAATCAAACAGACTTGAAAAACATCTATGACTCCCATATTAAAGGGAATTATATATATATATATATATATGAGAGAGTGAGAGTAATAACACCAAATTTAACACACCTGCTCCCCATTCACACCAGAGACCTTGTTACACTAACACTAACGATTTACATAACACCGGGGAGGGAAAATGGCTAATTGGGCCCAATTTGGACATTTTCACGTAGGGGTGTATTCACTTTTGTTGCCAGAGGTTTAGACATTAATGGCTGTGTGTTGCGTTATTTTGAGGGGACAGCAAATTTACACTGTTATACAAGCTGTACACTCACTACTTTACATAGCAAAGTGTCATTTGTTCAGTGTTGTCACATGAAAAGATATAATAATATATTTACAAAAATGTGAGGGGTGTACTCACTTTTGTGAGATATATATATATATATATATATATATATATATATATATATATATATATATACAGTGTATTGTATATAGTGTATATACACTTACTCTTTACTATTGTTTTTTATGGTCAGGACTAGAAAAAAAATATGTTCTTTTAATCAAGGTTTAGTCACATATAACCATATCATTATTTTGGATAATGTATGCAGACAGCAGGTCCTTAGGTGCTCAGCTCCTTTACTCATGTCTTTTTGAGTCTCCAAATCTGCCTATCAGCTTGTTGTTCAAAGAGTGCAATAGCTCAAACCCAAATGTATACACTCAAGTGAATGAGTCATAGACATCAACGAAAACCTGTCCAAGATTCAAAGCCTTTCCTACTCTCTCTAAAACAAGGAGATATATTTTTTGCCTGAGTTTGGCTTTAACTTTATACTTATATAGTTTCAATCACAAAACCTGGTTTACACTGTATATGGGCTGTTTTAAGTCAAAACAGGTTCTGAGCTTTGCAATTCAGGTATACTAAACGAATGAAGATGAAGTCAACACCTTAAATCTAGAACCTTTATTTCAGAAAACAGGATGTACTCCTGTGTCACACATTTTAAGCTCTGTTCATAACTTCAGTAATGGAATGTGTACATTGCATATTCACTTTATATAATTATTGTCTTTTTGCAGTAATTCCCTCTTTTATGCAACAAGCGTTGACCTAAAAGCTAAAGAGGTACAGGCACACTAATAACCCAAGAAACTGCCTGTGTTTTGCTGCATGTAACACCTGCTTTGCTTTTGGTGTCTGGATGCGATTCAATTACAGTTTAGATGAAATGAACTGTTTAAATACAACGTTTCAATCTATTTGTTACTGAGAAAGGAAGGATCATTAAGAAAAACTCATTGAGGCACAGAAGAAAATGATATGTGCTGGCAGCAATCCTACTGCCAAGCAGCAGTGTTGAAAAAGAGCTATCAATGTATATCAGCATAAACCAGTAGAGGGCGTTTGTGTGCACATGCTGGAGATTAAATACCATTAGCTAGAGGAATATTGATACTGGTTTGTAAATGCAGTGACAGTCATAAATGTAAAGTAATCATGGTCTCATTATGGTAGATTTGTAGCTAGAATTTTCTTTTCCGTATGTTCTTGAAAATTAACTCTCAGCCACAAAAGAAGCATTAACAAATTAGGTAGATCCACACTCAGACTATTTTCTATTAAAAGACATAAGTAAAAACAGGTTAAGAATTTCACTTTTAGAGCATGGTGCAAAGAAGAAAGCCCTGCATTCTTTAAAGATAATAAGTCAGAGATAGGCATTTATAAGAACCTAAATAGTGAATGCTGAAATCTAGCTCTGTCAGAGCTGAAATGTCAGGTTGTTGTCAGTCTTTAAGACCTCTATCACCTGTCTCAGCTGAGGGTTCAATTAAATTAACAAAGCCCTTCAAGTGATTTCAAAGTCTAAACATATATTTTTTAACCTAATGCACTCTATGAATTAAAGCAGAGGTCTCCAAACTTTCCAAACAAAGGGCCAGTTTACTGTTCTTCAGACCATAGGGGAGCCGGACTGTGGCCATCCAGAATGGAAAATGTCCCGGCATCAGTGGGAGCAAACAATGCCCTTCTTTAGTGTCAGTGAGAGGAATTGTGCACCATTGTTGGTGTCATTGAGAGGAACTGTGCCTCATTGTTGATGTCATTGGTAGGAATCGTACCCTATATTTGGTGTCATTGGGAGGAATTGTGCCCCATCATTGGTGACTTTAGGAGGAATTATGCCCCATTATTGGTGTCATAGGTAGGAATTGTGCCCCATCTTTGGTGTTGTTGGGAGGAATTGTGCCTCATCTTTGTTTCAGTGGGAGGAGGTGCGCCCCATTGTTGGTGTCATTGGGAGGAATTGTGCCCCATCGTTGGTGTCATTGGATGAAATAGGACCCAAGGGCTGGATGAAAGTAAGCAAAGGGCTGCATCTGGCCCCGGGCAGAAAAGGTAAAAACACCTGTCTGTTGTCCCCCCCCCACCACCACCCTTAAACGTACCCGGTTCCTCTGATCCAACGCTGTCCCAGCTGTTGCACTGCTCCTCCACCCTGCTGCTGTCAGTCAAACTCCAGTGAGGATGGTGTGAGGCCATGGTTTACCAGTGCTGTGTGTGTCTATGGATGCACACAGCCCGGCTTGAGAATGGGTCCACACAAGTGCCCCCTTAGCACCCAGCTTGCTGAAGAGGCATCTAGAGAAGGGAGGTATGGACAGCACTCTGTAATGTCATTGCACAGAGCACACTTTAATTTTCTTCTTTCACTTTATTCAGGTAGCACCATTTGTGACATTACATTTTTATAGTATCAGCTATCAAAACTGAGCTTAGGCAATAGCTAAAACAACCTTAAAGTGGTTGTAAAACCTCACATATACCCAGTGAAGTGACTAGCTTCAGGTGATACACAGAGATTAAACAAATTCCCCTACATAAGTTATACCTGTTTATCTGCAGTATTTTCTTCTCTACATTTCTTCAAACCACAGAATTTATAAAGCTTGTCTGGGCTGGCAGAGAAAAGGGGCAGAGAGCTAAAGATACACTCTTCAGAGCTCAGAGCTGATTGGAGGGGAAGGGACACCCCCCCCCCCCCCACCTTCACACAGCACACAGGAGCTGAGGCTGTCAATTACAGGCTGTGTGCTGGAGTTCCCTCCCCTGTCACCTTTTTTCTCTTGGTGTCAGAAAAACTTGTCAGAAGTGATTCATGCTGATAGCAGAGGAACAATGCGGCAGACAAAAATGACAATTAGTGCTCTTAATTGAGACACGTACACACTATAGAAGGAAGTATTTTGTTCATATTTCATATCTGAGATTTGTAACCACTTTAAAGCCTAACATTACTGTTTCAACATGGAAAGAATACAAGTAAATTTTAAAAAAAATCAAGTAATTCCTGAGAGGAACTATAATAACACTTCAGGAGTGAATATTCAGATTACCACAATGGCACGTTCTCTTTAGCCTGGGTTCACACCGCAGCAGCTCACAGCAGTTCACAGCAGCTCACAGCAGGGGTCCGGTGTGTCCCCATTCACCATTTCAGGTTCGATTTCAGCCGAATTTTGGGCTGAATTTAGACCTGAAATTGACCAATAGACACACAGGACTCCTGTGCAACTCGCACCGGAAGCGCTCCGGAGATGTGTGAACCGGCTCCATTGAGAGCTGGTCACAATCTCCTGCTATTCGCATTGGATGCAAGGAACCCCACATCCAATTCGCACTAGTGTGAATCCAGCCTGAAGGTAATGGCATAGCTCCAATTTCCAGTGCACTACCATAACATTTTACTGCATCCCCCCCCCCACCTTCCTCCAAAATATAGAGAAAAAAAACCCATATGCGTATGTGTGGTACTGAATGTTTGGAGCCATATCACAGCTTGTTTTGAATTTTTTATATCTTTTTGTGTCCTATTTTACGTCTTCCCACTTTTGTGTGTCTCAGTCTTTTACATGTCATTACTTTTGTGTCTCCTTCATTATGTCACTGCCAGTCAGTCATTTCTGTTTAATGTATCATCCAGCTTTAGGTACCCGCCCACTTTTTTGTCACCCTGTCTGTTTATGCCTGCTTTTGGATTTTCCTGATTCTGTCTGTTTTTTGTTTTTTTTGACAGTTCGAAATCACATGACAAATCGCACCCTATAAAAAAAAATGATGGAATGGCTGAAACAATGTGGTAGATAGCGATACCTCTATAGGAATGGTTTGAAGCTGATGTATTCAATCAAAACTGTTAATTGTGTGGCATGTACTACTATAGATACTTTTAGTCTCTAACTGTAATAAAGCTTTGTCAATATCCCCACCTCTTTTATGTAGTGGAACATGTTCAAGGGCAAAAAATTTGACAACTGACAAGTCAAATTCTACTAATTGACATTTCCATTTTGTTTTTTAGTGATTAATGAAGAGGAATCCTGATTTTGAATAAAAACAGAGTGTTTGGTTTTGCCAATATAGAATGCACCACATTTCATAATGTAAACAAAAGCTACTGTTTGGCATGTTACCTGTTGCCTGGGTCTCTAAATTTGACTGTTTGGCAAAATTACTACACATTAGACAAATGTGTAATGATTACATTTGACACAAGGAAATGTACCCACTACCAATTTTCTGGTTTTAGATTGGTTAAGAATTATTACTCTAGCCAAACAATCTCTTAATGATTGTGATTGTTTGAAAGCAATTTTGGGCTATGGCTTGACATATTTTTTTTACTACCTTGTCTGATGTAAGAAAAGTACCAATATTTATGAAATACAATTTGTATTTACACCAGTACAATAAACAAATGGGGGCACCAAAGAGATATATATTTAATGTTGAGTGATAGGGTAACTTTAGAAGAAAAGATAAGCCAAGCAAGCATTTTTTGTTCCCTGAAGGAATGTAATAATCATATGGCCTGATGTATCAACCCATTCTTACTAAACAAATGGGATTACTTCTCTTCAGAAAAGCAACTACCATCAAACCTGCTTTGGAAGTAATAAGCTAATTGGTGAATATAGAGAAATACCCCAATTTCTTAGCAAGAACACATTGATACACAATTACCACAGGGATGTGTAATAGGGGTGCCAGCCAAACTAGAAAAACAATTAAATAGGAAGACAACAAATACCTCTTTTCCTATTTGTTTTTACAGATATCTGCAAAATTAATATTATTATAGCGCCAACCCTGAAGGAACCGCTTGGTAAATTTGGGATCTCCAAGAACAACCTCAGCCCCTCAGTCCCCAAATTTTTAGTGTGCCTGTTACTCAAAGAAGATTTTGAGTGACCCGAAGACTCCTAGTGTTCCTAACTTTTCAAGATTTCAAGTGACCCCAAGACTCTTAGTGTTCTTGACTTTCCAAGAAGACTTTGACTGACCCCAAGACTGCTAGTGTCCCTGACTTTCCAAGAAAATTTTAAGTGACCCCAAGACTCCTAGGGGAAGATTTACTAAAACTGGAGCTCTTGGAATCTGGTGCAGTTGTGCATGGTAGCCATTCAGCTTCTAACTTCAGCTTGCTCAATCAAGCAATAAAGCCTGGAAGCAGAGCTGCATCCGAGTTTGCACACTCTATTTTTAATAATTCCCCCCAAGTGGCCTTGACTCTCTGAGAGACTCCTAGTGACCCAGAGACTCTTAATGATCCTATGATTGTTGGATCCCTTTGCTCCTAGTGTCTGTTTGTAAGTACCAGTACCTTTTAGTGTGATTCATGTACCTCCAGTGTCTTTCAGCCTGTCCCCAGTTGCTTCGTGGGTTCCTCATTGCATCCTGTATCATTGTACCTGTTGTGTCCTTTGAGCATTCCATTGTCCTTGTGCCTCTTTTTCCCTTTTGTTTCTGTGCAGTTCTGCCAGCTTTGGCTTTACCATATACCGACCTGTAATCCCTGCACCTCAGTGCTGTAGGGAATCCTTACCTGCTTATTAGTCCCTAGTTTCCAGTAGCTGCCTGTTCAGGTGAGTCAGAGGGCTGCGAACTGGGAATCGCCTGCACCGCAACCCATCTCCACCTTCAGGAGTTTCTGCAGAAGACCAGGTGGTTCCTTAGACTGTGCATTGGCCCCTCCAAGGGTCCTCCCCTTCACTGAATATGCAAGGGTTCTGCAAGGGCAAGGGTTTTCCTCAGCTGGTATCAATAGGTATCTTTCTTGTCCTAGACTCCTCGTGTACCCCAACTGTATCCTCTATACCTGCATTATTTGGGATCCCTATGCACCTCAGTGTTTCTCAGACATTCCATTACCCTGGTGTTTCTATAAGCGCAGCATCCCGCTGCTGCAGGATACTCCTGTTTTTCTGTGAGACCTGCACCCCAGTGCTGTAAATGTCTCTTACTAATAGGAATGCTGTTCGTGTTCGGATCAAACGTATGTTCGATCCGAACATCGCCTGTTCGCTAGTTCGGGTTTTCCCGCACATTATGGGGCGTTCGCGGCAACTTCGAGCACCCCATAATGTTTTAAAATGGTGGCGGAATGCTGCCCACTGATTGGTCAAAGCATGCACATGAGCTGCATGCTTTGGCCAATCAGCGAGTGGCCTGCTGTGAGAGCTTTGATTGGCTAAAGGCAGGATAGAGTAGTCTCAATCCACACCCCACACTATATAAAGCCGCTAGTACAGCGGCTCTATGATAGTGTGCAGGCGTTGCTTCTAGAGGTTCCTGTATACAGGCAGTTTAGATAGCTAGCTTGAAAAAAATCTGTTAAAAATAGAAAAAAATCACAGAAAATAGATAGCTAACTAGATAGATAGTTAGACATCTAAAATATATCTGTCAGTTAGTGCAGACAGGTTAGTGTAGGGA